>LKUV01000118.1:0-180986 GCA_001414455.1 Hymenoscyphus fructigenus | reverse complement strand
GGGGGGGGGAGGGGGGGTGACGCGGAGAGGGGGGGGGCGGGAAGGCGGGGAGCAAGAGGGGTTGTGGCGCCCTCGTCGGGGGGAGGGGGGGGGTTTAAACCCCCCCCTCCCCCCACTACGGGGGGAAAAATAAAACCCCCCCCCCTTCGCGCGAAAAAAGGTTTTCCTCCCCCCCCCCCCCCCCCCCCTTTCGGATTGAACTTTCCCCCCAATTTCTTCGTCGCTGGATGTTGAGTTTTGAGGTGATCGAAGCGGGCGAAGATTGTACAAACGGCTGGAAACAGCACAGGCTCGATGGTAGGGATATTACGTGATTATTAACCAGTTTGTGCCGATCTAATTCCCGTACTTTATCCTGCCTTGATCGTCACACTTGCGCCTTGAAAGCCTGGAGCACTAGCTGTGACCGTAAATTCATCTGTGGTTCCAGGCTTGGTGCGCACAATCACCAGTGCGTGCCCGATGAATGCCTTTCGTATTTTTGACGGGAAAACCGTTATTTCAGTAGTGTCGCCATTATCTGTTGCCACGGTCTCCCCATTGTCACTGACAGAGAAAGAAATGGTATTCCCTGCATTGGGAGAAATCCGCCCTTCGCTATCGGTGACTGTGAGAGTAATGAAAGATAAATCCACGCCATCACCCTTGATAGTAGTTGGGTCGGCGGCTAGTTGCAACTTTGAAGCAGCACCGACAGTCTTTACTGTATCTGTTGCCCAAACATCATTATTCTTATAGGTGATAATGTGAAGTTCGCCTAACTCATAGACAATGTGGTCCCAACGGAAGCGGTAGGTGTATGGTTCTTTCCTCAAAAGTCCTTGCGATCGTCCGTTCGGAAAGAGCTCAGCCTCATGAGCCAAAGAATAAACATGCACCGGGATAACTTGACCAACGCGGTCCGGCCAAGTCCAGTGAGGAAAGATATGTGACATTTGAAGGTTAGGTCGCTAGCGGGACTGGTAAAGGAAGAACTGATCTTTCTTAAATCAAACAAGATCTATGATCCCAATTGAAGAGCTGCGTGATAAAAGATATGGTGATGGTTCACCTATGTAGTCCCAGCCACTCCATATAAACCCATCAGCAACATATGGAAACTTGTCCTGTACTGCAAATACCTTGTCTGGAGGGGTCCCAGCGTCTGTTGTATATAGGTCACACGAGCTAATAAATCGTGAAGTTTAACTGCCACCATTTACGTCGCTTACTGGGACACCCGTGGTGATGTTAGCTACAGGAAATTTATAAAACCCTCTGGTACTCAAACCTGCCCCATACTCAGAACGATAAGGAGTTTATTTGTGAATCTGGCATGAAAATCGGGATATTCTGGGCGTTTCGTGGATGCAGTCGTTTGGTTAGGTGCATAGGCTGGCGTGTCTCCTATGCCCTCTCCTCGGTAATTCAAGTAGATAATATCTAGAAGTTAGGAGAAGGTCGAGTTTGGTCCAACGCAGCATTGAACGAAAGAAGCCGGCCTGGTAGAGTCTTCTTCGTGAACGATATCCCGAAGCATTTGAGAAACGATAACTCCTCTACCACCTGCTTGGGAGTCTTGCTCTTGGACTTCATTGCTGTAACTCATATTCCAATCTCAAAGCAAGCTGCCATCCTATTTAATTGACACTTCGTAAGTAGAATGGATAGAGGAACGCTCCGACAAATGGTACGAAAGAAATTTGCTTACCAGGGCATGACCGATGGATGATTTCGGTCGCGGCAAATAAAAGCCCGAAGGTCTGGCTCATGCCAGTAGGGAAATATGAGGTGGAAATCGTTGATAGTTTTGTTCCGTTCCCATATATCGAAGGTCTCATCAATGACTAGGAAACCCAACCGATCGGTTAGTTCTAGCAATGCTGGGGCTGGTGGATTATGCGACAACCGAATTGTGTTGCAAACCCCCTCCATAAGCACCTCCAACTGTCTTTCAGCTGCTCTAACATTGAACGCGGCACCTAAAGCGCCTAGGTCGTGATGTTGATTAACTCCTTGGATATAAGTATGCTGTCCATTGACTAGAAGACCCTTGTCGGCATCATAAGCGATGTTACGAATTCCAAAGCTGGTCTGATAAGTATCGAGGATTTCTTCTCCATGATAAATCCGGGTGACAGCAAGGTAAATATGTGGTGTTTCGAATGGTGGGGGACCCCATAATCGTGGGTCCTTCAACGTTACGGAACTTGTCAAACTCTTCTTCTGGCCAGCTTCAAGGACTACCTTTTCCGGGGGAAATGAAGCCACTCTGTGTTGAGCCCGGCCTGTGGTGGGCTCGAAAATATGAACATCAGTCGTCAGACGTCACGGTAAATTCATCCTCCTGGATACAAACTCTATGAAGTTACTGGGTTGTCAAGTAGAATTGCTAACAGGTTATTTTTTCCAACTTCGAGATAGGGGTGAGATCTAAGCGAAAAGAGTTGTATCCAAATGGCCAGCCTCCCACCAGCTGCTCATTCAACCAAACCATTGGGGGCACTGCTACAGTCACATTCAAAGCCAGCGCTACAGCTACAAATCCAGTCAAAAGATGCAATTTGAATTGAAGAGCGCACTTACGCCTGCGGCAACTTTTCGGGTTGGTACGACTTTGTCCTTCTATTATGGGGAACCGAACGCCAGAGTAAATAGTTACACGTGTGATAACTTCGTCAATCCTAATGGCTCTGGTGGCCGTGGAATTACTAAGGTATATATCTATTCAGCCACTCAGTTTTCCAATTTGATGATATACTAACAAGCCTTCCATAGGATATGACTCACGGCGATATGACTGTCTATAACTGCACAATTCCATCAGGAACTCTTGTTGCAGGCACCAACACCGTCACGCTATGTGTTACCTCTTCTCGGACTGGGACCACATGGCTGTCACCCAACTATGTAAGCAAACAAATCCTTTTCCTACTGGTCCCAAGTAGTTAGCTGACAGTCTCGGTATCGGAACAGATTCTTGACTTTATTGAACTCTACTAATGAGCGCGCGAGTTTGGAGAAAACTGTACGAAATCTGGTTTTGAAACCCGGGAAATGAGGCTTCACTTCCATGTAACTTTTTCTTTTTAGTTTTGTAATTGAACATATTCTCAATCGTGCTTGTACTGCTGTTTCATCTACTGTTTTCTTGTTGTGGGTGTAATTGCTATGTGGTCATTGGAAAAACGAAATGGGATCATGCACTTGCAATATATTGAATGCCTCGATGGGCTGAGGTGTAGAGAGAAAAGAAGAAATTTGACGCTTTGTCATTCTGCCTCGCGTTCGGGTCAAGTCTTGGAAACCTTAAGCTTTAGATGATAAGTGAAAGTCTTTTTGATAGTGAATAACTAAAATTATAATTGTAAGCCTTGTCTGTTTCTATACGTATAAGTTGAGTAAAAGAATGGTATATGAACAAGTCTTGAACAGTTGACACTGCCCGCTTCATGATAAGTGTGCCTTGGAAAGGCAGTTCAGTAGTGATACGTAAAAAAACGACCAAAACAAGTACGTAAAAAGAGGATGAACACTTGAGCACTGCTCGATTACTGTCTCCAGTATTGTTCTGACGAAGTTCAAGAATAGTATTTCGATCCTTCTAGAGTTGCCGGTGATGAGATGGCTTTGGCGCAGGAAGTAGAAAAGGAGTTCCGAGGGGCTATGAGCGACCTCATGCACTTCAGAACATTCCTCAAACCCGTGACATTTCTCACCCAAGCGAGTAATTCGAGAAAGGACGCGCGATAGTGCTCCCTTAATTTAAGCATCCCCATAATATCAAGGATCCATATAAAGAACGATCCATGTCGGAAGCAGAAAAGCGATCAGAAACAAAACATTCATATAATTTAATCAATATCCCAGGTTGAACTTCTTGTCTGCTTACACTGTCATTCTGAGGACAGTAGTAAACCTCCAAGAATAAACACCTGTTTTCTGGGAAATCAACGAGGAGCGTTGCGCATGTCCATCGCATCAAGAGTCAGCAAAAGATACTATGTCCCGCCTGTACGTAGAAAACAATTGTTTGACAAAATGACAAGATTGTTGACGATGATCTGATGATCTGATGATCTGAATTTATCCACCTGAGTGAGATGGCGGGGCTCGGGATTTTGTTGATCGAAATTGAAGGGAGATTTAAATTTCCGCCCCGCAAAAATGACTTCGGGAACTGGCTCGAGTTCCGTGTTTCCTAAAATAGATCCACTACAGCGAGTTGCGTAACTAGCTAGACTATCTGATTTTAGCGACCTCACTAAAAAAGTGAATTTACGCCCATTCCACCACCCTCTTTTTTTATCCTACTTAATTACTACTCTACCACAACACCCTGTATAGGCTTGATATTATATATATTATATTTTTTGTTGCTACCACCTTATTGGGTCGGTTGTGTTATTCACGTGACCACTCTGCGCCTATGAATGTTTGCTTTTGGGCTTCAACTCTCCCTCTTTTAACACAACAATGAATTAATAAAACCTCTTTACAAGACGTACGATATACGACAGCTATCACAAACTAAGTCATACCAACACTGATCAGTGAGCGCGCACAGATCAGATCACTGCTTTAGAGTCTATAGCTTTGGTCGTGGGCTTGCAAACGCAGCAATACGTTGATACCCACTTGAGAGTACTATTTCACAGTGGACTGTGGAATAACTACTACCTCGCCTAAGATCCTGTATTTAGGCTATTAGAATCAAGAAGGCAGAAGAATTGCAACGGGTTACACCTTCTGTAGACAAACAGAGGCTACTCAGCTAGCTCCACCGCGAACCTCTCCCCAAACTTTCGAACCTTCGAACCTTACAAACCTTCTACCTCTTCAGATACCTCCTTCTATACCTGCAAACCTCCTACCCCTCAAATAACCCTTTTCGAACTTTCAAACTTTCGAACTTCTGAACTTTTCGAAAACCCGCAAACCTCCTACCCCTCAAATACCCCTTTTCGAACTTTCGAACTTTCGAACTTCTGAACTTTTCGAAAACCCGCAAAAAAAACCTAAAAAAACCTCTACCTTTCACAAAGCAAGACAATATAGCAGACACAGGAGATGGGTCCTCTTTAGGACAGCAAGAGCAGGGACTGGAGTCTTTTGACTATCAAGCTTTTGTCAAGGACTGTACTGTAATGAAACCTACACTCGTACCAAAAGTAACAAAGGTAACTAAGTCTCGAAGGTTGGGATGCGGGAAGAGGTTCAGGTGCGCTGGGTGTTTACTCAAAGGTAAACTCGTTACTTGAACTTGAGATGTCAAAACAAGATGTATTAAAAACTAAAGTAAGTTGAGCATGAAGCTCCTATCTAATAGCAGACGTGCCAGTTATATATAGAACCTTCATTCTTGATGATCATTATAATCACCCTGATCATACTGATCCAGCTCAGTGCTACTCAGTTGATTATCAATGATCAACAAAGGTCACATGACTTCTATCTAATGAAATCCCTGGATTGCTTAGCTATGCTAACCAATCCTCAGATACTATAAGAGTATATGATAGTGCTTAACCTGTCAGGGCGCTGCCTGGTCTTCACTAGTCACGTGTACACGTGATTCTTGACACTATCCCCTTCTTAGCCTAGCGTGTCCCTACGCTTAAGTACAACCTAAGAAATATTGTCAGAAGGTTATTAGCCTTCTTCTTCTTTTAACATATCCTCTAAGAAAACCCACGATCAACAAGTGCTCCTTAATAACATTATTAATCAAGGTTTTCCTGCTGCTATAAAGTGTTCCTACTATTAGACCCATAGTCACAACTATATTATAAGCACTTGTCATACTCGCTGCTCTGAATGTGTTTGAGTTAGGCGTTTGAAGTACAACAGTAAGCCTGAGTTCCTTGATAGCTATAAAGCCCTGGCTAGGCAGGAAGAAAAGCTTAAGGAGGAAGAAGAAGAGGCAATAGTGAAAATCCTATGCCTCTGTAAATAAAAGAAATTCCTTCAACGCTGTTATAACAACATAATAGCTTGCAGTTTCAAGTCCCTACAGGAGCTAGATGCTGCCAAAGAGAAAGAACACAAAGAGAAAGAGCTAGAAGAAAAACAAACAAAGGAAGAGAAGGAGGTTGCCTGTCTAGCCACCCTTCCCACCCCTACCTCTTCTAACTCTTTCCTTGACCTAGGTCTTGACTCTAGTTTCTTTAAAGTTTTTCCTCCTAACTACTTAATGTAGGAAACCCTGGATTTTGCTAGTAGAAGGCTACAAGAAGCTAGAGGCAGTTCAGGGCTGACTTAGGTTCTCAAGTGTTTTCCAAGTATAGGTAATCTAACTACTTAATCAGGTACTTGACTTGTCCTCTAACAATCTTATAGTCAAGAATCCTCTTGACTTTATATTCTGTGTTAGAGTTAATAGGTTAGATTTCTGTGAGTGAGGCTAGTAGTACTCCTAGTAGTGTTAGTTTAAGTAAGGAAATATAGAATACTAGATAGATATTCATAGTCTTTAGTAGTATGAGTTTATAATTCAAAGGTTCTTTGACATGTTTGATTTTGAACAGTCTAAGCTTTTTGTAGTCTAGTTTACTACTTAGTCTTTTGGTGTTAATGTTTTTTCTAACTAAATAGACTTTATCTCTCTCTTTTAACGTTAGCTCCTAACTATATTGCTTGTTGTAGTAGTGTGTATTACGTTTTGCTATAAACTAAAGTTACTCTACAAGCTTCTTGTGTAATTCCCTGAGTTTGTAGTCTTATAATCCTGCCTTGTTATTATTAATAGTACTCAGTAATAGGTCCTGATAAGTAACTAATTTATACCTATAGTTAGTGTAGAATAGTGTAACAAGCGTGGTTTCTGTTGTTAAACTATTGTAGGTGAACTATACTAGTAGCAGAAGTTTGACCTAGTTGTCTTACTTATAGTTTATATAACATCTCAAGTATACTTTAATGACTTGATTCATTTGTTTAGTTCCTCTATTTGTCTAGGGGTAGAAAGCTGTTAATAGCTTTCTTTTTGCACCTAATTGTTCTATAAGAGCTGTCTAGAATTTCAAGGTAAAGAGTTTATCTCTGTTAGAGATTATCTCTTCTAGTAGACTGTGTAAAGCAACTACTTCCTGTAGGAACACATAGGCTAGGTGTTCTGCTATACTTGCTTCTATATATAGTACAAGTATTATATACTTTGTGAGTTATTCAACAATGACCAGGATTAAGTTATATATAACTTCTGTTATTAGGTTCTTGGATTTTAGTAGCTTAACTATAAAATCCTATGATATAGATCTCTAAGGTATTTGTAGTATTAGAGTAGTACCTATCTGTCTATAAGGTACATAGTAGGAAGCCTTGTTCCTAGTACAGGTATTATACTCTACTATTACTTCCTTGACTATTACTGATAGGTGATCAACATAGTAGTGTTGCTTGATCTACTAGAGAGTCCTGCGAACTCTCTGGTAACTATATACTAGAGTAGTATAGTATTCTTTAACAAATTCCTTTGTATAGAATTTAGGGACATATAGTTTTCTGTTTGTATACTATTCTTTGTTGTTCTAATCATTTATTGCCCTATAAATATCAATAAAGTCTCCTCTACTATTAGGCAGGTTTTTTAGCATAGGTTCTCATTTAGCTAGAGCAGGTCACTCTATCTCCTGGGCTCTCTAGACCTTCTTAGTCTACAGACCTTCCTCTGTCGCTGCTATTTTGTATATAGCTAGGGCTAGATCTCTATTTTCTAGAGTCTTCAAGATTATAATCTTCTTGTACTCCTTGTCTTCTTTGTAGCCTAGCTTTTGACTAAGAGCGTTAGCTTAAGGGTTTGCTATTCTACTAATGTGTTGAATTACAATGTTATAACCTCCTAAGATTCCTGCTCACCTTGTAAGTCTTCTATTTAAGAGCTCTTGTGTAGTAGTAAATGTTCTAAGGTTCTTGTAATCCAACAGTATAGTAACCTGATGATTTACATTCTAGAGATATATTCTCTAGTGTTCAAGGGCTAGAACTATAGCAAGAAGTTCCTTATTGTATATCCTATAGTTCTGTTATACTAGATCTATTTTCTTGGAAAAGTATACTACTAGTATAAGTTTACCTTCTTTTCCTAGTTAAAGATATACAGCACCTACTACTGTGTCCGAGGCGTTGGTCTCAACAGTGCTTAGCTTGCTAGCGTTATAGCTTTAAAGAATAGGTTCTTCTGTGAATTGTTTCTTGATTTCCTAGAAAGCTTCTTTAGCTTCCTTTGTCTATTAGAAATCAATGTCTTTTCGAGTTAGGCTAGTTAGAGGACTAGCTAGCTTAGTGTAGTCTCTAATGAATTGTTAGCAGAAGTTCGCGAATCTCAGAAATAACTAGACGTCCTTGACATTTTGTGGCGTTAGCTAACTCTTAACGTCCTTGGTTTTCTCTAGATTAACTTCCACTTGTCCTAGAGTAATTAAACACTCTAGAAACGTTGTACGAGTTACTCTAAACTTATATTTCAATAGCTTAAGGCAAGAGTCTACTACTATAAGTCTCCTCAAGACTTCCTTGACATGTCTCTTATAATTCTCTTCTTGTTCTAAGAATACTAGGATATTGTCTAGGTAATATATTATAGTTATTCCTAGAAGATTCTCTAGTATACTATTGTTCTGTCTTTGACATATAGCAGGTACGTTTGTTAAACCAAACAGTATTACTGTGTACTCATAAAGACCTAATAGTAAGACAAATGCTGTCTTCTATTTATTACCTTCCTTAATCTAAATTAAGTTAAAGGCACTTCTCTGATCTAGTTTTGTGTATTAAACTACCTAATCTATCCTGTCCTGTAGGTATTAGCTAGTTAGCAATAGATAAGTGTCCTTAACTGTTGTGTTATTAACTTCTCAGTAGTTAACACAAACTCTTCTGTTTAGATCATCCTTTTTATATACTATAAGTATATTTAAACAGATAGAAGACTCTGACTTTCAAATGTGTCCTTTCTTGATTCCTTTCTTGACATACTTGTTTATTACTTATAAGTCACTCTATGTGTGTAGTCAAAGCCTTTGCTTCCTAAGGTTATAACTCTCTTTTAGTTTTATTTCATTGTTCTATAGTTGATGTTTTAGCAAGGCACACATGTCTTCTAGGTTATTAAACAATTTCAAAAATTCTCTATACTACACAGGTATTTTGTTATTAGCAGTCTGGCTAACCTGTAGAGGACCCTAGGCTAGGTGTCTAGGCACTTTGAAAGAGGTAGTGCTAGCCTTCTTCCTGCCTTGCAGTCACAACTACATATAGTTACATTAACTGAAAGTAATACTACATTTCTTCTAGTTAATGTCTAGATTGTGTTCTCGAATCCAGGGCATACTAAGTATTACTTCCTTGTTTCCTATCTCGACGACATTAAATTATATATCTAAACAGTGTCTGTCGATAGTAGTCTTTGTAGAGATAGTTTACTAATTAATAACTCTGTTTTAGTAAGCGACATCAGTTCTGTTAACAACACTTAAGACATAAGGTAATGTTTTCTTGACTAGAATGTTAAGCCTCCTATAGGCTTTCAGGGATATGAAATTACTTGTTGCTCTAGAATCAATTATAATCTGTAATTTCTTTCCTCTAATAGCTGTAGTTATATATTGTGGAGGGGCAGAAAAGCGAGTATAGCGCGTCCCGATAGCGCTGGGCACGAAACTCAAGTAAAGGAATGAATAAAAACAAAAGGCAAAAGAGAATAACAAACAAAATTAAATTGAAAACTACTTCCTCACTGAACTCCCAAAAAATGTGTGTCTCTAAACTAAAAGAAGAAAGAAAGAAAAAAAAACATAGAAAAATAAACTGTTCTGTCTATGCCTTGATATCTGCCTTGGGTTCCAGGCCGCTAGTAGTTGAGGGCATGCCCTGTATCACGTGACTATGAACCCTATGTTCTTCGTGCCGACAACGAATCCCCGCCACATTCGTCCCCTCTTCAATAAGTGCCCGCCCTCGGGTACTTTTCAGAAAGAAAAGAAAAGAAACCCTTGCCTCCTAACACTTCTTCTGTCTTATCCTCTACTCTCATTTAGACCTATACAAGTCTTGCCCATCCCCGCCTACGTTTCCATCGTCTCTATCTTCAAGATCTTTAATAACAAAATCGCCTGAGGTTAGTGTTTGTGAAGTTTTCTTTCTAGGACTACTAGAAAGTTGTGCTTAGTATTCCTCTTCAAGGTCTTCTGTCAGATCAATAACCTCGTCATTAGAATCATATACAACATTAAGAGCTTCTTTCTACTTGAAGTATAACTTGTCACTATATACTTTCTGTTTAGCACTCTAGAGTTCCTGATAGGCAACCTTAATGTGTAACTTTGCATTTGCGCGCCACTTCTTAATAACATTGATGTTATTTGCCTTCTCATCCTTCTATAGCCAAGAATCTCTCTCAATTCAGACACTCCAATCATCGAAATCGAGTTGTCTAACTAAAGAGTCTGAAAGAGCTCCAAGTCTAGTTAATAGAACAGAAGCACGAAAGCCACCTAGCTCTGGAGATCCACTATATTAAAGCACTGAAGGGGTCTGCAGCTTTCTGTGCTATTTCACAACGTCATTATACTTGACTCTATTCTCGAGCTTTCTGTTCTTATCAACAGCGACAAAACTAGCTAAACAAGAGAAACATGTAGTGTGTAATTCATAGTTGTGTTGTTGTAGAACACTAGATCTTGTAAAAAGGACATCGCTAGTGTTTAGAGTACATTTAGTTCATCTAACTTAATTTTCTACACAGATCCTTCCTAGTTGGTGGAGATGTAGAGCCAAAGAGACTTCAACATATCTACCTATCTCGCTAATGTCCTTGAGCTATTTTGTAATAACTTTAAGATCTGTATTAAGCAAGAAGGTGTCTTCTTTATTCCTAGCAAGCACGACTTCATCCTAGAGTACAGTGATTTTTCCTAAGCATCTAGTGTCCCCCTTGTAAAAACATGTGTCAACCTCACAAGTATCCTCATTTACATAGTAGCACTGTGTAGCTGTGGGGTACACTACTAATCGGGTTTCTTTGTCTTTGTAGAGATTTACCTGGGCCGTGTAAAGACTAAGATCCTGGCAAATAAGTTGTTAGAAAATCAAGTAATATATATTAGGGAGAGTCCTAACACGCTGTTTTCCTACAGATTGTAAATAGTAGCAGTACATTCTAATTTCATCTTCAAGGATAGCTACTATCTGTTTGTCATTTATAAGCCAGTTGAAGAACTTTGTCAAAACCCTGTAATGTTCATGCTCTAAGTCAATATTTGCAATAAGAGACTATAGTTTTAGGGTACTAGTATCGAATTCAGGGACAACTAGTTCAGCAGGTGCAAAACGTTTAGTTCCAAGTAAGAGCTTGTCTTAGATAGCTTGAATTTGTAATGTCTAGACAAAGAAATCTATAGTTTGAGAGTAACAGTATGACTTGTAAAAGGAACTATCTGTAAAGGATCGATTATAAACAGCTGACATTCTATGTATCAGTTCTTTGTGTGTTACTCCTTGAGTCTTTATATCAAGGTGTTTGGCAAGAAGTTGAACGTGTTTGTAGCAGGGCTGTAGTGTTTGTTCTTCGAGAACCTATTCCTCAATTAGCTTAATGAGTTCCATTAGGCAGTGGAAGTCTAGTGCTTCTTTTGTGTACTTATCCAAGCCTTCCTTCTATTTTTCTGTTATGTTACATATACAGTCGAAAATTTCAACAATCTTAGTTTGTTGTTAGACTTGTAGATACTTTAATAGTGTTTTGCTTGTCAGGTTCTTATATAATACTCCTTCTGTAGCTTTTCTCTTTCTTGATGGTTCTAGGGTTTCTAGCGCTTTGCTTTGATTAGAGGTGGTTTAGTTTAGCTATATGTTCAAAACTGTAATTAGTTCTTCAAGAACAACTTTGTCAGGGAACTGAGGAAAGACTTCTTTATATAGATGTCTATCTACAAGAAGTCCTGATTCACTAATCTTTAGTCTAAATTCTGTTAACTTATTATTATGTAGATCAACATATTAGTCTGGAATTCTAGACTTAACTCTCTCTATAACAGCTTTGATGTCTCTGCCTAACAATCCACCTCTCTTGTGTCATCCTCCTTCTAGTTTTGGCTTTTGATTTTAGCGTAGAATTTCGTTATTTAGAAGCTGAATGCCATTGTGTGTAGATGCATTTTTGAAGAGGGTGTTTAGGTCAATAAAGAAGTTCTTCCCTATATGTTTGAAAAGAGCCTTAAGTTATTAGTGAAGTACTTGACCTCGTTGGTCAGGAATGTTGTGTAGCAAAATAGCTATTCTCTTCTCCTTCTCGCTTCTCTAGGTTCTGATTTCAATCACAGCTTTAGCAATTGCTTCATTTTCTAATGTTAACTCATCCTTTAGTTTGTCTGTGAGTCCAAAGAGAGAAGGGTCTACAAGGCTGTTTGCCTAGTCTAGCAAAAGGTCTTTATATCCCTCCTTGATTCTAAGTAGGCTTGAGCTCACTTACATGATTACAATGTGTCTGTCTTGGATTCCATAGCGTACTACATAGTCTCGAGCTTCTTGTGTATTCTAGATTTAGACTCCTGTAATGTCCAACAGAGCTCTGATAGCAATATCTATGTTTTGTTAGCTCTGTGGGGTTAACATAGTTGATGTAAGGGTAGGTTTCTAGTAGATCTAGAGAAGTGTAGAGGCGTTTTCTTTTTTTTCTTAGATTTAAGAGTTGCTTGGTAGTGTATAGTTTCTTGCTATTGGTTTGTGTAAATGAGTAGTACTTGTTTGTAATATTATTGTAGGAGGTAGAAGAGGTTAAGGCCCGTTTGTGTTAATTTAGAGCAAACGAGTCAGCAGATCGGCGCTAGGCCTAAAATGGAAGCCTTCTCCTAAAGCAAATAAAAATAAAAATAAAAATAAAAAAAAATAAGAAGTAGGAAAAATAAAACTTCCAAGGAAATAATAGTAGTAAGGAAATAAATGTTTGTCCCCCCTTCAATATAGAGACGCCCTTGTTTCTAAAGGGAAAGATCAAAGAGAATAAGAGTAAGGTAACATAGTTCTTTCTATTCCTAGTCTTCTTTAAATTGTACATACTTACACCTCTCTTGTTCTGTAATTTAAGGAATGCCTACTTCTATTAACAGCTTCTGTTTGTGATTTGTCATAGCTCCTAGAGAGGTGGGTCATGTCTTTCTTTCAATGAACTTCTTTAGTCTGTTCCCAGCAAATGTTCTAGCTAACTTAGTCCCATCTAGTTTAGTGAGCCAGTAAGTTCCCTTCTTTCTGTCTGCTTTACTGATTTTAAATGGCCCTAGCCATCGATAGACAAGCTTTGTGTTTAATGATTTGTTAACATCTGTTTGAAATATATCATAGCAGAGAACAAGGTCTTTAATTTTGAAAGGTTCTAATCTGATTTAGTGGCTTACATCAAAGTATTCTTGGCCATTCTGTTAATGTCAATCCTTTTGTAGCATAGATTCTTCTATACCCTCATCTCTTATTTCAATTATTTTAGCTCGGGCTTCTAGTAACTACGTTCTTGTTTTGATCTCTTTCCACCTAATAGTACTCTATGTCAGATGTTCAGCCTTAATTAGGAGTACAGGTTCTCGCCTATATACAAGGTAGAAAGGTGTATGGCCAGTAGGTACATGTACAGTAGTACAATCTATAAACAGGATTACATCAAGATGACGAGTTCACTTGCTAGTACTGCCACTTGTTAAGGCAAGTAGTCCTACAGTAATCAGTTTATGGCCCCTCTCAATCATTCTATTCTCTGGAGCATAGTATGCTGACACTTGAACTCGCTTAACACCATAGGTAGTTAATATATTGATAACTTCCTTCTTGAATTCAGGACCTCTATCAACTATAAGACAATCAAATAACCTATGTCTACAGATCAGATCTTCCCAAATAAACTTAGCTATTGATTTTGTGTCTACTTTTACTAGTGCCCTTGCTTTGACCTATCCAGAGAAATCATCTCTATATACTACAAGCTTTGTCTTGCCTTCGCTTATAGGCATGTAGACTACATCAATTACAAGCTTGACAAACAACCTATTAGCCTTTTGAGGGTATAGTACTTCTTCTAGTCAAGTTCTAGATGCAAGTTGACAGTCCCTGCAGCTTGCTACATATTTCTTGACGCTTATCTAGCAGTTGTTCCAGTAGTATTGTGTAGCTACCCTAGCATATGTAGACTCTCTTCCTTTGTGTCCTGTTTCATCATGAAGTTTTTCTAGGATCTTAAGTCACTTCTCTTCTAAATCTATCACTAGTCAGAGAACAAAGGTCTTGCTTTAGTTTTTCCATAATTATCTGTCCCTAACACTGAACTGAGTGGCTTTGTGTTTAAAAGAGTGAAACTCTGATCGCGACATCCCTAGAGGGCGTTCAAGTGTAGTCAGCTATCTTGTAATACGCTGGGATTCTTCAGAATAGTCGCTGCCTAAAGGGTCCTGGTTCTACATGTTGCTTTGTATGTCCTGTTCAGTCGACGCCTTAATGTCTGCCTTGGGTTCCAGGCCGCTAGTGGTTGAGGGCATGCCCTGTATCACGTGAGCAGGAACCCTAGCCTGAATCCTAACCAGTGAAATAGACAGATAATTGAGCTTAGTAGTAACCCAGTCATTGATGTCAACGTTGTATTTTTCATCTATGTCGTCTGATGTAGTATGTGGTCTTCGCGATAATCTGTCTGCTGCTGTGTGTTTGGTGCCTTTCACGTGACGTACTTCAAAGTCGAACAGGCGAATCTAAGCAATCCATCGAGTAACAAGAGCTCTAGGCAGATCTGTTGTAGCTCTGTTCAACTGTGCTACTAGGACGTTTACATCTGTTTCAAGAATAAAATATATACTGTACAACTAGTACTATAGCTTCCAGAATGCTTTAAGGACGCCTCTATATTCTCGTTTTGTTACATCGTAGCCTTGTTCTGCTTTGTTCTAAAGGCCACTGTTATATCTTGTAACCTGTAGTTTACTAGCTTCGTCCAGTTGTCCTAAGGTAACTCTCTATCCTTGAAGGCTAGCATTAACTCTAACAATAATATCTCCCTACTTAGGTCTATACTAGATTTTCACTAAAACAGGGGCAGTCGTGAGTACAAGCTTGAGATTATCTATTAAAGTGTCTTGTTTAGGTCTCTAATCCTAACTTACTCCTTTCTTGAACAGTTGATAGATAGGCTCAGCTATTATAACAAAGTTTTTAATCTATATATAATAGTAGACACAGACGCCCACAAACGCTCTTCCTTCAGTAGCATTCCTACATAGTAACCATTCAAGGATCTTTATAATCTTAGAACTAGTAGGACAGTGACCCTCGGCTCCACAGACAAAGCCTATAATGTTTATTCTATCTTAACAGAACTGAGACTTTAGTCTAATACAAGCTCCTGCTCTTTCGATTTAGTCTATTACTTTGTCGAGATTCTAGATATGCTCAAAGACAAATCTTCAGACTCCTAGCAGGCATTCCTTGTTGTTGTATTTTGTATATAGTCCTTTTACCCTAATATCATCAACAAAGGGTAGTGCTATGTTGGGGTATAGGTCTTCGAGAATCCTCATTACTACTCAAACAAACTGAGCAACAGAATTTGTTGCTCCTTAGGGTAGTGTTGTCATTTGGAGTAAGCTAATTAGGGTCTGAAAGGCAGTCATGTCTCTGCTTCTTTTGTCAAGTATAAGCTAATTATATCTAGAGAAGAAGTCAATCAAGGACACACAACAGTAGCTAGCAAATTCCTCTGAAAACTTGTCGACCGACAGAGGTATGTTTGTGTCCCTTAATGTAACTGAGTTCATTTTCATTGCAGCATTAATAAGCCTGTAGGTTCCAGCTGTCTTCTTTGCTACCAAGAACCATGGATTCCAATAAGGACTATTATAGTATTCTAAAACTCCTCTTTTCAGTTAGTCTTTAAGTATTTGAGTGACTGTTAGAATCAATGACTAAGGACATAGAAAATTAGCCTCTTGCTAGGCTTGATGCTCTATTGTCTTAATCTTAATCAGCGGGCAAACATCTTTGTATATCTTTGTGTAATCGACCTAGTCAAACGCTATTGCTCCTTTGTGGTTTAGTAACATTTCAACTAGCATTTCTCTTTCTCGAGTATATAGCTAGTCTCTGATATTGAGCTACTCTATTCGTTCCTTTGTTAATCTTGAGCCCTTCTGAATGTTTAAAATCCAAGGAAGGAGGTGTTCTTTGAATTGTCCTAAATGCTCTTAGTAGTGTTCTCTTGCTTTTGATTTCTCGTACTAGTCAGGTATTCCACCCAGCGTGTCTCCTGTTCTATTACTTGTGTCAACTAGTTGTACTTTGTTTGCTTTCAATTTATATACTATATTAACTCATGTAATTCCAGAAATATTGTTTCCCTCTCCTTTTCTTCCCTGCCTAATTTGTGCTTTAGATCTTCCCTAGCTTGCTCCCTGTATCCTCTTTCCTGTTGACTCTGTTTTAAAACACAAGGAAATCCTATTAATAATATAAGACAAACGCTAACTAGGAAAAATAAGTGGCATGTCTCTAGGACCTGAATCAACCTCTCCACAAGTCTCTCTTAGTCTCCTCTTAAATCGAAAATCAGAAACTAATAACACAAAATTTGAAATATATAGAATAGTCTTTATCCCACTGCCAGATAAATTTGAAAAACTCTCTCTAACTCCTAAGTTCCTTTCTCTGTGGCTAGCACTTAGCTTAGGAAAAATGCCAGCCCTTTGTCATTCTTCTTCTCCTTCTTCTACAAAGGCCTGTTTGTTTTACAATAGTCTCCACATAGGTAGGATAACAGTAACTGTACAACTAGAGCCTGACTCTAGGTCTGTTATTATAGCTTCTATAGATCTATCTAATAGATACTCGAAGGTTAACTACATCTTCTGATTAAACAGCTGTCCTAACAAAACAATTAGCGAGTTCTTGATCAAGAAGAAGACTATATTGCAGGATATGCCTTTAGCGACTTCGACCTGTATATAACACATGCCAGAGAATCTTAAAACCTGTCCAGAGACTGTCTTTAGCTTCAGGTGTTCAATGCTTATTACTAGGCAACTAAGACGTTTTGCTAGGCTCAGAGGTGCTACGTTGTACTCTACTCCAGTATTAAGCATTACAAAACTGTCCTCTGAGTTCTTAGATCCTCACATAGTAACAGTCATTTTTGGAGTAGTAACAATCCAACCTTGATCAGTGTATTAGTCGAGTACTATACTCAAGGTGCCTACTCTAACAGTTCTTTTGTCTGGTTTAACCCTACTAAAGCTAGACAAGAATTCAGCCTACAATTCTCTTGCAGTTTAGAAGTACTCTACCTAATAAGCAGTGTCTACCTGGAGTTGTACACACAAAGAGGGTTCTGGGTTTGCAGATCTAATAGCATCTAGGATTCCTTTCATCCCTTTTGTTATTACTAGCCAAGCGTCCACAGTTCTTGGTGTCTTTTTCTAAGTAGTCTCCTTCACTGGTTCGAGTATTTGGGCGTTTGGGCTAGTAACTGTCTCGTCGACTTCTATGTCTGTAGTAGGCTCAGATGATTCCTGTGGTATGTATATCAAAGGCCTCTTTGTCTTTGGTCTTGGTAGTTTTTGTTCTAACACTATATATTAATCTAGTGTTTCCTTAGCGCTGTTCCAAACTAATTCTCTTCTCTTTTTAGGCGCTCCAACACTATAAACATTCACCTCCTACAACAGTTCCTCTACTAGGTCATCGATGCTCCTTCCTTCTTTGTCTTTAATCATCCCTAGCTAAACTCTAATAGTCAATGTTTCTGGTTTCTAAAGAATAGCAACACTCTCTTGGGTCGTTGGTTTTCTTCCAAGTTAAGCTTCTCTAGCCTCTAACTTCTGAGTCTCTAAATGTTGTCTGTTCTCTTGCTGTCTTGAGACATTAGAGTCCTACTCTGTGCCTACAGTATGTAAGATAATCTAAGAAACCCAAGGAGTATTGCTTCAGAGCATTAGTAGTAATACATTTAGCTGATAGAGCCTAATACATAGTTGCTTTGCGTTGTTCCAGTGACAGACGTTTTTCACTATAAGTTCACGCAGAAGAGGACATTGACCTGAGTACATGTGTAGATATAAGCTGTCTTAGTTACTGTTTTAGTCTCTTCTATGACACATATAGCAAATCTGTTGTTGGTTATGTGAGTTGTAACTATATACTGTATTTATTTCTACGTTTCTAGGGTTGGCTGGGATAGGATTGTTTCTGCTACTATTTTCGAGTTAGCGAGGGTATGTCTCCCTATTGTTATATTCGAATCCTCTGCCACAGCTATGTCTAGAAAAGTCTCCTCTTTTACTAGGGAAGGAAGGTTATATCTAAGCTGCTTGTACTTGTGCTTAGAAAGCTTAAGCTTGTGCCTTATATATTCAGATAGTTTCAGCCTAATGGATTAAGAGCTTATCAAAGATATTCGTTAATTAATCAATGGATTTTGCTATAGGATCTGTCTGTGTAGTAATAGTAGGTAGTGTGTTAAGACAAGAAGTAGTAGTAGTGTTTGAAAGGTACTTAGCGTTGTAAGGTCCTCTAGTAGTTACTCCTTTAATAATATCTTCAAAACTTCCCATTTTAGCCTTGTAAGCATTCAGATCTCTATCCTCTTGAAAGCATTTAACACTCACGTCTATTTCATGTTCTTTTGTAGCAGTATCATAGAATTTCATGTAATTGAGAGTTGCTCCATCACCTTGATCTACCTTGTGTTCCTTAACAATCCTTTTTACAATCCCACTAGGCAGCCTATTCATAAACATATTCGACCGTTCGAGATTCTCGATCAGTCCTTAATTATCAAGTTTAGACAATACTCAATGAAAAAGAGAGATAAAGGTCTTTGTGTCAATAGAACCTTCCCTGGCCTAGTACACAAGAGCTTGAAGGAAATTGCAGCTATTCTTGAGGTACTCGTCGTCGCTGTCTCGATATTTCTTTCTGATTGCAGTATAAAAGGCTAGTTCATTGTATAGTGTCTACGTGTATTCCTTTATTGCCTCTACTTCGTGTCAATAAGCTGGATCTATGTATCAAAGGATTCTCTTCCTTTTTGCTTTGCCTTCTACAGCATAGTCTTCTGTAAGGTTGTCCTATGTTTCCAAGAACTTAGTAATGTTCTGACTAATGAAAAATAGTACTCCAGGAGAGACAGCGCTTAGCATTACTGTTTGTATAACGTTCAGACTACCTGTGTTGTTTATGTTAGTAGCTAAAGTGTTATGTTGAATGTTGTTTTGGGGTATAAATTAAGGGTTCTCTTAGGACTTGTTGTAAGGGCTCTCTGGATCTGGTCGCATAGATAAAGTAATATTGTCTAGTGTTGAAGGTCTCTCTGAGAGTGTTGAATCCAAACTCGAATCTTGTTGTCCTCCTTCCTTTATTCCTGTCTTCAATCTCTTTTTTCTTGTCCTCCTTTCTTCTTCAGTTCTGTCCTCTGCCTGTTTTTCTGCTGTCTTCTAATCTTTTCCTCTTTTTTTTCTTTCTCTTTTTTCCTTGATTCTCTATATCTCCTTTTCTAGGGTATCTCTTGTTCTCCTTAATATCAAAATCCAAAACAATAGACTAATCTCATTTAAGAGACTCCACACCTTACTCCATCTAATGATTTTTTTTGATATTATATCGTTGTCCTAGGTCCATGCTCTTGTTGCTACTCGTCTGTTTCTCAGTAGTGCTAAGATCTTCTTATTTCCAGTCCCCATTCTTCTCCTTCCTTGGTTCGCGCTTATTCAGGCCATAGGGTCTTGGTACCCCTTTCTTTTTCTCTTAACATTCCTTCCTTCACTTGAGAGTGTGAATAGCTTCACTTGACTGCGTTCCTCCCTGCGTTGGTCACCATTTGTAGAGGGGCAGAAAAGCGAGTATAGCGTGTCTCGATAGCGCTGGGCACGAAACTCAAGTAAAGGAATGAATAAAAACAAAAGGCAAAAGAGAATAACAAACAAAATTAAATTGAAAACTACTTCCTCACTGAACTCCCAAAAAATGTGTGTCTCTAAACTAAAAGAAGAAAGAAAGAAAAAAAAACATAGAAAAATAAACTGTTCTGTCTATGCCTTGATATCTGCCTTGGGTTCCAGGCCGCTAGTGGTTGAGGGCATGCCCCGTATCACGTGACTATGAACCCCATGTTCTTCGTGCCGACAACGAATCCCCGCCACAATATAACTAGCTTTCTCTGAAAGTAGTATACAGTTCTAGTCTAATATAGTAAATGTCAAACATTCTGTTCTTAGCATTATCGAGCCAAGCTATAGTATTCTAAGCTCATAGGAAGAATATAACTTTCTCCTAGTCTGTGTATACTACTTCACATATCTGTTAATACTCTATACCTGTCTAATAATCTAGTAACGTCTCTGTGAACTATTTGTTTAATGTCTAGTTAGATATTAGCTGTAGTCAGTGACATACTCACTTAGCTATAGAGGGGCCTAGGACCTGAGTAGCTCAAAGTTCCCCTTCTACTAGATAGTAGAATTCTGTAGGTAGTAGTGTTTCGTCGCGGTCTATAGTGTAGTTATATTCCTTCTCTTCTCTGGAGATGTGTCTAGAGCCTTTGTGTTTAAAGTAGATATAACTCACTTGATTATTATTAACAATATATTGTTAGAGAGGGATAGAACTGTGTCCTATAGTAGTATATAGAGACTAAAAGTCTAGTCTTTTACCTTTTATGTCTACCTATTGATTCCCTCTCTCATAGGTCTCAATGAAGACCTATGTATCCCTAACTTAGAGTTCTCTACTCTAATCATTTCCCCTAGACAATTCTGATGATTTAGAAGACTCTTCTTCTAACGTGCTCTTAGGTGATTCGTAAGTAGCTTGTAATAGTAACTCGTGTTCACTCTCAGAGCAGGTGTTGTAATATTGTTCGAGGATAGAGTTATCTTCCTTAACCTAAGTTCTATACCCACGTGCTTCTAATTCTTCGTCAGAGAGCTCTTGTGTCTCAAGCAATACTACCTCTTTTTAGAAGGTGACATTGACCTGCTTTCTCTTGTTAGTTTACTTCTTTGAGCTACATTCGTTTGCTCTATAGCCTGACTAGCTACATGAGTAGCATAAATTCTACTTATGTCGGCGGTTCCGTTCTTCTTAGGAAAGCTTCTTTCCCTTGAAAGATTTCTTCTGGGCTGACTTAGGTTCCCTTCACTATCATTCTGTTGGCTGTTACACTTGCCCTTGCTCCTGTTCTTATCCTGACTTCTACTCCCTTGAGTGGATTTCCTGAATTCCCACAGACAATTATCTAATTAGATAACACTACTGATTATGCTGCCTATGTTAGTGAAAGTCATGTGCTGCTTTGCTATTTCTTCTCGGAGGTGTACCTTCAATCCCCTACAGAAGAGTTCCATAAGAGCAAGGGCGTCTCATCTAGACTTGTTTCTATATCGTTGGAAATCATTAGCGTAACTAATAGCTAATCTAGTCTGTTTCAAGTCCAAAAGCTTCTGTACAGCTGTTTAGATTACGTCAAAATCTCCAAATACCTTCCTGATTGCTACCTTAAATCCTCTGAAGGATTTAAACATTATTTAGGTGTCCCTAATAGATCTATCGTTATCTTTGTTTGCGAAGAAGTCTTCGAGGTAGGGTTAGGCCTAATCTAGTACAGCTCCTCTTAGATAGGAGATTGCAAAGATTAATTGTAAATTGTAGTTGTTACTAAATTTGTCTGTGTTGAAGTTAAAGTAGATATCTATCTAGAGGAGGAATAACTTAAGTTTGTTTCTCTTTCCATAATATATATCCGGGAGTTTGACTTAGATAGTTTCAAGTGCTTTAACCTTAAAGGGTTCAGGTACATCAGGCATGCTTGTGTTGTTGTAGTTAGGGTCCACTGGTGCTGGTTTGTTGTCTAGTAATAGTACTATTATATTTTAACTTAGAGTAAATATATTTAGTATATCTACTAGACTATATAGAATTTATAATATACTAACAGCCTTGAGAACTATAGCAGAAACAGAGTATAATTTTAATTTATATTACCTTAATACTGTTAGTAAGTTAGAACTACTCTTTCTTCTTCTTTTAAATAAGGAGTTATAGTTAAAATAGTATATTAAAAGAGAAAGAAAGCTACTAGCCTTCTAATAATATTTCTTAGGTTATACTTAAGTATAGAGACACGCTAAGCTAAGAAAACAATAGTGTTATAAATTATATATTAGTATATAATAGATAAGTCTAGACAGCGCTCTAATAGAACAAGATACTATTAAGTAGTTATAGGTTATAAGAATTAGCTAGAGTAGCTAGCTAATCCAAGGATTTCTTTTAGTTATAATTATATAATAGACCTCGATAGACCTCTAGGAGATCTAAAGAGATCTAGAGAATAAAGGTTCTATATATAACTAGTACGTCTGCTATTAGTTAGAAGCTTTATACTTAACTTACTCTAGCTTTAGTTATTAATACATCTTGTTTGACTTCTTTAGTTCAAGTAACAAGTTTACCTCTAAGTAAACACCTAGCACATCTAAACCTCTTACCGCGACCAACCCTTCGAGACTTAGTCACCTTTGTTACTTCGGTACAGTAGTAGTTTTCGTTACACCAGTTACGCAACTCGCTGTAACCCATCACGTGTTTGCCATTTTCAAGATTTTCATCGCCCCATTTCCGTCTTCTTTCACCAATCCTGTTCAAGAGAGAACTCCCACTCCACGTGTGAAACACGTTCAGAACACGTTTGAAGAATTGCGAAGTGCAACAGATCGCAGCAAAATACAGATTATTTGCCATCATATCACGTGTGTAAAATTATTATATGATGAACTGCTGGGAAGCGATGCAAATGATAATCACGTTGCCGAGGAAGGGGGCGCAGAGGAACGATAAACGAGAGGTGTGTATAAACGTTGGAAGGCATAAGCAAACTAAATGGGTTAGATGCACCTCGAAAACTACTGTACAAGTACGTACGGCCGTTCAGCTGTTGACCCCTCGCCTCAACGAAAATTCTTATTGGAGAAACACCAGGCATCATCCATCAAACATGCACTTCTTAATTCCGAGCAGAAAAAACGAGTTTTAGTTCGCGTTGACCGCGTAGAAGTCCGCGGCGTATTTTCTTATTGCTGTAGTTGAGATGCTCGGCAATTCTCTCGTCCAAAATGGGAACCCCTGAAACGCTCGACAGCCGCAAATCGACCCACACCCGCAGATCTTGTTCGCTAACAAAAACACTTTGGCCCAATGCACCGCCTTGTTTGTTACAGGATTCCGCTTGCAGACGTCAAATACCAGTGTAGCAATCTAGGGGATGCTTTTGACGATCTGAGGGCTGGGCATTTGCGTCGTTGATGATGCCTCTCGGCCTGGGTAAGAGCGATGATTGGACGTTTCGTCGCTTTTCGAGCAAGTGGGTGTGAAGCACTGGTGGGGAGACCCATGGAGTCCGGATGCCCCAAGAAGTTGACGTCTGTGTGATTTTCCATTTGATAAACCTTCTCCTTCTTCCCTATTTCACTGTCGTTTTTGGTCCTGAAAGCTTGGTTTATCAAGTGTACTCTCGTTGATTCGCAGACTTTTTTCGCTTTGCTCTGTCATCACTATTTCATCACTTACTCAACGCTTTGGCCCTAATATTTTCTGATGGTCAAGATGCGTTTCTCTTCCTCCGTCGCCATCATAGCCTGTGGGTTCAATGTTGCTCTTGCTGGAATCCTAGACTATCCAGTATCCCGAAGAGAAGTTTCACCCGACAATACGTGCGGAACTACAGGAACTGGAGGAACTGCTAGCTCCTACACGTGCCCAACCGATCTGCCATGCTGTTCAGTTAATGGGTTTTGTGGTTCTACAGATGCCTACTGTCTGGCATCAGGAGGTTGTCAAGCTAAATTTGGGACATGCAATATGACAGCGACGGGAGAGACTGGAGGATCTACCAGTCCTAGTGGTGGAGAATGCGGTGCTGGAAAAGGAAGTTGTGGTTCAACTGAGTGTTGCTCTGCTGCCGGGTTTTGTGGTACGGGTTCAGGTACGTTGATTGTTAACACTTCCCTGTAATATGCAATGCTAATATGCTTGAAGATTTTTGCAAAGCTCCCGACTGCCAATTCAATTTTGGACCTGCTTGTGATGCGAATGCTATCCCATCCGGCACGAACACCTCCTCCATTGCTCGAACGAAAGTTGGAAATGTTCTCTACGGCTCAGCAGGTATCTATGACTGCTCGACGAAAGGAGATATGGCTCTTACCTTTGACGATGGACCATTTGTATACACAAGCCACATTTTGGATTTGTTGAAACAATATAACGCCAGTGCAACTTTCTTCGTTACTGGGAATAACAATGGTATGTTTCCACTATTTTGACAGAAGAAGCAAGGACTAATGATTTAATTCGTAGGCAAGGGAGCAATTGACAACACTACTACCCCTTGGCCTGCACTTCTCAAGTAAGTCGCAAGAATAATTTCCACCTGAGACAACTCTAATATCATTCCCAGGCGCATGTACGATGAAGGCCATCAAATTGCATCTCACACCTGGTCTCACCCCGATCTTTGTAATATCACATCTGCGCAACGAAAAGACGAAATGTACAAAAACGAAATGGCAATTAGAAATGTTGTCGGTGTAATTCCTACATACATGAGACCTCCTTTCTCAAGTTGTACTGCTGGTAAGTTCATTCCCCATGACAAAGTCCTAAACCTCATAACTGACGGACGATAGAATGTGGCTGTGAGGCAGACTTGGAAGCACTAGGCTACCACATCACATATTTTGTAAGTACCTCAAACCTCCTCAAAAAAAAAAACCACCCAGAAAACAACACCCTCTAACATCTCTCGTAGGATCTCGACACTTCCGATTATCTAAATGACAGCCCAATACTAATTCAAAACTCTAAAAATATCTTCGACGCAGCACTAGCTGGAAAATCACCCACTACCGACGAATTCCTCGTCATTGGTCATGATATCCACAATCAAACTTCTGAGGTACTAGTAGAATACATGTTGAAAGGCCTTACCGCCGGAGGTTACAAACCCGTCACTGTAGGAACCTGTCTTGGAGATGACAAAGCCAATTGGTACAGGGTGGACGGTTCTACTACTCTTGGAACGAGAGGCGAGGAAATAATTTGATTTTTAAAACTTTTGGGGTGTTTTTTTGGGGGTAGGGGGGGGGGGGGGGGGGGGGGCGCGGCATTGGGATGAACTCATACTGTTGGTATGACTTGGTAGTCATAAAGTGTGATGCAACAAGTGGTTGTATTCCTGTATCTTATTGCATGAAGAAATAAAGCAGAAGAAGAGGTGGCATCCCACAGGCTTAAGTATGTGAGTGGCTTGCCACTCACATTAACCTAAGCATGTAGATCCACCATTCCATAAGCTTAGGTATATGAGAAGCGAGCCCCTCACATGAACCAAGCATGTGGATCTCCTGGGACATAATGCAAAGTGCTATGCACCAGGAATGTATAGCGACACATACAGTACCATGATTTTGGATTTTTGGGACTTGGTATATGGGCTTAATACGGGTTGGAATCGGCTTTGGAAAAGGGGATATCCATTATGCCAACGGCATTGTACTTTTTGGAGGTTTATAGCTAGCATAGAGCTAAGACTCTGCGAATCGCATCGCATCGCGTTGGAAACGTTGAAAATATGAAATTTTATACACATCACAAGTTCTTGAGAATTGTCGATTTTATAGCACTCTCCGAGTATTGCTTATTTAAATTGACTTGTTTTCTAAATTTCAAAAAGCCTCGAGCACGAGAAAGCCTCTGGAGTAAAAAAATAATCGAATGAGACGGGAACGGCAGTCTGTACTGTTAAATCAAGTACTGCTTGCTTTATTAGATAAATTTCCTCATCCAAAGATACCCTAGACACTTTATATCAAAAGATAGTAAGAACAACTGGTTTCAACTTCAACAGATCGCTCTTCGGTAGATTACAGATTCCTCTTGACAAGCCAAAGTGAAATCTTAAGTGTACACAGGCTTGGAGACGTGTATTCGCAGCACCACAGAAGCATAGCTATCATCCAGGGAGAGAAAAAGTACAGTAGAACATGTAGAAAATGTAGGAACCTTTACACCTACTCTTCAGGTGCTACCAGGGTATTTACAGTTGTTTCCTCTGGAGGACAAGGATGACCCTCCCGTTGGAGCTATACTCAACATAGTAATACAATGAGCACCAAAGTTTTTGCACCGCTTGGTTAATTGTGTAGGGATCGACAAACAGAACAAGTCCGGATATCAAGAGTCGAAACAGATCAATTAACACCCTCATCTTTTGTATGTTGCTGCTTGAAAGGAGGCTGAGATCGAGATGAATTTCTTTCCAGCCAGGCAGCACTAGACGTCATTTATTTGAGAGAGTGTCACAGTGAATATATGATTTGCGATCATGAGGCGAAATTTCATATGATGGCATGATTAGATTGCGATGAGATGATATAGGGTTTACACGTAGGAATTGACGGTTCCAGGAAAGCCTGTCTAGATCGCAAGTTTCTGTAAGCATCACCCACTTACTACATGGCGATGAAGATTTTATGAAAGCGATTGTGACCTACAAATCCAAGTCAATGTAATGTCAAAACAAGTGAGAGCTCTTATAAATACTTTAACACGCCAGGAAAAAAATTCAAATCTTATGACTCGGGTATTGCTAAGGTCTGCCGAAAAAAGGGGACAAGGATTCTCTGATATCGATACAAAAAACAAAACATCTCCACAAAGAAAGGACATGTACTACGCAAAAGAATATGTCCGAAAACCCCACTGCCAGGAACGTAGGTATGAAATTTACAAAACACCCCCCAAATCTGTGACAGTTGATACGCCATCCCGTCTGAACTACTGTCTATTCATAAAACCGATTGCCCATTACAAGTCAAAATGAGAAAAGTATGGTGTACATTGCGTATGGGTCGAGACGTTAGTTTTTTACCTCTGCCTTCGCTTTCTTGAAAACTCTGGTATTGGAAGTAGAATCGTGGCCAAAGACTGTTTTGAATTCCATCTTGTAGCGCTGGCTATCCTCCTCATAACGATCAAGATAAGGCTTTGTTTATTAGTTTGCTTGTCATTGAAACCGAGATAGAGTACTGACCTTCTTTTCTGCCTCTGAGAGACCTTTCCATTCCACAGATATCTGTTTACCGGCATCTACAACTGGTATGTTTTTGAAGTCTCCGGAGGCCCATTTGTCTTTCAAGAAGGCAATGTACGGGTACAAGGGTCGTTTGGGGAGCCTCGAATCTGCAATGAGGGATCCCGACTTGGGGGTTTTCTTGTGTATCAAGTTTTGACGAGCAGCGTTGGATATTCTGACTTGTTCGGGGGTGAGGCTCTCCAACCAGCTCGCATATATCTTCTTGTTGTGGAGTTTATTCTCATTCGCTTGGTGGTTATAAGCCTGTGGACCACTATTAACTAAGACCCAATGGTTTCGATTGTGTGGTTACCTCGAGTTCTGCGGTGTCTAGCGACTTGTATTTGGAACTAGCTATTTGCATTCGCTCGGGCGGGGTGAGGTCCTTATTTGTATTTGCGGTCATGGCTTCGTTGACGACAATCATCCATGCGGAGGCAGGCTTTTGCTTCGGTGGGGAAAGTATCAGAGCTTTCGTTGCCTTGATATCACGCTTCTTCTTCTCTTCTTCGGAGGGAACCTTCTTTGCCTTGGGCTTTTTTGGAACTGCCTTCTTCTTGAGTGGTTTCTTGACTGCCTTCTTCTTCAATGGCTTCTTCGCTACCTTCTTCGCAGGCTTCTTGACGGGGGCTTTCTTGGTGGACTTCGCGGTCGCATTTTTGGTTGTCTTGACTTTAGTAGTGATGGTAGCTGTGGCGAAGGATTTTGCGAATTGAGGAGCAAATCGATGGGGAAGGTTGGTGTTCGAAAGGTTCAAGTTGCGCCGAACGACTCGAGTTGTTGATGTTCCAGTAGCTCCAACGCCAGCACCGGCAGCTCTAGCTCCACTCCGACGAATTGCGGCTCGGCCAATGCTGGACAACATGGCGAAGGTGATAATGGCGATCAAGGCAAGGATTGAATGTGGTGTAGATATGTGCCAGTAGGTTTCAGTGGCGGGGTGGTGTAGTTAGATTGTGTGATTCAATTGCTGGTCGCGTTTCCTGCTGCCCCTTCAATTTGAGACCCAGAGTCGAGCTCCCGTAGAATGCTAGGCCCATATTGGTTAGTCCGCCTTGGCGCACCGACCTTAAGAATTCCCCGTATTTGGTGCAGAGCAGAGTCAACTTGAAATACGTACTTCTGCAACAACCCCGCCTCCACCTACAACACCTACCTAGGTACTTCTCGACCTCTTTATATTGCCAATATTCGCCAGGCGTAATTTATCATCAGAACCGCGTATCGCCCTTCAATACTCCCTGTGGACGGGCACGACCGGCTTGGACCCCCTTGCCTTGCCAGTATTTCTGCCATTAACTGAGGCAAACATGGTTCGCCACAGGAATTCTCGCTCACCATCGCCCACAGGAAGCCAACACTCCTCGAAGAGATCTCGGAGAGAGGAGGATGTTAGACGCGATCGAGACCGTAGAGACGATGTGCGAGGACCTCGGCGGCGGAGTCGCTCGCGAAGCTTAGATGTAAGATTTCACCCTCCCCATATATTATCTCGAACCCATACTCAATCTCTTTACAAACAGCGCCGGCACCGCGATCGCGATTTACCACGACGGAGAGACCGCTCTCTGGACCGACGGGACGACGATTATTATCGAAGCGCCAGACGGGACCGCTCCAGGGACCGCAGAGATCGATATGGCGAGAGAGAACGGTCTCCAGACAGGCGGCGAAGAAGAAGTCGGGATTATCGTGACAGGCGAGAAGGCTCTTATGATAGGGCACGAAGGCGCCGCGAGGACTCTACTGACTCTTGGCCCCGTAGTAGAGGAGACGATACCCGTGGAAATCGCCCAAACAGACCCGACAATGCTAGCACTAGCGAGGTGAGCAGTGTCAATTCCCACTCAGCAAAACAAGCTGACATGTATGGAAAGGCTCCAAAGGCAGCTGGCCCACCAGCCCAGACTGAAGCCGATAAAAAGGCTGAAAGGCTAGCGAAATTAGAAGCTTGGAAGAAGAAAATGGCAGAGGATAAGGAGCGTAAGGAGAAGGATCTTGCAGCCGGGGGAACGCGGAAGCTTCTAGATGACATAGACCAGAAAGCGAATGGATCCCCTGCGGTTGCTTCTCCAGCATCACCCAAAACTCCCAAAAGCGTTGCATCTCCAGCCCCTTACGCGGGAAAATTTGACCCAAAAGCCATTGCAAAGAAGGCCGTGGCAAGTTCCACTAGTACGAGTACTTTGGGGAAAGACGTCCCCTTCAAGGAATTGACAAAAGCGTCCGCCACCTTAAATTCTTCGGTGAAAGGTTTACAAGCTGACAAGAAGCCAACAGCTTTCAACAGCAATTCTACCGGTAAGAACTTCACTCCTTCCAAGTTTCCAAGTATGTCTACTAACCGTACTTCACAGCATCCGCATTGCCTAAGGCTAGAGCCAACCTCAGTGCGTTCGGTATAAGCACAAAATCGGCCAACGAAACAGACAAGGCGTCCTCGAAACGCAATTTTGACTTCGGCGAGGATGACGAAGGAAGGAAGAAATTAGAAAAGCTACCGACCCTATCTCTGGCAAACATAGTAGATGAGGATACTGCGCTCGCTAACGATGTAGAAGGGGAGGAAGACGACGACGTGGATATGGAAGACGCTGGCACCGAAGAAGAGGCAGCAGCGGCAGCGAGAGCTGCCGCAGAGAAACGGGAAGAGAGGCTCCATGAACAAAATCTGGCCAATGCGGTCCCGGAGACAAGCGAGACGACTCAGTCAACTACGGATTCGTCTGGGGACGTCAAGATGTCGGAACCCAGCACCAAACATGCTGAAACGACTGTAGAAGACGATGATGAGATTGATCCCCTGGATGCCTTCATGGAAGAAATGGGCGACCCATTTGCGGCTCCAAAAAATAGTGGGACTTTCAACAAGAAACAAAGCAAGAGTCGCCAGCAAGAACCTGAAGCCCTGTTTGGAGATGACGACGTCGAGTTGAAGACTATGGACGCAGACCCCGATGATATTCTCGCCATGGCAAGTAAATCGAGAAAAAAGAAGGATTTGCCAACTATAAACTACGCAAAAATGGATCTTGAGCCCTTCCGCAAGAACTTTTACACAGAACCTGCTGAACTGGCCGATATGACAGAAGCAGAGCTTGCGGATTTACGCTTGGAACTCGATGGTATCAAGGTTTCGGGGGCAGACGTTCCCAAACCGGTGCAGAAGTGGTCACAATGTGGACTCAATGTTCAATCATTGGAGGTTATCAGCAAACTTGGGTACGAACGGCCAACGGCCATCCAAATGCAAGCCATCCCTGCGATCATGTCCGGCCGAGATGTCATTGGTGTAGCCAAGACAGGATCTGGTAAGACTATTGCCTTCATGCTACCAATATTTCGCCACATCCGAGACCAAAGACCTCTCGAAGGCTCTGATGGACCAATCGGTTTAATCATGACTCCTACACGAGAGCTGGCAACCCAGATCCATCGAGAATGTAAACCATTCTTAAAGGCTATGGGCCTTCGAGCTGTTTGTGCTTACGGGGGAGCTCCCATCAAGGACCAGATTGCCGACTTGAAAAGAGGTGCCGAAATCATTGTTTGCACACCTGGCCGCATGATTGATTTACTAGCAGCAAACTCCGGAAGAGTTACGAACCTTCGCCGTGTCACCTATGTCGTATTAGATGAAGCTGATCGAATGTTCGATATGGGGTTTGAGCCTCAGGTCATGAAGATCTTTGCAAACATTCGTCCTAACAGACAGACTATTCTCTTCTCAGCTACAATGCCTAGAATTATGGATGCGTTGGCCAAAAAGACTCTTCATTCGCCCGTTGAGATCACCGTGGGCGGAAGAAGTGTTGTTGCGCCCGAGATCACTCAAATTGTTGAGGTCCGAGAAGAGAAGGAGAAATTCCATCGTCTACTCGAGTTATTGGGTGAACTTTACGACAAGGATGAAGATGCCCGTACCCTCATCTTTGTGGACCGTCAAGAGAAAGCTGATGACTTGCTAAAAGATCTCATGCGAAAAGGTTATCCATGTATGTCTATTCACGGAGGCAAGGACCAGATTGATCGAGATTCTACCATTGATGATTTCAAAGCTGGAGTTATACCCATCATGATTGCCACATCCGTTGCTGCCCGCGGGTTGGATGTGAAACAGCTGAAGCTGGTGGTTAACTTTGATGCACCGAATCACCTGGAGGATTATGTTCATAGAGCAGGCCGAACGGGAAGAGCAGGTAACACGGGAACTGCCGTCACATTCGTTACTGAAGATCAAGAACAATTCTCGGTTGGAATAGCGAAGGCCCTCGAACAGTCTGGTCAACCAGTACCGGAACGACTTCACGAGATGCGAAAGTCTTTCCGCGACAAAGTCAAGAGTGGTAAATCTAAGGATAGCTCAGGCTTTGGTGGTAAGGGCTTGGAACGTCTCGATGCTGAGCGTGAAGCTGCGAGGAATCGCGAGCGAAAAACGCACAAGACAGATGGTGACGACGACGATGAGAAAGAGGAGAAAACAGGCGACGATGATGTTGTTCTTAAAGCTGCATCAATAGTGCAACCTGCTGCTGCCGCGGCTCCATCACCCCAATTATTTGGTGTGCCCAAGGGCATTGATTTGGATGGTAAGATCACGGTTCACCGAACCGAGCCTGCTGCCTCATCTTCTGGCGGTTCCAAGAACCCTCTCGATAAAGTCACCTCGGCCATTGATGCCATCAATGCTCGACTCAATAAGACTGGGCAATTGCGATCGGGAGTGCCAATCGACAACAAGGGACCAGATGCTGGTGCTTTCCATGCGACCCTGGAAATTAATGACTTTCCACAAAAAGCTAGATGGGCTGTTACCAATCGAACCAACGTGGCCAAGATTCTGGAAGCAACCGGTACCTCTATCACAACCAAGGGAAGCTTTTACCCCGCCGGCAAGGATGTACAAGCGGGAGGTGATCCCAAGCTATACATTCTTGTGGAGGGAGATACTGAGGTTGTGGTCACCAATGCCATGAGAGAATTGATGAGGCTATTGAAGGAGGGTACCATGGCTGCGGCCGATGCAGAAGGTAGAGCACCAGCCAGCGGTAGATACAATGTGGTTTAGTTCCGCAGAGATTGAACTTTTAACCCTCGCGCCCTTAGGGTTGCTAATTATGTAAAAGCATTTGTATATATACATTCACGGAAAATCTTGACCGTGATTTGCAAAATTGTTCATTAGTCGTAACCATTGATCTCATGGTGAAACCCTTTACCTCAAACTCCTTCTACGCCTACGCCTGTCTAGAATCAGACCCCTCTCTCAATATTACTCAATTGTATGCCTGTGTCTCTGCGGCTGCGTCCGCATCTCTCATCCGTCTCGTATTCTTGCTCGTCTCCTCCAAAGTCTCGTTCCTGGTCTGCTTTTTCTGTTGTTCTAGTTGGCTTGCTAATTTTCCTTTGGGTTTACCGCCGGCATTCGCTCTTTCCTATAGATTTCAATAAAAAATCAGCCTTCGGTCCTTCATGAGATGATATATCCCTGTGTTGACAAACCTCGGCAGCTTTTGCGGCCCTCTTCCTCGCATCTTCCTGTTGCTGTGAACCACCTCCCACATTCGTACTGGACGTTCCCAATGTTCGTGCTGGACCACCGACTTTCTTTGGGAGAGGGGCTGTGGGGTTTGTCGGTGGAGGGGGAGCTGAGGCGAGGGTTCGGCCGGGTTGCGCGAAGGGGTCGGGGGATGATTCTTTGCCGCAAAGGTTTCCCATTGTCTTTTTTTGGTTGAGGTTGTTGAGGGGGGGAGTGCGATGCGGTATTAGGAGTGTGGAGAGGTGTTGAGGGGTTTGGGTTTGTGGGTTGTTACCGGCGCATTCTTGTCGAGAGGTTGAGGATGAGGTTGGGTGGAAAGTGGCGGTACTTGCTTGGTGATTCTTGGCCAGTGCAGAGTATTTGTACAATAGATTGACGAAGGAAGGGAAGGTTTAGACGAGTATATCTTGATAGAATGGCGCATAATTTCTCTGGGTGCAGATTCACTTGGGAAGATATAGTGAATTTGATATGATTTAATCCGCTAATCACCTTCATGGAGTTATTCTAGCTAACAGCTGACATGTTGATATACTTGATACAAGCCGAGGCTAGCATGCGTAATCGATAAGACCTCCCCTGAAAACAGCGGGAGGCAACTAAAGGCGGGGCATCGGAAAATCCGTAAGGTCACGTGGAAGCATTCGTCGCGACTGCCTCGAGCCCTCCGTAGAGAAGGTTGAATTATCTTCGTTTGTCGACGCAATTTGGCCTCATTCTCGAGACGCGCCGCTGTCCAAGATCGTTGTGTGACGGCGCCTCGGGTGGCACTCACAGACTCCCTCTCGTACTGCACTGGCAGCTTGCAAGGTAAGCCCCTCAGTCCCGACAACTCTCTCACCTTCCTTGGCCCTGCACTTTTCGCTTTTTGCGTCTGCCTACCCATCAAGGTGTTTTTAGCTTCACAGGACTCGAGGCTCTTTTCACCTTCTCTCTCTCCAGTTTCTCTTCCCCGCTAGCCGAAACGCATATGGCATATCTAGAGAGATAGAGACAGAAAAAATCATCGCACGCCATGCGCTCTTCGAATCTTCGTCGTTGAGCCTGACAGGCGCTGATTTGGGCACATTTGATATCCTCCCTCCTTCATTGGCACATTTGCGTCTCAGCTTCGACTTCTTCTTCGATCTCCCCCACTACCCCAAACCAGAGCTTTCACCCCACCTCTATACCTTGCTTTTCGCTCGCATCATCTTTGACTCGATCTTGGGTTGTTTCACGAGCACAAGCACAATCACACTCGATCAACGTGTTAACCATGGACTCCCAGGCCTTCGTCCCACCGGAGTCCTTTGTCTATTCCGACAACGGGTCGAATCGTTGGACAGGCGATCCTCAGCTTCTCTCCGCCTCTCCCTCCGACTTCCAGAACGATTTCCAACAATTTGACCCCTCCGATCTATTCACGAATGATCAATACAAGACCTCCGACATAGACTACGACGCAATGGCTCAGATTATGCAACAACCGTTCCGACCTCGTCCGCAAGAGATGTATAATACGACCTTCACCTACAATACTACCGCCCGTACGAGACCAGCTGAGTCTACAGGACAACCCTACGCTAAACGCGCCCGGTTTGAAGAGATGCCAGTGGAAAAATGTTATTCGCAGACGGGATCGCAAAGTACATGTTGTAGTAGTTGCTCAGACGGTATTATATGCACAAAACCTGGATGCGATGAAGGTATGTTCAATTTTTCACTGATTTTTAGGGTGTGTAACGATGCCCAGTCTTTGCAGCAATCCAATCATCATTGCAGGCTCTTCACGGAAATTCAATCTATTATCCCAACAAGTGTCACGCATGTTGATTTACTGCTTGGAAAACATAGATGCTACTATCTTTCTTTATTTTCTTACAACTCACTGATTATCTAAACAAGAGAAAAGAAATCAGACTAACTTACATCCAGAAGAAACTAAGTCTTGTACGGATTGTGCTTGTGATATTCCCGTATGTCCATGCCCTGATGAAACTGCACAAAACCCTCGAGTACAAATCAATTGTCCAGTTGTCCCCACCGAAACAAGATTGCAGGATTGGAACAACTCGGTACAGTCTGCTTGGACACCACCAACACCCCAACCCTCTTTTCAAAATGGGAATGGGCAGTCTGCCAATACGAGAAATTGCAACGACTACCAATCCTTCGGAGGGTTTGCGTATAATACTGCACAGATCTCCTCTGCCTCTATGACACCTTCAATGGCCAACAACACCTCAACTCCCTTTTCGCAGAATAGCTCACTTCCAGCATCGAATCTACAGCACTTTGGTACACAAACAAATGGATACAATTCTTCTCTTACCGATCTGTCAGGTGCCGGTGCTCTTTTCCAGCCTTCGTGGCACAATTCATCGATGAGTACAGCCAATAACGATTTGTTTGGCATCAAATGTCTATGGGATGGGTGCGAAGAGACACTGGAGGGCAACCGGCAATTGTTAGAACATTGCTTGAAGACTCATGTCCCTCCCCAAATGGGCTTCACTTGTCCTATTCAACCAAATATATGCCCACCCAACATCGGACCTGATCCAATCGACCACTTGAGAGTTGATCATGGCTTTGACTTCGACTTTCTGGATCAAGGATGGACATGCCCGGCTCCAGATTGCGCTCCAGATCGAGTTCTTGATGATCCTATTACGTTACAACATCATTTGGTGGAGGCTCATACCAAACCATCACAGGGTGTGCTTTGGTGTGAGTTTCAACATTGTGATACTTCTTTTAAAGATTTGGACCAATTTTCGCAACATCTCACAAACCAACATCTTGAAACTCCAGAGGATATCGACTTGGGCCCCCAACCTAATCAAGCTCCCTCAGTCGGTGTTGCGATAGATGTGCCGGCAAATGAAGTCACAGATGCAACCTTGTCTGGCAAGTCGTCAAGCGAGGAACATTCAAGCAGAGAGCTTTCAAGCCAAGAGGCAAGTCAAGAGGAAGACCAAGAGGCAGATCAAAAGGCAACTCAAAAAGTCTCCACCCAAAAGCCTCAAGTCGAAGATGATGGCCACACGTGCAAATGGTTGGTAGCTAACAAGGGAGCTTGTGGCTGTACATTTGACTCCGCATCCAAACTACAAGAACACATCGTCCAAGGTCATCTGTCAAGTCTGGATAAAACGACTGGCTATAAGTGCTGCTGGGGGGGTTGCAGACGTGAGGCTAAGAGAGGGAACGAAAACTCTGGTTTCTCACAACGAGGAAAGCTTGAGAGACATATGGCAACCCACACCAATTGTAAGTTGTTGAACCCCGGCCAGATACTATGGAAGTACATTTCAAAAGAACCTCCCCTCTCCCTGCTCCGTTTATCATCAACATTTACTAACCTCATGATAGTTAAATGTTGTACGTGCAATGTGTGCGGTAAAACATTTTCTGCCGAGCAAGCTCTAGTACAACATATGAATCTACATAGCAATCATAAACCATGGGCGTGTAAGCATTGTGGCAAGAGATTTCCTCAACAGAGCGCGTGCAGTAAGTACTTGATACATTGAGCGTCATCAGCAAATACTAACACCTTCACAGCCATCCATGAAAGAACCCATACCAAGGAAAAACCACTCAAGTGTGAGATCTGTGGCAAGGCTTTCTCGGAGTCATCGAATCTTTCAAAGCATCGCAAGACCCATGGCGAAAGAGGAGCTCATAATTGCAATTTCCCCGGCTGTTTAAAGTCGTTCCATCGATTAGATCAACTCAAAAGACATAAGACGATGCACACTCGTAATGGAGGCGCTGGCGTTGGCGGTGTTGTCTCAGAGACTGAGAATAAAACAGAGAGTGAGGGAGAGTAGACAAAAAAGGGTCCGTTTGGCTGATACTTACTGCGTCTGGTAATATCTCTAGAAAGTTTAATTAGGCGTTTGGAGATGTACAAAAAATGGGAGTATGGGAGGATAGTAATATGGGTCACAAAATAGGGGTCTTTGAATGAAATCACGAAGAATGATGATGATGCGGAGATGACAGGTGGAGTTTCCAGGAAGTCACCTAGAAGCTATTTGCCGATTGGGACCTTGGGTATACCACCTCCGGCCTTTGAGCTGTTGAGCTTATTGCGCTTTTTTACTGAGTTTGGGGGGGAGCAAATGCATAGGTGGCGGCTAGCATAACCGTCGATAGCTGGCGGTCTTTTGACGCTGAGAAATAATGGAAAATGTTCGAGCGATAATGATCTTTGATTTCGTAAACTCTTTATTGGGCAAACCTCATCGAAAAATGCTACTCGATAAAAGCTGCTCGATAAAAGTTACTCGATGAGCATGTCGAGTGAGCATAGGCAATAATTGTGGGGGTATGAGTGTCACGGAACAGCTCAACCTCGCTCCTTCCCTCACAACCCCTCCTTGACTTACCATCGCACCTTCCTCTGCACTTTTCTACACCGACCACGACCCATCTCTCTGCTTCCACTCAAATCATCAAATAAACAAGACTCTCAGAAGAACAACCAGCTCGGTGGCCTGTGGTCAAGATGCTTCTCCCACAATCAGAAGCAAATGGTTTCGATTTCGGCTGGCATGTCTCCCATAGCAGAGAAATGCCTTTACTCGAAACGAGTTGTAGTTCTTCCAGCTATTTCCAGAAGAGTTTCCAAGTTTGAAGGTCTTACGGAGTATTTCCTTTTGGGGTCAGAAGTCTTGTCTCGCTTGGTGCCTCTTGTCTACCATGCCCCCCTTGAAAAGCCACATACCCCCAAAATCTGATCTCTTGCCATTTTAAAAGCCCATCGAAACTTTCAATACATCAAAGTAAGTATTTAACAACCATTTCCTTCCATCACTGCATTGCATCATTGTGTAACCCCCACCTGAAATCTTGGACCCCAATTTGCATCCATCGAACTTACGCTTAGCCCCGACTACCCCCAAAAGAATACGGAAGTTCCCCTCGTGGCAGAGTAACATTCCTACGATGGTAATCTCGGGGATCGAGTACGAAACGTGGCTACCTTGTGGATTGTGGAATCTTACGTGTGTCCCTTGAATTTAAATATTATTATTATTTTATTATTTTTATTTTTTAAGGGAAGGGGGGGGGAAGGGGAATGGCCCCCTTAGGTTTCGCTTAGTGTGGCTGGCGTGCATGCAGTCAGCGAAGTGCGAAGCACGACATACTGCAGAGGGATTAGTGTGCGAATCGCACTTGCTTTTTTTCTTGTGGTTGTGTTTCTTTGGATCCTTCCAATCTTTGTAGAATCGTGGGTTTTGGGGTTACTCCGTACCTAGAGCGAAGGTGGCTGCCACGTTTTGTCCGCGTTTTTTAGGAGGGTCAGGTGGGGAAGGTGTAGGGTTTGGTATGGTGGTTCAGCTCTTAATGGTGGTTTGTAGATCTTGCCATTTTGCGATGTCAGGGGTTCATATCATTTTGTGGTTCCTGGGACTTGCTGTATGAGTTGTGAGGTGATTAAGTTTGTGCTTGTATATTTGAACTGAGTACTGGGGTCAAGGAGGATAGAGCGGACAAGGGTGAATGCTTGGGTTTGAGCTTATCTTAGTCTGATTCCTGGGATGGCATGTATGCTCCTGGATTGGAGCTCACGTGGAAGTGTTGGAGACATATAAAGGGCTTTGGCTGCCGAATCCTTGGTCATCAATGTTGTTGTACCTCGCCGATTCCAGTATACTGTGGTTGATTCTTCGACGCCATAGATCCTAGGTTCAAAGTATTGTTACTTCTGCTTAAAGATCTTTGGGCATTATTTTGAGAAGAAGTTAATTTGATTTTTAAAGTGGATATTGCTTTCGACGGTAAATTTGTTTCGACAGCGGCTGTCGGGTAACTCGTGAATTATGAACCTATTTTTTTATCTCTCAAATGAAGATCAGACCCAGTATGTCCTGAGAGGTAAAGCTGAAGATAGAAGCGCGATCTGTATTTCAGGATATAAGGACTGTAAGTGCACCAAAACAATACGGATCGATCGGCAAGCGAAAATACTTTAGTATTTTGCCACTGTGGCTTTAGAGAAAAGTAAATAGCATTTCGGTGTTTACTTACTTGGCAGCAGACTATTGACAACCCGAATTCAAGGTATATAGCATTACGGCATATGAAGAGTATCAGGCATTAGTCTCCAACACTCTCCTACCTTATACGAGATACTAGATGGATAGTAAATCAAAGCGGTAGTAAATAAGGATTGAAATTTTGGTTTGTCTCCTCCGATATCGGGTTTCTATCCACGCCCTTTTGCTGTCTAACTTTTCTGAAGTAGGTAAGCTGCCGTAACCACTAGTAAGCTGCAAGGTAAGCTGCCAAAATGATTCCGCCACTCACGTGCTACTTACCCCTTCATTAAGGTTCTGATTCTTCTAATAAACCTTTCGGCATATTTGAACTAAATTGTCCGGCTCAATAAAAATGGAGAACCCGGAGAGAAATGCTCATTTCGACAGCTACCCGTTTAAGCTTCCTCGCTCGAGACTCCTTCCAAGAGTCGGGCCGGGCCATGCTTTATTTTGCAGTAAGCTTGTGCGTTTGTTCTTTTCCTTTTGTTTGCAAACCTGCGACGAGCAATAAAAGAGCAGCATGAACTCTGCCATCTCAAGTGGATTTCTGTAAAAGTTCTATGCAGAACTCTATGAGTCTATTCGGGCATGCTAACCCTCTTCATCTGTGCAAGAGCTTGATGTGATGCGGAGTATTCTTCCATGGATTTTACTCGGCCAACAATAGAAACACAAGTCCTAAAAACCTTGCAGCATGGCATGCGAACCCTTGAAGCAACTATGGTGCCGGAAAGGGAAGGCACGACTCCCCCATTGGTTGCGCGATTGCAACAAATACTGACTTTCTAGATCGAGGTCGCTTTTTACCTTGACGTGACTATCTTGGTCGACGGGGTCAAAGTCGTTCCTTCCCTAACTTGACGCAGCCACTTCGGGAGGTGGGACTGGAGATCGCTCCTCTCGAGATCACTCCTTCCTCTACCTCAAACTTGGCCCACGACATGACGGAAAGGGAAGGAACAACCCTTGTCCACATCCAGAATATAAACTTCTCCCTTCCATTTACATGCTTTTCGGGGGGGGGGGGGGGGGGGGGGGGGGGGGGGGGGGGGGGGGGGTGGAGTAAATAAGACGATGACGCTTTTGTATGGGCAAAGCAAAGAGCTGGCCTAGTAACTTGTGAAGTCGATGTTTTCCCTCCACCACTGTCGAAAAATCTCTAGGATGCTTCTTCCTTCCCAACCCCAAATTCCATCAACTTAGAAACTCGACGCGAGATGGGACTTCGGTTCCTACAAAGGAAACAACACTCTCTAATTTCGAAACCGCATTCTTTTAACCCATCTGCAAATCGATCTTCGCGCCAGCTCCCAAGATTCCTTGTTCTACTTGGCTTTTCAAAAACTTCATTATGCGGACTTTTTCGCATGCCAATTTAGACTACCCGAAGTAATTCTCCGTTCCGTGGAAGTGGAATAAGGACGGCAACTTCCAAATTCTCATTCCTCCACCCACAATTGAAACTCTTATTCTCTTTTCTTCTGAGTAAGGTAATAGAGGGGGCTAAAAGCTCCAAGAATGAGCTATTCGCTAGTTTGCCTTCTTCAATTGTATTCGCCTTTTCTCTCAAGAGCAACCCACCTGAAAATGCGACCGACCAACGTAGTCTCCAATAACTTCTTAGAACTCATACGCAAAAGTCCACTTCTGATGCTTAAGGTTTAGGTAGTGAATTACCTAGGTCTCCACAAAAATCCCAGTCATAGGCAGAGAAAAATCCACGGCCCCACCCCCATTTTCCCCACCCCACACACAAAATTATTCATCTTCACAAATAACACAACAACCTTTAACCAATGAATGGACAACAATAATTGATCGCTTAGCTCAGTTGGTTAGAGCGTGGTGCTAATAGCTAGGGCTACAACCCTACTATCATAAACGCCAAGGTCGCGAGTTCGACCCTCGTAGTGATCACAAAATTGGCTCTTTTTTTGCTTTATTTTTGCACTACCTCAGTTCTGGAGGGGTTTCTTTTCGACCTTCTGAAAATGGGTGTTTCGTGATACCTTCAACTCTGGGAAATCAATGAAGGGACAGAAGAGCAGTGATACTATGTTATATCTCTTTAGATATTTATGAAGTATTATACCGATAAAGTTTTTAGGGAAAATAGTGCTCTCAGTCAGTCATTCGCAAGGAAAAGAATCTAGTCTCAAGGTTGAGTTGAAGTATAGGAATGCAGATATTTAAAAATGTTGCTACCACCCTATTGGGTCGGTTGCGTTATGCACGTGACTGAACGTGACCATTCTGCACCTATGGATGTTTGCTTTTGAGCTTCAACTTCCCCTCTTTTAGAACAACAATGAATCAATAAAAACTCTTTACAGACGTACGATATACAACAGTTATCACAAACCAAGTCGTACCAACAAAAAATGAAATCGATAGTGATTTACACTACTCTATTAACAATTATATCAAAGTCTAATATGCGAATAGCATGTTATTTTTAGCTGTCGACGTGAAAAAAATATATTTAACTCAATTGTCTCAACCGCTTTCAAGAGTTGTTTCGAGTATTAGAGTATGGCAAATTATTATACTATCTCAGAACGTTAGGAGAATCAGATTCATTGTATAAGAACGTCTACAGTGACTAAAATTGGGTTTCTCTTTTACCTTGTAATTTTTGCATAACCCAATTTCCTAAACGCGTTGGCATAATAATTTTCAGCAAAAGTGGTTTTGAGCACGGTGGTTATATCTCGTCGCAAGTCGCTCCCAGAAAGATATTTCTCCACATTTTTAGGATAATTGAATTAATTATAGAAGGAAACTTAAAATAAAAGAGGCCCTAATAAGTAACTAAAGCACAAGAATATATAATATTAGATTTTTAGTTTCATTATAATTATACATTTAGGCAGGTATAATAAATCTTAGAGAGCATTTCTTAGACTAATAGCATTATCCCTATAAAAAAGTAAGGACTCCTTGGACTGGGATTTTGGTCTCCAGAGAAGTCCATTAAACTTAAAATACAAAAGGTAGAAATGGACGGAAGCATCTTCAACCTTTCAAAATAACAATACATGAAATCTCAACAAAAGCCCAAGTCCTAGCCTTCTCCACCGGAGCAATGTAGGTATTCGTGAGAGCACAATTGTGTGATCTGTGTCGCAACTTTTTGTAAAATTCCTGATTTTTCTGAAACTTTTGTACAATACGAGTTAATGTACGAAGATATTAGAAGAATAGGTTGTTGTGCAAAAAGTTACGACGAATCAGTCTGATAGGACCAGAAACATATACTGAGCCGCCCACAAACAATAATTCCCCTCACATCTCACAATTCAGCCACCAAGTGCTGAATAACCTAACAATAATCATCCGGATTTGTGCCTCTAGCCTGACAAGAATAATCCCCATGACAAAACTGTATAAAGGTAACCCCGCCCTGACTGTCGCTGCAATTATACAGATAATTGAAAACAGCATTCGCATCAGTAGGGAGGCTTTGACTGACCAGTTCAGAAGTGATAGTGTCGTGGTAATTTCCTGTATCACCATGTTAGTTTTTCTCTCATTAACAAGCTCCAAAGAGGGCTTACCGATAGCCATGAGATCCCAACCACAGTACGCCAAACCGAAAGTGCATTTGCTGGTCAAGGTGTTATTCGTTGGGAATATATTGGCTAAGGTGTCATTGGTTACATCCCCGGTTGGATGGTGTGTTTGTTTCGACTTCTTCCTCGTTGCAAGCGCTCCTCCCACTGACCCAGCTACTATCGCGGCGACGAGAAGAACAGCTGCGATAGTTGTTACGATAGTAAATGTTTTCCTCTTCAACCCGCATCTCTTCCTCCACTCTTTGTCATCGATGCTGGGTTTGATGTAGGTGTGTTTGACGTCTTGAAGATAGAATGGGAGGTCTGATTCAATAGGAGTTTCAGGTAGTTCTCTGTCGAGCTCTTTTGATGATAGGTAGACTTGGTGGACTTCAAGTCCCGGTTGAGCGACTTCTAGTCCCGGTTGGTTGACCTCTGCCAGCTCGAGTGTGCTATGGCTACTTTCTTGATTGTCCATTGATCAAATGACAATTAGAAACAGAAGATTTTGATGTTGTTGTTTAAAATACAGTATTAATGGGGTAGATCGGAGAATTATGATTATTGCTTGGGGAAATCATCCCATCCAAGTTGACATCAATACCCACAGCGATGTATACGAATGCTAAGCGAAGAAGGATTCATTAAACACTGCAGAGGACTAGTCGCACAACCCCAAGTAATTTCCCTTCAGGGGCAGGGTCACCCAATGAAAGACAATACCCGTACACCTTAAAATCCAAAATGATCCTCTAGCATGCTCTGGGGAGATCATGGTGGATGTTCATTGAGTCAAGCCTTCCAACTCCATCCTACGTTTGTTAAGATAACTCCCCCGTGCAACCCACCTTGAAAATCCTTGCTTTGCTTAAGCTGAATTGGTTCAACCACGGGCTGAAAATATCAGGCACCCACGTAGAATATCTGATTTTAATATCAGTATTTGTAAGGTGCCCTCAGTGCGATCGTGGAGGAAAGAGGTGTAACCTCTTTCAGACCGAGTATTAACATTCGCACAACCTTGCGCGTATGCGCGATGAAAGGGGCATGGTCGGGGGATATGTGAAGGATTGAAGAAAAAAGCCCAACCCTGACTCTCGAGTTATGGTAAAGTAGTTAATAAAAGTTTGAAACAGAAATAGAGAAAGAAAGAGCATGCCTTTCGGCAATGAACGGCATGCTCACGTGTAGATTAGATACAGCGATATCAGTAACTAGCGTTCCCAGCCCACTTTTTGCCAGGAACACCAAAAAGTGCTCGACACCAGAAAATCGAGTTATCCCCCCTTATTATTATATAACAACCACGCTTCCTAGGGCTAAGCCCTAGTAGAGGTATAATAATTGCAGTTCATTTATCATATATCTCGAAGGAATTAGCTCCTAGAATCGTTGTTGTTGCGTAATCTTAGGAGGAGCGCAAAGTTACATAGTAATTCAGCGATTATTTAGAAATACCTTATATATCTTTACAACCACTTCTTCTAAGAGCAAGGCCTTTTAGAGACATATACTTTAGCACTCTCTAAATAAGTTTGTTAAGAAAGTTTATCTTCTAGTTTAGTAAGTATAAAATAGTTTTAAAAAGAGTAAAAAAGTCGATTTTACGACCTACACGGGGCAGCTTCTTGGCGCTTTCTTGGCAGCCGCGCGACGAGAGCCTTACAAAAAGTCGACTTCTACGCCCTCTAATATTACACGACAACAATGCTTTCTATAATTAATTCCTTCGAGAAATAGAGTGGATGCACTGCATTCAACATGCGTCTCGAAGGGTTTGCGTGGTAGAAGCGTGGTGGTTATAATATAATAGGTGGGCGTCCTTAATTCTGGTGTCGCTCGCTTTTTGGTGTCGTCGGAAAATGCGGGACTGGGAACGCTAGTTACTAATATCGCTGTAGGGAAATAAGCTATATCTGTACCTGATCAACACCTCGAGTAAACAATGAGACTAAGAGCCTGTTTGTATTAGAATTTTTTGCTGATTATTTAAATAGTTATTAATATAATCAAGTAATCCAAACACTTTGAGTGATTATTTTAAATTTTAATAATCAGTGATAACCATAAGATTATTACTCATATAAATTTAAAAATACCTCTTTTAGTGTTCTTATTGTTGATTACTTGCCAAACTACTGAATATTCACCTATACACTACTTCCACTAATCTCACTACTACACCTTGTAAACTACTCCACAGTACTCTCAGCATGCCTCTCTCGCTCTCTCGCATATAATTCCCAATATAGCCCCCCCGAATTCCATGACGAAAGCAATTCCGAAGATAAAGATAAGCTCAATGCAGCGATCCTTATGTGTTTAGGCAGTGTAGCATATATAGGAGAGGGCAATAGAGCTCCTAACTTTTCAAATCTAAATACTAGGCGGGAGTATATAGAAGAGATTATGCAAGGAAAGGAGAGTCAGATACATTGAGTGCTTCGTATAAGTTCCAAGACCTTTCACAGCCTTCAAGATTAGATAGTAGAGAATTACAATATACAGGATTCTTGTACCCACACTGTCTCTGTGGAAGAGAAGCTATTCATGTTCTGTAGATGTGTAATTTTGGAGCCTCGAATCAGCATACACAAGAGCGCTTCTCGCACTTAGGAGAAACAATATCTCAATGCTTTCACGAATTACTAGAGGCTCTCGTACAGCTCTATCTAGAGATTGTTTAACTTCTATCCACAACGAATTCCCCCTAGTACTATATACTCAACGATCCTCAATACACTAGATATTTCACTAGTTATTTAGGAGCTCTAGATAGCACACATGTTCAGGCACATGTTCCGGCAGAGGATCACCCTCGATATCGCAATCGTAAAGGCACTATCTCACAGAATGTGTTAGCAGTATATAACTTCGACATAGAGTTTACTTACATGCTCCCTAGATGAGAAGGTTCAGCTCACAATAGTGCTATACTTCGAGATGCCAAAGCTCGCCATGAATTTAATACACCAAAGAATAAGTACTAGCTAGGAGACACAGGATACACTAATGCAAATAATATACTTACGCTATATCAATCAACGAGATACTACCTAAAGGAGTAATATTGTGTAAAACAAAAGCCCAAGAATTTAAAGAAGTTATTCAACCTCTAGCACACTACTTTACATAACGTTATTGAGTGAATTTTTAGTGTATTAAAGCACAAATATCATATCCTCTATAAATCCGAGTTCTCTATCGGCACCCAAGTACGCTTGGTTTTAGCACTAACAGCGCTCCATAATTTCGTACACTTCAAAGATGGCACAACGATCGACGATAACCTTAGATACGATGACAATAAAGGAATTAAAGAGAGATACAAGGTGGAGCCTCGAGTAAAAGTACCAGATAATATAGCTGTATCGTCAAAGGCCATAGACGCTTTCAGAGATAAATTAGCAGATAAGATGTGGGTGGATTATAAGGCATATTGAAGGAGGCACAATATAGAGGTCCCTGGAGAGTATGCTCTTTTAATAGGTAGGATAATAGGTAGTATTGATTGTTTACTTGCGATTTACATACCAATACCTTTAAAGGGATCGTCCTCAACTTCTCCAATTTCGTCCTTAATTTGTACTTCCAAAAAGCGTGTACAGAAAGCTCCTTTAGGCGTTCTTACAAACAATCTCGACATCGAATCACTCGTAAAGACTACTATGGCCTGGGTCCATTGATCTAGAGTCAGTCGCTCTTGGTACTCCTGTGTGAGAATATCGCAGGCAAGGTCTAATGGAGTCTTCACTTGCTCAAGTCGCTCTCTATCCTCCTGTCTCTCCTTGGCTCTTGATTTTGCTCTCTCCTCATGCCCTCGTTGAATCGTCTCTATCACACTCTTGATCGCTGTACTAACGCCTACTTTTTATTTTTATTTTTAGAGCGAAAGCGCTTTTTGGCAGTAGGCTTTCGTACTTCGCTAACGTCGGATTCCTCTCCTGCATCGTCCTTGGTGCGCTTGTTATTGTTTGGCTTAGGCGTTGTACTTCCGGAAAGATCAACGATATTAATAGCTTCAGTAGAGCATGTTAATAGCTTAGACTTTTTGAGAGAGGCCGTAGATATTGCTTCTTTACTAGTGGCAAGGGACTTTGCGAAGACCTCGCGCAAAAGTTCACAGCATTAAAGGACGTTGGATTTATGCCATTTGATGTTGGAGTGTGCCTACTCATTTATTAGTATAGGAATTACTAGTGTATTCAATAAATAACGTACCTTCTCAAAATTATCCCAAAAATCGTCCAATCCCTCAAAAAGCTCTTTCTCTTCATTCTATCCCAATCCACTAGCCTCCGAGCAAATTAGCCAGGTGCGCCAGGTACGATTAAGTCATCCCCATTTGTTCTTGCAGTGTTTAATAGTCACAATGTTCTTGATAGTACTACTCGTAGGTATAACTTTAAACACGTTGCCCGAGATAATTAGCCAGGCCTCTAGCTTAAAATATCCATTATCAGTGCCCTTTCCTGCCTTGAATTGCGTATACCCCTCCTCTGTAAGAGCTTCGATCATCTCGGAGGTCCATCGAATACGAATAGATAGCTCTTTTGCCTCGTCCGAATCGTCGCTAGTGGAATCGGAGCTTGAATCGTTGTCGATGCTGGCATCCTTCTTCTTTGACTTCTTTGACTTCTTGACCTTTTTAGAGGGCTTTTTGGTGGACTTGTTGGTTGGCTTATCAGTGGACTTCTTGGTAGACTTTGGTGTATGAGAAGAGAGAGGTACTTTCGCAGGATCTTCTGGGAGGAACAGAGAGACATCCAAATCGCTATTGAGATATGCAGGGCGCTCACGCTCCTCTTGCGATCCCGGTGGAGGCTCTTGAGTATGCTATATTGGTGAAGATGTTGATGGAGATGGAGAGAGTAGGAAGGATATAATCAGAAGTGTTTATTCTAATCCGAACAGACTCTAAGAGTATAATACGAATTAAAAACTTATTATTGTTGTGTTTAGGTGCTTTAGCATAATATATCATAAAAGATTTTCTAGTACAATAGTTAATACTACTCCTGTAAGTATCTCCTCAGAAAAACTTAAACTCTTATCTGAAACACTGAGAGAATCAAATTAAATATATAAGAATACTCAAAAAGCATTTAATTATATAATCTCATGTTCTCTTGAATAACCTTATTGTTGGTATGACTTGGTAGTCATAAAGTGTGATGCAACAAGTGGTTGTATTCCTATATCTTATTGCATGAAGAAATAAAGCAGAAGAAGAGGCGGCATCCCACGGGCTTAAGTATACGAGTAGCAAGCCACTCACATGAACCTAAGCATGTAGATCCACAATTCCATAAGCTTAGGTATGTGAGAAGCGAGCCCCTTACATGAACCGAGCATGTGGATCTCCTGGGACATAATGCAAGATACTCTTCACCAGGAATATATAGCGACACTTATTATCTTGAATCTTTTAGAAGAATGGAAGGGACAAACGTCTTTTCAAATATAAAGCTGATATATCGTCGTAAGTGTGTCTAGGAAAACATCTTATTTTAAAGACTTAGAACAATTAAACGTGTTGAGCTCCCGTCTCCAAACCCACTTGTCCATCCCAAGCAAAATAACATAGAAAACACATCCAAGTTCAACAATAACATCTACAGTACAATAAATAACTCCTATGGAACGTGTCCCAAACCGATATCTCCCTCCTATCATTAATCAAATCGCGACTCCGCACCATCCGAAACCGCAACCCTCTTCTAATCTCCTCTTGGTAAATACACCGCCTATGCCAAAAAATACTCGCAATCCAAGTTATGCAAATCATATTGCTCGCTCTCTTCGTGCGGATTGAGATCCTCATCTCCCGGCTCGAGATTCACATTTGTCCTGTTTTCTCCTAGGCTTAGGAGAGAAAGTTTCAGCGTGGTTAGGGAGGGAGCTTGGCTGAGGAGGGTGAAGATAGGGACCCATATGCTGGTGGTGAGGACTACGTTTGTGAGAGTATGGAATTGAAGGATGGGTATGTGGAGATGGACGGAAGTTTCGAGAGAGGATTGAGGGTTTAGGAGACCGAGATGCCCACTCCAACGCCTTGTTAGAAGAAATTTTGGGAATTTGAGGAATCTAGACGCGAAGGCTCGGTTACTTAGCGTTTAAGATGTATCAGTACTCCGTAGAAGAAATTCTTTTCAAGGGCGGGGAAAAAACATTGGAAGGCGTTATTGGAGTAAACGAAGACTTATGGAGAATAAGCTTTTTGGGTTTTTTTGAGTTGGATGTCCCTTGTTTGGTTATTTATACTGAGATTTACTGTTCGCGCTTAATCACACGAATTTTTGAACACCTGCAGGGTCTCTACGCTTAAAGACGAATAGCACTCTGGGAAAAGGAGCCACCTTTTTTTGGAGCTGAACCATAAAATACATATTGCTAGCTACGAGAAAGCTATTGTTTATGTAAAACTAGATTACTGGAACTCTCAGGCACCCGCCTCACAACATGTGCCCAAATTTGTGACCCAGCGGAATAATTGAATAATTGACCCTTGGATCCTCCTTCTTCCATGTTAAGCAGGAATTTGTAGCATTTCGGTGGGAGCATCAAAGTATGGATCCGTGACATAAGCTGTGTAGTCTCTTTCGTTGGCACACATGCCACCACCTGTAGGTCCAATATGAGAACAATGAACATCAGGCCTAAACGGCACCATGTTGACGTGGATATCTCTGCACGACAATGTATTCATTCCAAGCTGCCACGCTTCGCCGAATGGAACTTGGGTCGTCAAGAAGCTCATACAGGCGTTCGTATCAGCATACTGTTTCAGGTCTCCCACGCAGTATTGGGCCTCAGCAGCACATATTGACCCTGCCGTGGCATTTGTCAAAGCGGCCTGGACCGCAGCTGGATCCGACAACCCCAACCTTTTTGCGGCGGCGATTGCGAGTGTTGAAAACTGCCAATCCATCCATTTGAATACGGCATCGTACTGACTCATCTTTCCCTCCTCGTCGAAGTTGATGAAGCTTTGGATCTGAATATAGCTGATCAAGTTGAGACTGGAGATGTTGAACGGAATTAAAACCGTGTTTGAGACAAGATTTCCTTGTCCAACAAATTGTGTAAATGTATAGTTGATAGGAGCTCCGATGACGTTAAAACCGGTTGATGATTGGAGATTACAGAAAATTCCGAAGAGGTATTCGGTGTTGAGTTCAGCACCTTCGAAAGTGCGTGTGACGTCTATTCTTCCTTTGATATTGTCCGCAAGGAGGGGGGAATTGACGAGCTCAGATTGTTTGCAGTTGTTTGGATACCTGGTAATCTTTCTCAGTTACACACTGGGAAAGCAAGTTCATACTGAATAACTTACATAAAATTATCCCAGAAGTTGGATGTAAGGTTATACAACTGTTCTTGGGTAAAATTGGGTGCCGCAGATACTAATGACCCACCAGTAAAGGCCGTCCATATCAGAATAGAAGCCAATATCATCTTGACAGCTAAGTGACGATGGCACTAAATGAAGCAAAGAAGAAGTATGCTTCTAATATTGGAATTTTGAAGGCCTTCCATACCTTAAATACAACTGAAATGAAGCTGACCAGCCTCGATTGCTCGACTCCGGTATGACATTGATCACTGGTACTCCTCTCAATAAAAAGCTCAGCTCATGCACACGCCCTCATTTGCCCATTAAGGGGGATATTATGTGCATAAATCGAGCCAATTATTAGCTGTGAATCGCGAGATCGCAACCATTAGTAATTTCGTCTGGGTGTGTGCAAATCGCCAACCCGAGCGGCACAAGAAAAAAGGCATTGTGTGTTATATTTTGGTCGGTGATTTAAGTAAGCCTAGTGGTACCTGGATCGGGCAACCAACTTAATCCGGAATCTCCATTGGGGAGGCAACCTCCAAAACCTGGTAGATAATAAAAAGAACCTTGTAAGGAGGTACGATTGGAATTGGGAAATAGGTTGAGAAATTGGAAAATTTTCAAGCTCTTTCTTTTTATTATATACCTTTGGAATCGTGGGTTTGATATTTTGAGTCTTCATCCCAAGCCTTTAAAGGTTGTTGGTTGATTATGCGACCTTGAGCCAATCACGTCAGCGAGGCCATCTCGATCTCTGATCTTAAATCAACTTCTAGAGTCAGACATTTATCAATCAACAAAGCATACGTATCGCAACACAATGAGATTCGTGTCCGTTGATGAGAGCATAAATGCCGACAGAAATACTAAGATGAGAAAATAGTAGAGTTGGGCTGTTTAAGAATTTGTTAAATAAATAAGAAGCCCCCGGCCCTATGCCGAACTCAGCAGGGGCGCCGCGCCCTGTAACGAAAATATTTGTTCCGCTATCGTAGAGCACACACAGAAGTCTAAGCACAAAATACAAAAGAGATAATATATAAGTTTCAGTCAAGAAGAATGAAGAATGGTTTATCTAGGAAAGAATTATACCAAGATATCTTTGTAATTAAGAGTCTTGTTATCTTTAGAAAAACGATTTGATTGACTTCATTGTCCCAAGGGTTTAGTATAATCAATTTCAGCAAATTTGTTTCGAGTATCGTAGTTAAATACTGCCGTAGTATGTATAGATCTTCAAGTTAAGAATTCCTCTACTAGATAAAACTACGTTTACATTATCATCTTAACTCGTGTGAGACAACTCGGTTATTTTATATGTTTTGAATAACTGGTTTCAACAAAGCTTGTTACGAGTACTAAGCTTGTACATAATCGCCGTAGGTATGCTCTGAAAAATATCTTGTCCAAAAGATCTCGAAGAATTGAATGATAGTAAAGAAAAATAAATACGGGTTCCTCTTCCTTGCTAGAGAAGACTGCTCAAGGCACGCGTTTGACGAGCCATGGTCGGGCTGGCTCGAGGTTGAGAATGCGGAGAACACCAAGGGAAGAGCGCTCAAGGTATCATTTGAAAGTCTAGGTTGTGGGTGCAAATGTTAATGTAAAAGAATAATGCTCAAAGTGCCCCTCCATGGGTTGGACGTCAGTTTGGCTTGAGGATTGGTTGGTTGTTTGTGCTTTATGATAGTATATGGGATGCAAGCTAACACAACAATGAGGATGATATAAAGTCTATTAGCTAGCAGTTATTCCGAAATAAGTCTATAAGGAGCATATTGTATGAGAAGCAAGAAAACAAAATCTGTCCAATGTTCCACATGGAGAATATATCTCCAGGATATCGGACAAGCGAAGATGTTCAATGCTCTGGTTGAAGCATTTCTGTTTGATTATTGACTCTTCTTGCTTCTAGTTTTGTTTGCAGATACTTGTTTATGATCCAAGAGAAGGAAGCCAAAATCCTCTTATTATATCATAATCCTAAATATGTTTAAAGAAAGCTATTGACCGAATAAGTCGGGATAAGCGAAACAAATGTATAGGAATACTCAATCCACCTGATGGCGATTTTTCTTTTCTTTTCATAAATCTTTTCCATTTAATTAATTGTCTCAAAAATCTTAGAATAATTTTATTGTACAAACGCTCTTTTCATATCGCTAGCTGTGTAATATTGTAGGATAACCAGTTGTATATATAGAAAAAGGAGATGAAAACAACAATGAAAGTATCCTAGTAACATCACTGAGTATGAAGACTATTGTTAATGACCTTTTACAGATCATACATTCATAGCCAGTGGGAGAAGTATGAATCTAGGAGCCAAAATACAACTACAGAAAGGGAGAAAAGCATAATGTATCGGCAAAAAGGCTCTTGAAACTTTCACAGCTGGCGGAAAAGTATTCTTGACAGCTAATACAAGCTGGATTTAGACAAAAGGGTACTTGCCAATCCAAGGAAACCCAACTCCCCTTTCTCAAGAATCTGGTACAACAACAAAACGCCAGCTTCAACCTCCACACCACGTTACTTTCTGATGCCGCTTCAAACACTACAAGTAAATCATAATCTTACAGTACCCCCAGTGTTCCATCCTCTCCATCGACTCAAGTAACACAAACCCCTTCCAAATCCAGAAGAATTAACCTCCATTCTTCCCACCCCCAAGCAAAAAAGCCATCACCACAAAATCAAATTGAAGCATTACCTAAAAAGGCCACAAGCTCGAAGGAACACAAAAAAATCCAAAAAAAGCCAAAAATTAAAATCCTCGATGCAACTGATAAGATCTCCCACATGCATAATCATGCATTGAAGCCCAACACCAAAGGAAGGGGGGAAAATAATAATAACACAACAACAACTCATAACACATAACGCAGTCATCAAGATATCATCACCACCAAAAAAAGGAAATTTACGCATAGTAATCAGAAAAAAACAATTCACACCTCCATCAAGAAAAAGGGGACGGTAACGGCAGGGAAGGATCGGTCCGCCGCATGGCAACCCTTTAAGGCATCACAAACAATGTGGGGAAGGTTCATCTGACATCTCAAAAGCCGACGGGACATCAAAAAAAGGAAAGGAGAGGAAATTATCCCCGTGAGATTTTAGTCCGATAGTCGGTCAAACAACGAGAAGCGGCTCGAACAACAACTCGGGATTTGAATGGAAAAAGGAAAGATGAAAAATGTGACTCTGACAAAACCACGAATTCCAAAGAGAGATTGACAAGTACGCCTTGCATCACAAGTGTGGCAGTCGCGGGCAGAACGGGGCGAAACAAAAGATAAGGGGGGAAGGAACGAGGCTCTTCCCGCTACTACCCGAGGTTATCCTATTTCCAAACGAGGAAAGCTCAAATCAAGGAGAAAAGGACATGCAACCGGAGTACAAGAAAGAAAGAAAAAAGAATATTACTTTGGGGCTGGTTTGGTGCGGCGTTATACATGTATCACAGATTAAACGAAAAAGCACGATGAGTCAAGCACTCTTTGGATTTGTAAGGCCCCCAAAATACGCCATCGACTTTTTGGATGCAAGTTACCACTCTGTGGCTAACATCCCATGATCCCTTATTGTTACAAATGCCTTCGATAGTATCCCCTTTGTGATACCAGCCATGCTAGGTGACGACGACCGAGTACGGATCATAGTACTGGAATTAATTCCTCCAGATTGGCGGTGGTGTTGTGGAGGCGGGATGAATTTCGAAAGGCCTTCCCAATACTGGAGTTTAGATCGGCGATTGACGACAAATCCACAAAATGGAAGATTAGTACCGCAAGTCACACCAAAAACGGCGACTCCGAAGCTAGGGAAGGGAACAAATCATGAGATTTTTGGAGAGAATGGATAGGCGGATATAGCAGGAAGGCTACGGAGGATGGAGTTAGGATAATAAGTCACACACCGGATATCGGAGGGGAGTGTGTAACTTCGGCTTTATAGGAGGATTTTAGATTCTTCAGGAGGAAAATGAGCAATCGTGATGAATTTCGATGCAGGATATCGTAAATGCAGGTGTGAGTTCTTGGCAAAGCAAGGCGATAATGCAATGCGGGGTGGCTACAAGATGTGACTTTTTTATCGTGAATATACTCCGTAGGTTACTCCGAATGGCGAATTGCTATGGATTTCGCGATGAGGCAACAGTAAAGTTGACGTCGTTAGTGAAATTGTTAATTTATAGCAGAAGACAATCTTGGGAAACATATTGTCAATCTTCACTGATCCTATTCAGAATATCCAAGACGGGAAAAGTCCAGTGGTGGCCGATGAATCATGCTTACAGATATTCCTCGCGCGTGGAGAGTTTGGGGGCCAGGAAGGTTGTAGCGTAAGGTTGCACTCGATCTCGCAAAGTGCTTCTGCTTTGAGCGTCTTCCATGCATTTGTTCTTCGAAGTACTCGCCAAAGATGTGTGCCATGAGATCAGTCCCATGCACGTTCAACACGGTCGCAGAAAGCCATGCCCCAAGATCCGGAGATAAAAAGGCGGACAGGAAGGAATTGCAAGGGTTTGTGGGAGGGTGTGGTGTAAAGTTGCGCATGTTGGGCAGGGTTTCGATGCGAGTCAAATGAGCCTATTCGCTGTGGAGAGCCGAAACTGGTTCGTGAACAGGCGGCCGGGAGGTGTGCGCAGGTTTTGGGGAGGGGTGTTTGGTGTGCATTTGGGAATGAGCGGTGGGAGGTTGAAGTCGGTTTTGAGTGTTGACTGTTGCTGTCGTACGCTCAATGCATGCCATATCCATGCCAACTGTATCGCAGAACATTTCTAGATTGGGAATTTCGGTAGGAATTTGGGCTCTGGGAAACCAAACAGGCAACGGTTAACAACTCCATTTGATGAGTGCGTGATGTTCCAAAGGGGTATGTTCGCCGTCTTGTTGGAGCAAAATTTGGAAGTTTTGGGTGCCAGGAGTTCATGTCGGGGTACACGAAAGAGTGCCGACTGAGCCAGTCACTAACTTTACATGACAGCCACTTGGGACAGCAATATATTTGTTAGAATTGAGGCTCGGGAGTTGACAGACACAAGGGCACGCCAGAAATGTGCAAAAGGAGAAGGGAGAAGGTAGCTGTAGAAAGTGACTTGAGAACGAGTAATTCGCCCAGACAACACCATTTGAACCGCGGAGGTGTTTCGTAGAGATACATCCGAGTTCCCCTGTACTAACAACTCTCGGTTGGTACCTTTTCCCTTCACATTCATGTACTGCGAACCCTGAAAGCTCAAGCCATAACTTTCTTGACCCGAGCGACGCGCCGAAAATGCTACTTGGCATATCAAAATACTTCGGCTACACATTGCGATGCTAGACGACGTAAGATGTACGATGTTTTCACATATATGAAGTGCATTATTGCTTTGCGGGGCTATGCTACAACACACATTGCCAAATCCAACCCAGCCAACTCTGTTTCGGGTGATTTAAAGCATAGGGAGACTTTTCATCGTTGGGACCACGTACAAGCTCATTCGGATCGTCTCGGTACGGTGAGTTGCTTGCTCTAGGGCCCTTCTGAATGGCAGAAATTGAAACAATTGACAAGGAGAAATCGCCCTCCTGGGTTCCAAAGAAACTACTCAGGGAAGCCAGATTAGCCTGATACCAATCTAGGGTTGAATTGAATCGGCCCACTAAGGCTCAATTGGCCATCATTTGCTGTATGCAAGTGATGTTTTTGTTGGTTGGGGAAGTTGGTAAAGCGGTCAAGCCATGGTACCAAAGTCCCCTGGCCAACTTGACCGAGTAGTAAGTAGCTGCAATGGCATTTTGGGAACCAACCTTCTTGTCATTAGACTGATTCTCTTGATGTTTTTCAAGTCTAATGGTTTTGCATCCAACTTTTCTCGTCCCCTGTATGTAGGCTTCAGGTCATGCCACTCCAAACCAACCTTCTCGCCGCCTTCGGGGGCCTTAAAATCATATTCCCAACTTATGGTACTTTGTTCTCGGCCGTTTGGACTCTTTGGTAACAGCTCGTCTTTTAACGTGAGGGTATATTGCATGCCGTCCGACTTGGCAATGTCTAGAGCCAGACCACTAAACGCAGATAAATCCCAGGTGCGATCGTTGCTGGTTGTACGTTGGGAAGCAAAGCCTGCACCCCCTAATGTTTTGATGTCAAGGTTCCCGTGGAACTCTGCGATTGGTGATGTCGCATCGCAAGTCAATTTCGAGTAGGAAGAACCGCCTCGCACGCGGTCATCTGAGGAGGTCCAGTCGAGGGAGTTCCAGGGCCTGGTGGAATGTTAGTACACGATCAAAGATTGGTGTGGGTGAGGATGTGAAGGATCGATTCAGTGAACAGGGTCACATACTTGTCCCCGCCAAAGAGAAATTCTCGTCTAGATGGAGCGGTCATGATGTTGAGGGATGTTGACGTTGATGGTGTTGTGTTGGTTGATTTCTGGGTAGAGGGACCGAGGCTATTCGCAAGTACGCTAGCAGACGCGTCTCCTTGCTTTCCAAAGACTCGCCGCTCTGTAGAGTAGATCGTCTCAACCTCAGTCGAATCGCACCAACACCATGTATTCTAGCCACCGCACCCTCTTCTCGACTCTTTTTCGACACCTCGAGAACTTCTGTATATCTGCTCCAGATTCTAATTAATTTTTCCTCATCAATGACCTCATTGTTCAGCCCTATGCGGCTGTTTGCCGTGTGAGTAAGCTGACTGCTGCTGTCAGTGGATTACGATGAAATCTGGAGTAACGGAGGAATCTAGAAGAATACCTATTTGGTGTTTTCCTTGTACGCAACTTATCGCAAGGTTGAAGTCGTAGTCGCCGTCGCAAAAGAATTCGAAGTATCCAGCCTACTGCAGGCGCCCTTCGTCGCCCTCAAACAGGTTCCATCGGAAGCTCGGAAAATCAACGACCTCCTCTCCTGCTTCTCCGGAGCAAGATCCAAGAGGCTACGCCGCATTTTGCTCTCGCACCCTTTGCCACATGGAGTCCATGATTCCACACCACCCGTCATAGTCATCCCACAGGCACCGCGATGCACCCGGTGTACTCACTCACCCCGAACTCCGGCTCAACTGCCCGCAACTAACCAACACACTCGGCCGTAAGTTGGTTTGGCCTACCCTACGCCTGGCACTGGCACTGGCACTGGCACTGGACTGCGGAGTATACGAGTATTCACGACAGCAGAGAATAGCGATCACTGCTTTTCACGAATCACGAAACTTTCAGCTCTCGACGCCTTCCATGGCCCATCTCCACAACTTCCTTCCGGTTTGTGTTGGCGCCTATCCCATGGCTGTACAGAAGAACATCGTATTGTAACAATCCATCAAGCTGGGTCCAACCTTCTATTTCCATGCATTTCAATTCAACCTTACTCTCCGGTACGGAACCTATAGATGGATCACTCACTACTGGGGCCGCTCAGTGCCCCAGCTGGAAGCGCAAGGCTGTGCTGTTCCTCTGTTATTCCTTCCAGGCCACCGTCACCAAAAAACTCCGGAGTTAAGCCCGTACTCGAGTAGAACCATGCCATACGAGAATCCCAGTACAACCTACCATCCTAAATCTCGGCTTTGGAAACCCTCTGATCCAATTGTATGGCATATTCCATCACAAGCATTTTTAATTTAACACCAAAAGTCGCACCGTTTCAGAGCGTCTTCCAGTCTCAATGGCCGCCGTCTCGCTGCGCCGCTACTTACGAGTTAGTACTTTAGTCTTGCGTACGCCCTGCAAGATAAACATTGGCCCAGAAGACCGAGCCTTCCGGGTACTTTGCTTTTTACGTGAAGTTACGTGAATGGCGTCACCCACTGTTCTCTGGCTTCCTTCTACCGCCAGCAGTCGTTCTATACGCGGAAAGGTCCGTGTCCATATTTGGGGAAGGGCCGTAAACCTTCAAATGGTGTGGCGGCACTACTGACGGGCAATAATCCCCGCAAGCTTGTACTGTAGATCATTTTGGCCCTAGTGATGCTAAATCTAAGCTTCAAGTCCATTGCCATTTATCGAGTCATCTAGTTTCTGGGGAGTGGCTTCATAGAGTATGGGGAAGTCATGAGTTTTTTTTAATGATTTAAATTCAGTTATTTTGAAATCAACAATAAGTGTTCGGTTGGTAGCGAAGGGTATTTACAGTATAACGGTCCTTTCAGAAAAATCAAAACCCATGCTTTCCCAAGAAATAAAACAGAACACCAGACTACCAATTTCCCATGCTTCCTTCCCGTCTTTCCCAGTCATATTTCATGAGAACATATCTCTAAAGGGTGAGCCGAGCACTTCGGACTCTGTTTTCGTACACCTTGATCCCAAATTTATCATTACTCCGGTCCCAAGTTCAAAACTCATATTTGATTCAAGAGTCGTGGAGACGGAGGCATCGAAAGTGGTGTGGTGGGGTATTGGTAACCGGATTCGGAGCAGGTGGTCGAGTGGTCATATGAGTGCGATAGAGGAGGAGTCTGTATTGAATTAGTAAATGTTTGGAGAATGTGCGGTTTCTTGGGTTTTACTTACATGAGGGTTGGAATCATCATAGGCGCCGTGAGATCCTTGGATATCAATAGCTGGGAGACCTTGGTAGCTCAAGTTGAATGGTGCCATGGTATCATCGTTTTCGCGCTTGATTGACTCGTGGAAGTGCATCATTGAGGGTAGAGTGACAGGTTCGAGATAGTTGCCATATTCTGCTGCAGTGGAAACTGGTCGGTATGGCTGCGATTGTGGGTATGGTGGGTATGACATATCCTCCGGAGCCGGGTATGTGTGGTATGCGAAAAGAGGTGGTGTTCTTGAACCCTCGCGCTCAAACCCATGCGAAAACATCAACTCATCGTCGTGGTGCATTGGTGGGGTATATTGTTGGCTGGGAAGAAGTCTGGGAGAAGATTGTCTGTGGACGGTGTCTGGACTTCTCTTGGTCCATTGCTGCTCGTGGCGATCTGACTGGTGGAGCTCGGCATGTACTTGTGGTGGTGATGCGGAAGATGAACCTGCTCGTCTCTCGAGGTCTTCAAGACGACGCTTTAGCTTCTTGCCTATTCAGATATTAGCTACTTGTCTCCCAAAGCTCCTGCCTGGACTACTCACGGTAGTTGCGTTGGGCAATGCGGTTTTGGATTCTTCGGCGTTCAGCAAGGTCGGAGATCTTAGTCCAATCTTCATCTGGGTTTGCGGAGCTGCTGAAGGCACTCGAAGTTCCGTGTGCGGTGATATTTCTTGACGGCGTAGGTGCCGAGTATGAGTAGCTCTGACGAGACATGGCTGGTTGTTTGTGGATGGGTGACCGAAGGATGCTGGGCATGAAGTAAGAAGAGATAGACTTCTTTTAAGGAAGTGAGGTGAGGTGAGAGAGTTACTTGTTGGTTTGCAAGTGCTGTGTACACCAAAGTAATGAGGCGCTCACTTGGGGATCTCCCAGAGATATATATGTCGAACGGGACCGACACACGAGAAGGCCGCAGGCATACGGATTTCTCTCACAAGATCCCTGCTCCTCATAGCTGAGCTACAAACGAGGGGCCCTGTCGCGGTGCAGGTGTGCAAGAGCGACCCTGTCTGTGTGCAGGGCTGCCACTCTCTCAATGTCACTTAACGATCCCCTGCGAGATTCCCTGCTTCCTCGCCGTTGCTCGCAGAGTGCAACTGCTGCACGGCAAGCCTCCCTGGAGGGGGCCATCTTTCCACCTTTTCGAGGTTGGTACCTCATAAGGTTTAGCGTTGATTTTTGCTCTGGCCAAGCACCAGGGAAGGCGCAGGACCCAAAGGTTGAGAATTGGTTGGCGGCGCTACGCTGCATGGGGCGAGGAGGAGGGGCACGGATTAGAGGCTAATTAACTGACATTAAAATAGAATGGAACATAAGTTGGCTTTTGGTAAAAGCAGCATCCACACCCGACGACACAGGACGGCGACGGCATGTCGGCGATTGTCAACGCAGCGCAGCCACTTCTTCGCATGCGCTGGCGACCCTTTTGGCGTCTTCCATCTTCCACCAGGTGGCTGTTATTTTGCTAGGAATAGAACCACGCTAGATTCCGGCGAGCGAATGGTAACGACTTCCATCAACGCCATCTAGGACCAGAATACTTCTATCCGGCCCTTTGGCCTGATCGCAGCCCTACCACGGTAGGGAGTACCTGGAGGAACAGGAAGACGTGGAGGGAAGGAAAGGTCTCATGGAACATGGAAGCATGGCAGCATGGCAGCGTGGGTGGTCTCCTATTCTCTTTGGCGCCATTCGTCAAGCCCAGGGTATTAATGGCATCAAACTATCGTTTTGGACTCGTTATCGCCGTTGCTGCATTTGCAGCGTCAATATCCGAACCCATACCAAGAGAGACTGGGAACTGGTAGTGGGATATCTTCTTTCTTTGGTATAGACATCTAAGAATACCTTCTCGGCGCCCTTGGTCCTGTAATTCTGCATCCAGAAATGTTTTCTTGTTCTTGCTCTTCTTCTGGCAACATGTGGCCTGGTCACAAATGCAAATACAGTGACTCGAATACCCGAGTCGGTTGTCCCCGAGCACAGCACAGCACGGCTCCTCTACTCGCCGCGCTTTCAAGTGAAGGACGCGGCTAACGGGTATGTCTTTTTTTCGCATTCTCCTAAGTTCAAGCGCTATCCGGAGCCATGGGTACAATTCTAGTTGCCTGAACTTCAGCTCTCCACTAGTTCCGACTTTTACGGACTACCCCATACAATTGGCAAAGCGGATTCAGATCGGCGTAGCAGAAAGTCAATGCTGGTGTCAACGGCAGCTTGGTCCCACCAGGGTCCGTGACTGGTCAAGAATACGGAGTAGAATACCTCTACTATTTCAAATGTTCAACCAAGACTCGGAAATCTTATTCAAAGGCTCAAGTGATTAGATTTCTTTTGTCTCTATTCATTCAAGGGAGTTGGAACAAGGGAGTTGGAACAATTGTAAAAGAGCAAGTGCCGTGGAGATTTCAATCTGGAGTTCTTTCAAACCCCGGTGCTACGCATCAATCACCGCGCGATACACTCTCATTTAGAAACCAATTCAGCACCGAAATACATGCCCTAAACTAAGAATCAAACCGGAAGACCTCAGGCCAGAACTTGAGGTGAAGTTCTGTGGAAAGAAAGATAGTGATTTCGTCGCTGTCTGCTTTGGGACAACAAGATCCCTACAGCCCTAAATTCATCGCATCCATCCCTCCCTCCCATCTCGGTTCTACATCTTGGCAGCAAGCAAGAGGCTCTTGATGCACCGTGCTGCCCCTGTTGTCGGCCGACAACCACTCGTGCGCGGTGCACGTTATTTATCCCATCCAACCGTTGACTTGGGAAGGTCTCAAAACCCAAACCGAACCCTGAAATATGTTAAATTTGGGAATTTCCCTTGAGAGAGTAAGAAGATTGCATCCTGCGTCTATTCGTTTGGGTATTTTAAGACACCCTATGTTGTTTAAGTCGTGTGGTGGTTTGATGCAGGTTGGGACCCATGGGTTTGGGAGAGACGACCCAGCCAAGCGAACCCTTCGTTTCTATTTTAAGGTTGCAGATTTTTGGAAGCTTTCTTGGAACATCACCTTTTTCTCTCACACATCCGAAATAGTTTCATTCAATTGCCGTTTCTACACGGTGCTCTCAAGCGAGCGTCTCTTTCTTCCATCAACTTCTCCTGCTTCTTGCTTAGAAACTATTTTGGAAATGGTTTATTGAATGCATATGGAACTTGCCGAGTAGGTGTTCTGGTCCGTGAATTCGGAACGGTTATTTGGATTAGAAATCCGACCGTCTTTCGCTCCCTACTCCCTGAACTATCACTATCCTACCCGACGATTGTTAGTGGAAAGAAGAAAATGACCCACAATCTCCAGCTCGCCGCTTCAAGTCTCCCCAACGTTGCAATTGAGTTCTTTAGACGGAAGTCAAATCCTCGCCCAATCGTGCTTTGAGACAACACCACCAAACTATCATTTTCACATACCTATCGCCGACGGGCAATGAAACCTTGAAGCGCAGATTACGGGGCTACTAAGTGCAAGTGGTTAAAGGAGTTGTGCGCTTGTTATTCCCTATCTCCTTTTATTATGACAATCAGGGCGTGTTCTCAAATACGGAATTAAAGCATTTTGGTTATTTGATTTCCCGGGATTTGCGGTGGTCTTCCATCAAGTGCCGCAGCATGGACTTGACAGGATACGAGTGGGCGAATGACTGCGGGGACCTTTGCCATTCCATAATAACGGTGATGCTATCGTCGATTTTTCTTGGCCTTTTTTTTCTCTTGGGGATTTGAGATTGCAACTGTAACAAAATTGAGTAATTCACGATTTCATCGGCGATATACTTGCAATTTCCCAAGGCCCTGGGAACAGATTTCTTCGCCGCAATGCACGTCTTGTAAGTGGCACTGCACACACAGGTTTTTTTTGGCCCCCCGCCGCTTCAGAGAGGTGCTGTAGAATGACGAGGGGGAGCGATCGTAACTTACCAAAACGGTCAGTGAAAAAATGGCCCTAATTAACCCCCTTTGACATCACTTCCCCTGTCTCCTCCCACGAGGCTGGGGGCACGGGAGTACGGAAGATAGAGTTACTTCTCCAAAACATACCTGGGCCCAATAACAAGACCCGGTCTGGTTACCTTGCATACCCTCCTCCCCAAATCTCCAACAGCCTTTCTGCACCAAACACACGCAACCCCGTGCAGAGATCCATGCTCGCCATTGCCATCTAACCTGCTGGAACCAGGCTCCGCGCACGTGCTTTGTCATATGTTTATTTTTGCGCCTCCCGATGACCAACGATGCACGATCCCCGTCCCGCCAGTTGCTCAATCCAATCGACACCTGCACCGACTGTTCACCGCGCATATTTCCCCTCTTTCCCCTGGAAAGCCCCATATTTCGAGCTCTGAACCAATAGGAGGTCTGGATTGAGGCGGAGAAGGAGATGTTCGACGGTGAAGAAGGGCCAAAATGGCGGAGAGCTCGAGCTCGAAAGGCGGGACGACGAGGGGAAAGGCTTTGATGAACGTGTGAACGCTGGTCTTGGGTCTTGGGAGCTGCCACAATACCACCCCGTACTCGAACCATTCATTCGCTCTCTGCGCGAGGCTGGAACGGGGATCTTGAACGCGATGCCATGGCATGGGTCACTTCATGGGATGGGATCGCGCGATGTGCGATGTGCGATGCAAATGGTAATTGCAATGGTGGGTATATTCTCCTTTTGGAACTTCAGAAGAAACATGGCGTTTGGATAGGACCGATTGCAATCATTCTTGCGGCTTTTGGTTGCTGTTGGGCGTTTGCAAGGTCCATACTCCGCACCTCGGACTGAAGCCATTCGGTGAGTGCTTGACGATGCCAATACCTCGATAATGATTTGTATTTCTCGGGTTGGTGGATTATTGAACGAAGAGAACGCGCACTTGCACACTCGCTCGCTCACTCATCAGCCCTACCCGACCCCCTAAAGAAAGATGGCTTGGGGAAATTCCTCCTCCTCCTTCTCAATCGCAAGCCGATTTTGAAAAATCGAGGCTTGCGGTAGATCAATAGTGATGCATTGTGATACAATTATCCACATGCCGCGAGACACTTCAGTCCCCCTCTTGTTCGTATGATATCCAATCATTTTGCAAACAGTCATAATTTCCTCAATCCATCTGATATGAAGATCCATCATATCCAGATACGGGAAACAAAATGTCGGGAAAATCGTTCCCACAAGGAAAGATCTAGCCTGCTGAAGAGTGAAGCCACTGGCACATTGACAGCTATCTACCGGCTACAAACCCCCTCGGGTATTACTTTTCTCCCTAAAAATAAGGGTATTAGAAGAGGGTATGAGTTACATGCAAATTGTGGAGTTACGGAATCCAAATCCTCCCGTTCAAAACACCAATTCAAGCAAGCACCACCAAGCAGCTCGTCGCGCGCTCATAGTCGTCGTCACTTACCTATCCAAGGTAGCCAAGCACATTGGCCCCATCTCCATCGTCAATCCCCCAAACAGGAAAGAAATCCTTGGCATGCTCGTACAACCCAAGTTTTCCCTCGCCGGATCCTACCTGTATCCTACAAGGCTCAGAAGATCTTAGTACCTTGAAGTAGTAACCTCGTCCGAAGCAAAACAAAATAATAATAAAACTCCATATTTCGTTAGCGGAATGATTTCCCCCCGCAGCCACCTTCCCTTACAACCCCACTTCCCTCGTGCGAGCGAAGAGAGTTTCGTCCGTGAACCCCTCCGTAGTCGTCCGTGCATACGCCCTGGAAGGTTTAGGCAGCCAAATTAACCGTTATCTTGGCAGAGACGAGGGAAAAGCAGAGCCCCATCTTTGGGAGATCATGATGAAAGGTAAAGAGCACCCATGGATTTTTAATCTATTTTCCTCCAACTCTTTGGGCTCCGTGCTTCTTTGATTGCACCACTGATCCACTCAGTGATCGCTTTCGCTTTCGGTGAGTTGGGCCAGCTGGCAACTGCGCATCTCGAGCCTCAAAATACGATAAGGCGAGGAAAAATGAAATCAAGACTTCTTGGTCTGGGCTTTACTCTTCTCAATACCGGTACTTTGATTAACTTAAACACGGTGTGGAAAATTTATAGAGGTTCGGAATTAATCCAGATAACTTCACGAGTTATACGAATCATACGATAGAAACATATTAAAACTTGCGGCTGGTAAACTATCATTCCACCCGACAAGACTGGAAAATAAAAACCACAATGAAAGCACCAAAGACATCGCAATCTCCATGCGCCTTATCGCTAAGTAACGTTCCACAATAAAATACGATTAATATGCAAAGAATTCCGAAACCGTCACCGATCGCTGTGATTCGCACATGCCTTTACGAGAAAAGTACTCCACCCAAACAGCTAACTGCTAATAGGAATTTACGATTTGCGCTAATAAAACAAAAACATACCCCAAAACATATTTCTGAAACGGGAGAATATCGGAATTTATCAACCTATCATTGAAAATGTTACGGTACAAGGCCAACCATTGGTTCCCCTATTTTCCCCACAAAAGCTCCAATCCACAAATGCAGTTGCCCGAAGGAAGGATCGCGAAGTTTGAACCAACAAATATGGGAACTACCAACCTCCACCGCACAAGCTCTAAAATGAGAAAATACTACCCAGGAAAAAAATCCTACAATAGAAAAGATCCGTGAATAGAACCAAGGAAAGACACAGCCTAGATCTTCCCCGAATAATTACGCACGTAGCATTTCAATTGGTCGACTCGTATATCCCCCCTTTTGAGAACGTAAAAATCGAAAGAAGATTTAAGGAAATGACAAAACGGGAACTTCCGTGAAGGTTGATAGACCTGACTAACAACCGAAGTATCCAACTTAGAGTTTATCCAACCTATCACCTCCCATTCCAACAGGTGGGTTTACCCATCTATTAACAGCTCTGACCATGGAACAACAACAATAACAACAAGAAAACAGCCATCTATAATGCAAGTTACTATACCTCGCATCGACGATATGTAGGTACTCTCCATCTGGGGTTCAATCTCTCACACCGCAAGATCAAATTCAAACAAGCAAAACCCCAACGCGTAAAACCAAAACATACAGCTTCATTTAACCTTACCCTGTCCTTACGATACCGGCTAAGTCCATCCTTCGACACCGAGTACAAAATCCCGGCTCTGCCAAAATGGGCAATCATCCGTACCGAGTCACGTGGTCGTTCCCCCTGACTCCATGCCAAGGTGCTGAAAGTACGTCCGTAAAAGTGTAGGGCTGAAAAAAGAAACACACCGTGCCTCACAGGAGTGAGAATGGTGAGATTCTTCTCGAATACCCGCCATGTGAAAGAGGAGCCTTCCATGCATAGACCGTACATGCACACCCTTCCCCATAAATTTGCCTTTCCAAATCATCCCAAGAAAAGAAACACATCGCAATTGACAAATCAAACTTCTCCTTTTCTTTCTCCCTTCACCGCGCCGGATGAAACCGATACCTTCAGCTCACACCAAAAACACCATTGTTGCATCTACATCAAAATCGGCGATACAAAACAACATGCATGCGTTCAGAACTTTCCAAGCGTGCTGTGCAAGCGACTACCCACTTTCAAAGGTCCCCAGATAACGGTAGGGCTGCAGGCTCGTAAACTCTGACCACATCTGCGCGTATATATATCAAGAAACTCTTATGCTGCAGATACCAACATGCATTTGAAACTCGCCTCTTGGTACTAAAGCAAAAGGGTTGAGAAGCTTTTCGGTTACGAGTCCCGTAAATGAGCTTCAGGAAATGAGTTTTGGGATTCCTTTCGAACTTCGTATCTTTATATCCGTATGTTATGCATGGAAACCAAAGAGACTAAAACCAAGTAAGAAATAAATGCCCGAAGAAAGGGTACGTACCTGGATCTTGCCCTTTCTGATCTTGATAGCCGATGTCACTCTCGTCCCAAACCATTAATTGATTCCAAAAACGTTCCGGCTCCCACGTGGTCCAATAAGTTCGTAGTGTCGCTCTCCTGATGCCAATAACCACAACACATTCTTGCCCAATATTTGCCCCTCATATTCCGTACAGAGTGGGATTGGCTTTTCACGTAATCGCCCATCTCGCTTCCACTTTCATCCCTCTTTTCACGCCTTTGGTCATCCGTTCATACCCGCGGCTCAACATTCCATAAACCCTTCTTCCCACAACCTCCCATAAGATAGCCCCCAACCACTCACCTCTCCAGAAAGCACTTCTTCCTCTTCATTTCGAAACAGACAGCCACCACACCAAAGGGCACAGCACTACCGGATGAGAATCCAGCCATAGAACAGGGTAGAGACGCTTTACGCACCAGGCTTCCACATGGCAATCGCCCCTTTAATGAACCACCTTCCTCATCGCATGAAGTGCCATAGCCTTCATCCAACCAACAACCCCTTTGGTCACACCATCTACCTCCCTCCATCCTACGCAAAGTGGAAATGGCACATGGCACAACGCAACATAATGCAAGAGCAATGCAAGCCTTACCACACCAAAACTCTCATGTCTCTTCCCCCTCACTTTCCCCATGCACCCTGGAAAACATCTGACCCATTGAAATGAGATTGCCTTGGTGGGTAGAGGATCTGCCACGCTCTCGAGTCTGGGCTTATTCCCCTGACACCAATCGCCCCAAATGCCGCCAAGGAGCATCTAATGGGGGCGAGAACGCAAGATATTCAATACGATATGCCCAATGAATAAAAAGGTAACTCGAAGCGCGCTTGTGAGCGGTATCAAAAAGACCGAAAAAGGAAACTGACGAAAAGATATTGAGGAAAATTCATTACATCCCGACCCTATCATTTCAAAGTTCCATTGCTTGCAAACAGAGCCACGTTTCCCCCTTCCTAGGTTCTGACCCCAACTCAAAGCATTCCCCAATTTCACTTTTGGGTGCTGATTGGAGATTTCGGGTGAGCTTACTACGGCCGCTTGTACCGCCGTACTTGGTTCAAGCTTTAGAAGAAATCCCCGCTGACAGCCTGGAAGTTCAGCCCACCTTGCTGACACTTTTCTTGGCAAGCAGTTTGTTTCCACAACCCACCCTCCAGGTTGTACACTTGCATGGTACCTGAGTAGTGGAAGAAGAGTGGCAGCGAAATCGCTTTAAAGTGGGACAAGGTAGATTCGGAAGTACTCTTGCGCAATAACAAATAACAGGGGTGGCTTGAAGTACCCTCTCCCCTGTTGATATACGAACTATTCGCGAGAAACCTAAACTTTTTGTAATCGAGAAGTTGCCCAAGATAGGAAGACATATCATCTTGAATATGGATTGAACATCTCAATGCATTGTCCGCTATGTGACCTTTCTTCTGGCCCAGAATTCCGGGGTTTATGTCTGCCGTGATAAAGAATTCAGGGGTGTAGCGTGTACCTATTAAGGTTCTCACCTCACCTCACAAGATTCCCTACCCAACAAAAAGCGCTGTGTGTGACAAGGTGCCTATTCCCAGAGCGGAGGTACGGTTCCTGTTCAGGCCGATATTCGTGGCTGTCTTCAATCCTTCAGCATAGCCAAAATTGAGCTTTGGTGAGTAATTAACAAAACAATTTTAGAACTAAGAGAAAATATCATTTCAGGCAGAGCGGGAAATGTAACTCTCAATGTCATGCAGTTGGCAAAGAAATCTTCAACCAGTAAAATGCAAGGGTTGGTGAATTATCGAGAAGTGATGATAGTCGTTGACCACATTTCCCCAATCAACCAAGATATACAAAGCACAAAACTACTACAACGTACTCTGGCAAAGCCAAAGAAAACTTCTCGCATTATCAATGGAGACCGAGGAAACTTAAAATTCTCTGGGTCGTTAAAGCAACTGAGGATTGAGATTTTTCTTGGATCCACAGAACGCCCGTTCGTTGACTGTGGCATAACGCGGGGCTCCCCAACCCAAAGGGTCAATTTAGACCTTTTGATATCGGTGACGGATGTGTTTCGATGAGGGCGAAGTAAGTTGTTTTAATTATGTCGTTTCTAACTTCGTCTTTCGAACTAGCGACATACGAGATGAAGGATGGCAGGAGGCGCAAAGATTGAGTTGACCAGGATTAAGCGCTTTAATCGAACTTCTAGAATGACGAGCTGGTGTCGATGATTGGATTCAGCGTACCTTGGAATTGGTAGTTTGGAACCCCAGTTAAGGATCGATAAAGGTGCTGCATGGTGCATACAGCATGAGTCTGGTATTTGGTGTATATCCTCGTGATCCTGCGTTTTGAAAGAAATTTCTGAGATTGGCAGGTTATGTCTGCCCAGATAGTATTCCGTAAAGAGAAGGGTGAATCTTTGAAACTGCCTGGCACGTTGCGTTGCATGACTGGAAGCTTTCGAAATCAGTTCTAGATTTGGGATTTCGGTGAGCCGAGAGTGGTTCTGGACAATCCAGTGAACCAGCCAGCCAGCCTCGGCCACGATCCTTTATTTCCGAACAGTCATAGAGAGTAACTTTATCGCAGATCCGTTGTTGACTGCAATCCTCTTTAGGCAGTCAATCATATGAGGAGTTTCTCAATGCACTCATCTGCCAGGCTGTGGCAGGGAGGTGCGTTCGGTTGTTGGAGCCGACAGTTCGACTCACCGCCGCAACCGTTGTTAAACGCTGCGAGCCGATCTTTGAGTCCCATCATTTGATAGTAGTTTGTCCATCTTCTCGGCGGATGAAGCAATTGATTGCGGTCAACGTCAGTCGGCAGCTCCGCACAAATTCATAAGGCTGAAGGGATATACAGTGGTCATTGGGTTACAAAACGAAGTTCGCTCCACCGCCAGCAGTGGGGTTCTCTCGCCGGGTATGCGGTTCAAAGGGTGCATTCTGCGTTTCCTCGCGTTTTCGATGCCCTCACCGCCGTGGAAGGGTACTGCAAGACGTGTTCACGACTCTGGTTGGATGAACGGCGGATTATGGATTCCAAAGGCATTTGAAAAGGCGGCTGCGAGGTGCGGAAGCTTCGGCGAGTCTTCGACTGAAGATCGACCGGTTCAGGGTAGTAGTTGCAGTGGTGCAGGTGCCACTGAAATTGTCGTCGTAGTGGCTGGACACAGCCCTCTGGGCCACCTGCTCTTCCCTGGGGCCCAATTTTCCTCGATTTCCCAAAGAGGGACAATTAGGTGTGATTTCTCAAAGTCTCCGTAAGGCTGCGTCGACCAGGGGCCTTTAGAGAAGAATTTCTGCTTCAAGCGGCCTCCGACGCTGCAGGGCCTGTGGAGGAACTGATGGTGCGCGCCCTGCTAGCCCTGCAATTTGGTGATCTCCATGTCTCCTGGGGCCAAACCACGTTGAAGGCTTTGGCCTGTGCCACACGGTAACCTTCAACGGCGAGATTTGATTTGAATTTCGTATTTAGAACCAATGGCAGTCGTGGGCACACGATCCGGGTATAGGAGTGGATTTGTTGAATTTGGGAGCCTGGAACAAAACACCCGCTTGCTCGAAGAGGATAACAAGATGTTGATAGAAAGTCTTCCGCGATAGTTTTTATGAGCTACGAAGGTTCCGTATGTGAAGTTTCCACCAAACTTTTGCTCTTCGAAAAATTGATGACAAACCACATCCAAAAAGGTACTAGCGTAGAAGTGCAAACCATCTAAATTTCGTGTAACCTCCAATGCTCTCTCTTCCCCTTTCTCACATCTGAATACCCTCATCACCAAATATTATTTCGAATATGTCGACTCCCCACTCACCATGGGCTAGGTGACAGGCGGACTTCGATTGCGAGTTGAAACTTCGAAAATGCCTACTGGAAGAGAAAATATGCTGGAGCATTCGCACCTTGGCAGCCTGGCAGCCTGGCCGGGCGTTGTTCAGTAGCTATGATAAAGTTGTTCTATAAAGTTTCTCATTCGGCCTTCTTAGATTGCTGCAGTATCTTCACGCTAATGTATAATCTAGGCTTTGGTGTCGGTTCTTCGTCAAGCGGTGCAACACAACGACCGACTCGCCCGGGTCATCCAAATTACATGCTTTGATATCATATTCAGTGTGTATGCATTCCCATGACCAATTCAAGCCTGTCTCCCGCATACAGTTCTCCAAACCTTGAGCCTCAAACGCGTGGTCGGCAGACTCGAATGTGGTAGGTAGCCTTGTGTCAAGAGGCATAATTCAGACGAGGCAAAAACAGGGCAACGGCATCATCAAACATGGCTTCTCTGCTGCAACAATGTGGCACGCAAAAAGGGGGTTGAAACATTAAGCAAATTCCTTCGGGTAGCATCAGGAGGCATGGATCGCAAAGAGAGGGCAGCCACGGGTATTAATTCAACAGTTGACCATAGCGAGCTTTTCAAGTCTATCCAAAGCTTCTTTAGGTGTTGAAGAAGGTGCCGTTCCCGCCCACTCTTTTCAGACCAATAGCAAGCTTCTCCTACGGCCATGCAGATCGTAAACTTCCTCATTGGGATCAAGCGGTTGGCCAGCCTCGTCTATCCACATACCAACACACAACCCCGACCCTTGGTCGCGGTGCGACGATATCTCGATCGAAATCGACATGCAATCCTCCGGCGTGGTTTAAAACCGAAGCTCCGTGAACTCGCGTTGCTGTTGCCAAAAGGCGCGGCCTTGCATTCAATTTCTGTCAAGTGACCCAAACCCCTGAGAGACACATGGCAACGCGGGGTCGTTATCATGCAATGACAATTGGGCAAGGTCGGAACGACATACAGTACCCTAATTGTGCGTATATCGAGTTCGCACGTAAATGTGTCACTCGCCGAGTTGATGCCATGGTTCGTCTCAACTGCCGTTTCTATCGAGATCCTTGTGGAATACGTCTTGTTTGCTTGTTTGAGTTGGTCTACTTCTACTGAGTTTGTTGGTTTGATCAAATTCAATTCCCGGGAGGTGGGGCCTAGGACGGCCTTTATCGCGAGATGCACTCCTTTTACATACAAACATGCGGGGGACTTTCGCACATCGAGCGCACAGCAGCAGTCAGTTCCAACTTTCCAGGGCATGTAAAGGTGGCCCAGTTGGTTTCTGATATTTATTGAGCCAAAATTGTCTTTTCACGTAAAAGGAAAGTGCCTAAACATACCACTTCTCCGTACGCGTATTGTTGTCAACGTTTTGCAAAGAATTTCTCCCACTCTTCTCTATTTTTCCGCTGTTGCACCTCGTATAAACTTATCATTACTTGGCCTTATGGCTGTGAAACAGGCCCGACCCGATTGCACCTATACCGGTACCGTGTCTTCACGGGACAACCAACAACCTCATCGGCTACGAAATATGCAACCAACGGCCTCGGCCTCTGTGGAAAGTGGTGAGCGGATATCAGGGCGTTCTGCCGATATCGAGTGCATTAATTTGCTCCTTCCACTCTCCTTTTATTTCACATTTCACAAATCCTTATCGATTGGCTCATTCGTACATACGTGAAAGGTGGCCAAGCGGCACAGTAACCACTGCGGCCCATTCCTGGCCCCAACAAAACCAACACACAAAAATTACAAATAACCGCAACTTGAAGCGCCGGGTCGTAGCGCTGTGTTTCCCTAATTAGGACTGTTGGAGGGGAGGTCGGTTCGCAGTGTGATGGTTCCACCGGATCCCCTGTGGTTGGTTATTTCTTCAATGAACTCATGTTTCGCGCGTTTTGATCTTTTTTGAGGGGCGAGGTGTTGGAACACGAGTCTATGTGCGTCGTCTAGGCACATGTTTCTCCTTAATTCGGGTTCGAGTTTTGCCTATGCTCTCTATGTTGGACATTGATGTCAAATGGCTCAATATCTTGGATAGCGCGGCAGTAGCGCGACCATGGGTTGTTCTGAAAATAACACTTCCCAATCAGGCCATTGCTAAACAACACCCTTTTATGGTAACATAATTGGGATGCGCTGAGAGAGCCGATCTTTCCTCTCTCCACTCTTTTGCATGTTGGGAAAAGGAGAAGTACTCAGTGGCAATGTTGTGTTGTGTTGTGTTGGAGATGTTTGTGTTTGGTATTGATACAAGGCTGAGCGAGAAATATTTGTTGGTAAACGTTAGGATAGCGTTCTTACGTCAGAAACGTGAGGAGATGTCATACATGTCTCCTTGTGGATGAATGTGAGAAGCCAAGAGATTTTCAACAGCTGAGGGCAGGGGAGGCGCGTGGGAAAGCTCATGATGAGTGGAGTTGGTGGAGTCTGACAGTGAGATTTTGGGAATGAGCCACCGTTGCTTTGATTGCCTCTCTAAGTTTATTCTCCGAGCTAGAGCTGGTGAGAAGTGTGTTCTGTTACTTGTTGTGTTTATGTTTCCTAAAACACTTTGAGTTTGTTGTATAGAAAAGGGTTCCAAATAAGTTTCGCTATCTAAGTTAGAAGGGTTTTTTAGGCTGAGATGTGGTCTCATTTTGCTTCAGAAGGTTGAAATCCTATCAGGCTCTAGGAGACTCGAATTAAGTTGAGGGTGGCGACGTGATTGTAAGAGACACCATTATTATTCCCGTGATAGTTTATTCTAGAAGTCCTAGAACGGTGAACTTAATTTGTTCAAGGGAGTTAAGATAACGCAGAGTTACCGAAAGTCAATTATTCCAAGCTACACGTATAATTGAGCAGACTGTTTGGGGCTTTTTGGTGCCATTTCGATCTACTTTGATGTTCCTGAAATGTTGACGGAGACTCTCTACTTGCTCGACGTATAAAAGAATCTGAAAGGGACTTTCTTACTCTTAGTACTTTCATAAAATGCTTTGGAGTTTTTCTCAAGCTTCTGAAAGATATAAAAGATCAGAGTGTGGAGTACAATGATGAAGTTTTGCACCACTTCCTTGATACTCGGTTAGTGGGGAAGGAAGGGGGGCGGTGATTTCTCCCCTCTGTCTGTCTTTTTGCTGAACACTTTCAGATACCAGACTTCTTTATTTCAAATTTCATTTGTTGAGCTCCCTGCTTGCAGCTTGAGGGGGCTAGCACCAAAAAGTAAGCAAATTCTCATTTCCACTACTTTGTGTTGGCACGAAACCTCCTACTTTCCGGTATTGCTACTGCCATTCTGCAAAAGATTTCTTACTTGAATACCCATGAGCAACGGGATTTTCGACGGAATCAAGGAATCCTGTAGCAAAATATTGATCTTTTGAAGATTCGTCCGTCAAATGGATACGATTCAAGTGGCGCTCCTCAACACCCTCTCTTGTTTTATTCTTATATATGCAAAGTCCCCTTAGCTTTTACTAAACCGTCATAAAAATGAATGCTTCCAAGCATAAGTTTTGTTTTTAGGGATAGTGTCTTGAGTCACTGACTAAAACAGACCCGTTTGCCCCACATTTTCATTTTTCTCCACAAACCCACAATCACAAATTTTTCTTCATTCGAGAAGGAAAATAAGAAAATGACTTTCATCAAACTCATCTTATGGCTCTAACAGATCGCTTAGCTCAGTTGGTTAGAGCGTGGTGCTAATATCTCATAACCTGAATGTATCTCATAACTTGGATATATTTCATCACTTGGATAACGCCAAGGTCGCGAGTTCGACCCTCGTAGTGATCACTTTGAGACCCGGTGTAGGAGCAATTATCTTTTTGCCTCTTTTACTTGCTTTTGGATTTTCTGGCAGCATATTGCAAGAGAATGTCAAGCGGGGATATAGCTTTGTTTGTTACTTTGCAGTTCCGAGAACTCGAGCTCTCAGAGGGTTAAAGAGACATCAACAGACAAGTAAATGGTCCATTTCATGTATTTTGGTCCCTACCCAAATAATAAACTGCTCTGCGCTCAAGCTTCCGCATCCATCATCAACACCGCCTTCAAAAATACAAAACCAAATTTTCAAATTAAAGAAAAGAATCCCAGGATAGACTGCACCAAAACACCACTAAATATCCCACTCCTCACTCCTGCATTCCTCGTGCTCAAAGAAAAATTGTTCTCTGCTACTTCTCCGCCTCGGCTGTCGGCTTTGCCTTGACTGATGAGGTTGGTTTGAAAGCTGTCGCGTTTCCCCAGCGTTTCCTGGATTCTTCAATCCCGCTTCCAATTGTCGCTCGTAACTAACTGTTCTCAGACGTTGTGTCTCGGCTGGTGTCAAATTCAAGTAGATCTCCACTCCAATCATGTGCATGACTATTGAATACCAGAACGGCATTCCAAAAGATAAATCGATGGCAGCTCCGATTTGTTCTGGTCCCCCTTTGCCCGCAAAATCCGCCTTCACCAAAATCCTTAGATTTCCAGTGGCATTTCGACACCCTGGGTACTTCTGAGCGAGTTTGGGAGACAAGAAAGCCACTTCCTCGCACGACCGAATTTGGTAATAGCTCCCAACATCACCGACGACGTGACCAGCCATTAGGAAAATAAGACGCACGGTGATGATGGTTCCAAGATAGAACATAGCCCCCAACATCCAGGCACGATACTGATCGATTTGAAGACGTTTTACATTATAGTATGCCATACATATGGACACGGTGATAATGAATGCGAGGAAGAAAACGGATCCTTTGATGTAGAGTGCTCCACCAAAAGCTGTATGAGCAATCATCAATGCATCGGAATTGCTAAGTGTCGCTTTACATTCCTGGTGAATAGCACCTTGCATTATGTACCAGGAGATCCACATGCTTGGTTCATATGAGGGGCTCGCTTCTCACATACCTAAGCTTATGGAATGGTGGATCTACATGCTTAGGTTCATGTGAGTGGCAAGCCACTCACATACTTAAGCCTGTGGGATGCCACCTCTTCTTCTGCTTTATTTCGTCATGTGATAAGATATAGGAATACAACCACTTGTTGCATCACACTTTATGACTACCAAGTCATACCAACACTAAGAAATACAAGTAGTACAATGATATATCCGTTGATGCGGTGGAATATGAGGAACTCGTGACGGATGACTGGTACAAATTGCCAACCATGAGAAAGGCGCAAGGTAAACATGTAGCAAGGTGGAGAGTTAATCCTACTCTCCTGACTCCCGCGTGGTAGTGATACCATTTTCACGGGGAAGCACTGTTGGGAAAGCTGGCTGACACGCTTCCGGAAATGTTCAAGTACATAACGCGGGCGAAGAAGAAACTGAGCATGGCACCACCGAAGGTAATGACTGAGAAGTTATTAGCGATTTAGTGGCTGAGGCGAAAGGGGAGATGGGAAAAATTACAAAGTGGGAAGTTGTAGCCTTTTTGAAATCCCAAAGGTCTGTATATTTTTCTCATTGCCCTCACAAAACTTGATGGATTATCAGGCTTTTGGGCGCTTGTTTCCGATGAAGACATGGTAAAGGAGTGTCTGCTGGAGCATAGAGGATAATGCGGTAAGGGGTATTATGAGATAATGGCTTAACGTTTGAAAATTTGAAAGGGATGAAAAGACAACTTATGTGTTTACGTTTATTAGTAAGTCACAACGATTGCAAATGCGATATTGTTGTTTTGGGGGTAAATGCATCCTTACTTTCTTAGTCCAAAATTCCATTATTTTCGGCTTGACGTCTGCGCCAATATTTAACATATGTCCTCAATGGGTAGGAGGGATCGTGAAGTTACACTTTAAGCCCACTTCCACTAGCGAAAGCGAATATGTGACGAAACTTTGGTCTGCGCCCACAAATTAGCTTGGCCATACCTTGGAAATCTGCAACTTTGGCGGCTGATTCGAATTACTGTGATATGATCTGCTCAACATAGTTTCCCCTTTTTGCGTTCAGAGTTTTTGCGAGTGCGGGATCGACGTTGGGGTCTTGGGGTTGGCGTCAGTCTAAGGTTTTCTTGGCGAGGGATCTCGATTCGGATGTACTAGGAACGAGTCCACTAGTTCAGAATGGCAATGTAATGCTTTGAATTGGTCAGAAGTCAGCCTTGGAGTTCTGTTAAAACTCGTACCATGTGGTGGAACTGAGTTTGGACTGCGTCTTTATCTCTTCCATCCCAGTAGACAGAAACCTTCGTCAGTTCTCACGGCCGTAAATTCACATAAAAACCGAGTTATGTTGGAGAGTTTCAATTATTTAGTGTATTCTTGAGGGGCTTGATCGAGTTGATAGGAGCTTATCTGCTCTATGACTGCTCCAGGAAAATCAACTTCCACTTGGTTTTCTGTCGTTATTATACATGCATCCATTCGCAATGCTTATTCATGAAACATATCATACGGATTCATGCTGAGTCGTTGAAGGGGAGGCTAGTATTTCTCGTAAGTTTCGCCCAATAGTATTTTAGCTCTTGTGGTGAGTATATGTGGAGATCGAGATCTTACCATATGGGAAGGTCAACCATACCAAGCTCATACCTATTCTTGAAAATGACCCTACTGGGTTCTCGTAAACCAATTCGACTTCTATGCCATCGCCAGATAAACAACTAGTCATCAACTAGTAACTCATCAAACAGACCCTCAGTAGAAAATTTGTCTCAAATTTCTCATCGCAGTGCTCTTGAATCTCTTACTAGAAATAAAACTCTGTCTAATTATAATAACTAGAGCTCCTAAACAGATGACATTCGTAGATCGTATTCATGATTATGGACACTCTAATACATTCAATGTCCGTGAAACCTTTCATTGAGCTGGAATGCCAAAACAGTTACACAGCACATTCTCCATGCCTCTGGAATTTTCGCCCCACCACATTCGGAAGTAATGTACAAACCATCTCCCCTTTTCAAATTAAATAATTTTTACATCCCTTTTATTTTCCCGAGTCTCTATATACAAAACCCCCACCATAACATCAAAATATTTAGGAACTTCTAGCAACTATTTCAGCCACTCCCGTCTTACTAGTATCCTCCAACTCCACTCCCTCCCAAGCTCCCTGCAACTCAGCAATACTCCTTCCCTTTAACCCCCGTCCCGACAACCTCTTCCCCTCCATCTCGAAAAACTGTTTCTCCTTAATAGCAGCCAACTCCAATATCTCAGTCGACTCGGAATCCAATTCCGGTTTTAGGATACTCGGACGGGAGGTCCGTCTTCGGACAAAAGTCTGGATGTTATTTTGCGTTTGAGGGGTTGAAGGGTCTTCTTTTGTTTTTGTGGTTCGTTTTCCGAAGTAGAAGACTAGAATTAGGAGGAAGAGGATGGAGAAGGTGGAGGTTATTGCTATGGCTGTTTTTACGGGAGTGGTGAGTGTAGGTGATGTTGGGGGGTCTATGGATGTGGTTGTTGGTTCGGGAGAAAGGCTAGCCACTGTGATGAGGGAGGTTGGTGCTTGTGGGGTGTTAAGGATGTTGCTTGATGTGGGTGTTGGGTTTGGGGATTCGGTGGATGGTTTTTGGGAATCGGTTGGTGTATTTGAGGTTGGTGAAGAAGAGACGGTTGAGCTTATGAATGTTGTGGGGTCGTTATTCGTTGTGGGTGTGGGTGTTGGGTCGAGAGTTGAGGATTTGGAGGGGTCTGAGGTCGGGGTTGTTGTTGATGGCGTTGATGGCGTTGATGGCTGTGGATTTGTGGTAATGATGGTATTTATAATTATGGGTGTTGGTTGAGGGGCGGGTGATGTTGAAGCTATAGGGACCGTTGGTTGACCTGCTACTGGTGTAAATGAAGATACTTGAGCTTTCTAAACAATTTATTTATCAGCACATGTATAAGTAAAATAGATTCCTTTTTCCATGAGAGGTAAATTCAGCTTGGGGAGTAACAAGTGGAGCAACCTTATGTTCGAGGGAATACTAGCACACAGGTATAACATACCTGTGGAGAATCAACATTGAAAGTCCCCGAGACCCCCGTTCTCACACTATCCTTCCGGTCTAACAGTCTAAGAACGGTTCCAGATCCTGCAAATGAAGATAAATCGGACTCTGTAGGTGTCCAGGTAAAAGATTTCCCGTCGAGTCCCGCTGAGCAAGCAATTGTTAGTTTCTCCGATTGAAAAACAAGCTTGCTTCCATATCAATCATATTAAGATTAAAAAGGAAACAATATACTTTACGTACAAGTAATAAGCCTAGGTGAAACACTGTTACCACTTGCGGATTCTAACGTCAAATCGCCTGAATCAACCGTAATGTCCCAACTGATAGTCAGAGCATTACCCACGGAGATCTTAGTCCCGGGAGTGGGACTGCTGAATATTATATTTCCCGCTTCGACTGGTATTATATATATAATAAAAAGGAGGGTGTAAAATAGCATTGCGAAGTTTGGGAAACATGGCCGATCCAAAGAAGGAAAGAAAGAAAAGGAGGAGAGAAGAGGGGAAAATACAACGAGGGGCAGGCATAATGGATAACTAGCAACTTAATGGTCTGATTCGCGAAGAAATCAATTTTGGTACGAAGGATTGGTGGGAAGCTTGAGCTCTACTTTTGTTCTACCACATGATACAGATGGGGCTGAGGGAATGCATGCGAGAGGATTCCTGGTGTAACCTAAATTGCTTAACCCAACATACACCAGATCCTTTTGTGAATTTTTCGTCTCGAGATGCATACTTGTGCTTCCATTGAGTGCGCTGAGTGGTGGAATTTGTGCTTGAAACTGGGAGTGTGTTGCGCTGGTGTGAGGAGTTTTGATTGTGGAGGAAGGTAGGTGAGCATTCCGCTTTTCCGGGACCTTCAATCTGGGTTAGCGAGGGATTGTCGATGTGGCGAGGTCATTGGGCGTTCTTTAAAAGAGTGTGGAGTTGTCCTGAGAGTTTCTTTAAACAATCTGGAGATTCGAATTTCGCCTGTGGTTTCGATTCCTTCAATTGAGTAGCAAGTGGGTTCCAGGTTTTGGAGAAATCCCGCTTAGCAAGTTCGTCTAATTGCTAACGCGTTATTGACGTGTTGCTAGCATGATTGATTGCGGGGTTCAACAAAATCCTCCTGTTTTCACGCATAGAAGTACCTTTGGTAGGTACTTGCTCCTAGTTGTGATTGGTTTGAGAGGGAGAAATATGGGGTAGGTCTAGCCGAAAATGGCAAGATTACGAGCACCAGGAAGGTGAATCCGAGGGTTTGGCTTGACGGGTTTCGGTTATCATTACTCATATCGATAAAGAGAAGGAAAACAGGACAGTATGAATATATTTCAAGCAAAAGTTGAAGATATTTCTTGGTGTTGTGGTGCATGAATGTCACCCTTTTTCTGCTATATCTCCCCTGACTCCGAGCCTAGACAGGACAGGGTCTGTGCCAGCAGGATTAGCGCCAATCGACCACCGCCAAGGCCAGCGGTTCAGGTGCTTTCGCATCTCCAACTTCTCAAAGTCAACAACCGCCTCACAATCCAATCTCCTTACTATCTGCTCCACTGGTAATCTTAATACAGCCAATTGTCTCAACCGACCATCCAATTCCAAAATTCAGCAATCACGTTGTCACCCACAGAAGAAGCCATCGACGGTCCGTCCGTTGGGCTGCAGCTACCAGACGAGGGAGATCATCACGACCACAATAACCTCGACCAAACATCGAAACTGGAGTCCGATATAATAGCCCGCGCCCAATCACCCCCTCCTCAATATCCTAATTCGGAACCGTCAACCTCGGCACCTGCCTCTCCTTGCCCTCCACCCTTCTCCTCCCTCTATACCTCGACCGCCGAAGTCGTTGAAGCATACAAGACAGCAGTAACAGAAGCTGGCGCATCAGGGTCGGTACCAGCATACGCGCCCGTTGCAAGCGAATCACACCAAGCTTCAGCCTCTCGAGAAGAAGACGACGACGTTGTTGCCGAAACCAAAGCAGCTCTCCCCCAGGATACCAAAGGAGAATCCTCAAAAAAGGACGACGATTCAGAACCGCCGCCGGCATATTCAGAGGGTTCTAGCCCGCTCGACTCTTTCACATATCTGATGGCGGCCGCCGGAGGAGCTGCGAGTATCATTACTCAGGTGCAGCAGGGTGGTGCTCCGCCGATTAATACTTTGGGAGGTATGTAGACAACCTGCCATTGTGGTCGTACAGCTAGCTAATTAGCCCCAAAGATGTTGGCGCAGATGAAAACATTACTATGGACCTTCGGTACGGATGATTTATCAACTAACCCACGCGAATGCGCAATACTAATACATATACATAGGGGCCAACGATTTACACTCTCCCGCGACGAACTCCTAACCCTACCCGAATTCGTCCTCCTATCCCTCTTCCCTAATGGTCTTCTACCAGATGGTCACTTGAACACATACCAAGAAGGCGATGCCTTTCAAGTCGATGTCGGTGAAGCCAATCATACTCGCAATTTGCTTCGTAATTCAAATATATACATTGCTGACCTGACTTCACAGTATGACCCAGCTTCCCTCCAATACATGCTCGAATTCTTCCGAAACGTCGCGCAGACGATACCATCAGGTTCCAACTCGCCATCGACGGGCCCCGAGGCCGATGCGATACCTATTGAACCTATGGCCGGCTCAGCGAGGGAGATGTTGCAAGATCGCGCCGGGATAATTGTCCTAAGAGAGGATTTGGATTTCTACGTTATTCCCCCAAAAGCGGACATCGAGCAACCAGAGATGATCGATGTTAAGAGGGCAGCCGGAAAGGCCTTGTTGAAGCAGGATGGGATATTTTCCGGGCTGAGAAGGAGCGAGGAGACCGGGACTACAGAGCAGCATTTGATTGAGATGTTGACTGCTGGGTATGTCCCTTGGACTTATAATTCGGAGTCATGCTAACAATTAACAGCGGATTCAACCATGAAGATCACTGGGGTCACCGCGCAAACGAACCAAACAAAGCAGTCATATGCTCACTCGCCCTCGCGCGATTACGCACCGATATTCGAGGCGCGGAAATGGGATCCAACGCGGTAGGAATGGCACAGAAGCTTCTCTTATTCTGGCGGAAACCAGCAAGGAGATGTTGGTGGGAGGGAGTAGAACTCGATAATGTGGAGGGAGTGGAGGGGAAATTAAAGGTTTGGATTAGGAGGGTGTGGACTCTGGAGATGAGTGTTATTGGGTTGCGTTAAAACAGGAACGTGTTTAGCCCCATGTTCTTCCCTTTTTCCCATTTTCCTTAATTGCGTGTGTGTTTTTTTGAAGGCTACCTTTTTTCTTTGTATCTTCTGAGGATGAGCAGAGAGTATTTTTGGTTCGAAGATATTGTTTTACACCCAACCTGGCCTGGAAAGCCATCCTTTTTTATAGTTTGGGGAATATATCCATTTGAGAGTTATGAGAAAGAGACTCTTTTGGTACATTAAAATTTGGAATTTCAAAAGTGTTTGGGCTGGGTGAGTAATTTGGTTGCTTTTGGTTGTGATTGAACCATGGTGCATAAAGCCCAAGTGGGCTAAAGCATCTGGCCTGCCAACTGCTCAGCGTATGATAGATAAATCAAAGGGCCTCGAGCCGATACGGACCGAAGATGGGGTGTGGACTGAACTCCCCCGGTGGCATAAGGGCACTGGGGCGAGTCGGACATTCATAGCTAAAGATTGCACGATTTTTTGAGTGACTCTTACTACTCACGAGTTATTCTGAAATTTTCCGAGTAATTGAGTAATTTGTGGATACGCTCGTTCCTCTTCATGGGCAATTTCTTCACTGTAGAAGTTGTTGCGGAAAATTGGTGCAGATCTTAGTAAATGTTCAATTGCTCCCCCTTTTTTGTTTTTCAACTTCTATGATTGCAGCTATTCATATAGCATTGATTCCACTTCCAACCTGAAGAATATTGCATGTCGAGGGTACTCCAAGCCTTCACGCGTGGGATATCTTGGGGGACATAATTGGGAGTGTTGGCGCTCCAGCTATTCATATATTGATTCCACTTTTTACCTCAAATTTCTCATAAATTTTGAATGCCGAGGGCTCAAGAGGACCTAGTTCTCCATCTCGCTCAAATCGGCTGAGCTTCCCCCTTCGCTTGAAGCGACCGAGGGGTGCTCATGCGGAATCCTGGTCTGATGAAGCGGCAGAATTGGGGGTGTATCTGCAGTGTGGAATATTTAGCTTTTCATGCTGTTGATTTTATGGATATCGTAACTCACCCCGAGAGTGCCGAAACATTCTATAAGTTGTGATGGCTCCAAAAACTGTAGCTATCATCGCTAGGACGAAGAAAATGAGAGAAGCGAGTGCTAGGTGATTGGCTGGAGGGAAAGTTGGATGCGATGAGAAAGCGGTTTTGAGGGGTACTGGCTGAACTTACACATTGTTTGTTGTATGTTAATGGTTCTGAACGGGTTTGTTTTGAAATTGGGATTTGTTGATGGGCATGGTGTTGCTGGATTTTGAGGTCAAGATATACATAGGAAAAAAGTACTATCTTGGTATTAGCTATGTGCACGGCAGAGAACCAGCCCATTGAAAAAAGTACAATCTCGGAGCATCAGGTAGAAAAGGTAGCATTTCGTAGCCATGAGAAAGTCGCGAGGAGAAATACTATTTGTTGAGCCAACCGTTGCTCTGGTTAGATGATCTATGTGACACCACAAAATTGTGCTTTTTGGAGGAATCGGAGTTCGAAGAGGGGGCCACATAAGCCGGGGTTCGCGCCAACATTATTGTACTTTTTCCAATGCTGTGGCCTCGCATAGCCCTATTGGAGAGATTTGACAGCAACGACGGTTAATTATAAGACCACGAAAAAACCTCCACTAAACCAACTTCTTCTTTCAACACAAAACAATACTAACACTCAATTGCCCATCATGGCATATCTATATACATCTTTTTCATCCACGTTCTCACCTCTGCAGGCTATCCAGACCACCACTTCGAAACCATTTTCATATGCAGGTGATGGCAACGGTTTCGAGCATCCGCATGCTTCGATGGCCCATTTGCAATCGAGCGAGAACCAAGCGACCCGGGAGATTCCTCGGAAACGAGCGCCCAAAGTTCCAACGATAACCACAAAATTATGGAGGCCATGTGAAGATAGAATCAGAAAATTGTATACCGAGGAAGGCATGTCTTATAAGGAGCTTGCCGAAACTATAAACAAGGAATTTCGACTTACAGCCACGTATGAAGGTCCATCTCGTTTGCTATATTTCCACTCTGACTTTGTTGTAGTGAGCGACAATACAAAGCCAAGATCCACAAAATGAATCTCAAGCGAAATACACAGCCGGAAGAATGTCAGAAGATTGTATCCCACGTTCAAAATCGTGCTGGTATGGGGAAAAAGAGTGGAATGGTACGTGTTCGAGGGCACGTTCGAGGGCACGAGGTGGATTCCGACAAGCTTGCCCGTTGGATGAAAGAGGCCGAAGTGAAGTAGGAATTTATGCCCCTGGGTCTTACTTCTCGTAAGTTCTTAGCAAATGACAAATTTAACTGTTCCTTCCTTACCAACCACATTTTGGGCAACAGCTAACTAAAACACACGTAGCCGTACCCATCTATATCAGCATATACACACGCTCACGACATGGAACGCCTGAATTGATGCGTGGCACTTCCGTACAAAATCAAGTTTTGTGCGACGCTTCAAGTAAACCGGACGCTGTTATTCAACAAATACTGAGATACGTCGGTGACAAAACACGAACTTTACAGCAAGAGGAAGCCCAGAATATACTGAATGATCTTCAAGTAGTTCTTGATCTCGAGCATGAAACATATAGCAAGGAAGGCTACAAAAGTGCGCGGAAATCCAGGGTGGAAGGGCAAATTACTTTGCTTCGGGATTGGATGAACTTGAATCGAACACTCGTTTTAGCCAATGATACTACATGTAAGTGGTATTCATTCATTTCTATCGAGCTCAAAAAGAAAATGTTACCCATGCTGACGCGAATACTTGCTATCCGTTTAGCACGAGGAAGTACCATTTCTTCCATTTCCACACTGCCTAGGCAAGAATAAAGCTGTGCATACTGGAATACACCTTTCGGAAGAGTCGAAGTGGTCTTTTGGGATGTTTTGGGTGACTCCAGAAGTCAAACTACCGGACAACCCACAACCAAGTCGACAGGAAGTTTGGAGAAACACTTTGCTAGTAGAGTTATCATCATACCAAGTGCAAATATCACGAAACTGCCATCATTTCGTGTTTTTTGACTTCACCCCACATCTCGATTCAATAGTTAGATTATCTTCTTAGTCAATCATTCCAAATAATTCCGAGGTCTTTCGGTTAGTCAAACTTGGAGACCTCGAGGCATTGAAAAGTGCGCTAAATAGCCACACAGCATCTTTACATGATCGAGACGAAGAAGGTCGATCGCTTCTCAATGTATTGCACTATTACCTATGCTGATTTTATGATTTATATGGAAGCTAACACTGATTTAGTACGCAGTTTATGCAAACCACCCATGCATTTGCAAGTTTCTTGTCGATAATATGCCGATGTTAATTCTATGGAAATTAAAATCGCTGATGACAAGTCGTTTTAGCGTATATAATCACCCATCCTTCATTGCTCTGTTTCATTTACTAACTTGTCACAGGCCACTCCACTCACGAATTCATTTTTCCCAAATTTGGGGGCAAAGCTTTGGCAAGGAAGATACTGAGAAAAGAGACCGTTGTGTTAAAATCATGTTTGAAGCAGGGGCAGATCACTCAGTCGAAAGATATGACGGCGACGGATACTGGGTATCTTCTCTTATGGACAGCTTTCTTGCATCGGATGTATGTGTATCTTTCAACTCAGTCTGCCCAAAAGTGTCTAACACAACTATACCAGGAAGAGCTAAAGATGATGTTGCCAGGATACGAGTGAATAGCACTTCGTCCCTTTGCTTAGCTGGTCATCTGACTGCTCGCTTGGCCTTGCTAACGTGCTTCCTGGTTATAAATAGCCAGCCTAGATAATTCTTTGAATGTCCAGCTCTTTGCCATCCACATATTCGCTACAGATTATCATTGAACATAGTCGAGAGTTTCTTGCCCCGGTGATTGTGTAAAAGAGAGTTGACGCTGGTTCGCTTCCTCCCTTGATTTTGCTTTCCCGTCTTGCTGGTTATCACGGGAGATACATGATCAAATACTTCCTTCTGCAAGTTGTTAGCAGTCCTTTTGAAATGGGGTGCGGGTATTGAAGCGCGAGATTATTATGGTAACACCGTTCTTCATACGATCGTGCTAAGTAAACGTTTATATGAACTTCACTCAAAATCCAAGTGTCACAGACTTGGAATGTTGTGGGCACGGAAACTCTCCTTCATAACGCTATATGAACTCCTAGTAGCTTTTTTGGCCGCTGGTGCAGATCCTTATGCCAAAGGTTATCGTGGAATAACTCCCTCGATGCTAGCTGAGATGGAAAATCATGTAGACGAGTGGAATCAGGCTCTTGTTTACATGTGACTATGACCCAGAAGTCTTTTTTCGCGACTCCGATGACTTACGACAGTTGTCGAAATTGTCATTAGAAGAAAATAACCGCAGGCGACGACAAAACCCCATTTCGAAAGATAAACGGGTTTTGTTGGATGTCACTGATAGCAGCGACTGGAATGAGAGTGACGATAGAAGCGGTTGGGATGAGAGCAATGAGAATGGTGGGAACGACGACAACAGCAAGGAAGGCTCCAACGAGGATGAGAGCAATGTTTCGTTGAATATTGAGGGGATCGAAAGCATCGCTCCGTTCGATGTCGATGGGATCAAAATCTGCAGACGCGACTCCATTGACGAAGATCCATTTTTAGGTACTCGCCAGGTGGAGGACAATTACACCGATGGTGCTCAAGAATATAATCTTCATATAAATGTTGATGGGCACAAAATCGACGAGCACAACTCCATACACGAAGAGCCTACTTTTTACACTGAGAGCATAGACGTTTATTCGGAAAGGTTGGATATTTGGAGACCAGATCTTGCCCCTACAGATCTCACTGGAATGAATTGTAGCCTATGAATGGATTGACACTATGGATTGATGAGTTTTGTTAAATTAAATAGAGCTGGGGTATGAATACATTCTTGGGTTAGACTTTACTCCTATTTTTCATCTGGGTCACGGGTGAGACGTCGTGTGGTTTTAATGGGCGAGGAAAATAGAGGAAGATTAACTCACTTTAAAACTCTGAATCTAGGGTACCTAATTGTCTTCTTCGCCGGTTGTATGTATTATAGACGAATTGATAAGTCACCAAAGAGAGCCACGAGATATTGACAGGAGTACAAGCACGCATACCCTTTGAGGAAGCCGTATTGAGTAACCTTCCTTCATTAAGGTGCATAAAGCACGTTCAGAATGTCTAGATTATCCACCATATTAAACAAAAAAAGTGCCTCGCTCCCAAACAATGCTTCAGAAGGTAGACTTCTGGTGTTTGACCGCAAACATCTAGACGAAGCGGGCCCCTCGCCCAACCCAGTGCCCACCCACAATCCCCACTTTTTCAAACTGCCATCAAAACTTGAACTTAGAATCGCCTGGTCAAGCCTGTTAATGGATGCACCCTTGTCGCGATCCAACTGTTCTCTCATTCCCCTTCACCATCTCGGAAAAAATTAGTTCTCTGCACGCCTGAGACTAATTAAGCTCTATCGCGGTGACCCCGCTATTGAGATTGTTACGGGAAAAACCCCAAAGTAGTTTCTCTATATCTGCCTGTAAAGGGGGCCGCCACGCGATTAGAGTTTAGCTATTTTTCTACAAAAATCGGCATGGTTGCATTATTTGCCGGGGGGTTGTTTTGGCTAAGCGAGGAAGCGGCCGAGGAAATTTTGATATTCGTAATGTGAGGGTAGGCTTGCGTTCTTGGCAGAAGAGATGCGATCACGCGATATCTATCGTCCAGTACACTGGGCACTTTAGAGTTTTCCTTGTTTTTTAATCTTCTCGAGCCCTACTTTTGAGGCGTGGTTGTTGACCTTTCGAGGATGCTTTTTTCCTTGGACTTGAACAGAAGAGGCATGGAGTTTGGTACTTGCGCTACATTATCATCTATAAAGGAGGACTAGTAATAGATTATCTGTATTTTTCAATTAGGAACATAGTTAAAATCATAAAGATACCGTTGTGAGCAACAAATTCTGGTGGGAATTCATCGAGAACTCAAGAATTACGCAAGCTGAGTTTAGGAATAAGAACTGGGCCGCATACCAAGAGATATCTAATTGTTTTTTGATCATGGAAGTAAAAATTCAAAGAGCTCTAAATAGACACAAATAACTTCATGGAGCAATGAGTTTCCTTTTGTGAGAGAGCTACTCAAAGTTCACATATTCTCGGTTGCTGGTAGTTGTTAACTTTCTCAACAGCCCACAAGAAAAGCACTCATAGCTAATTAGAATAACACGTCTTTATTGGCATTTACTAAATTAGCTGTGGATTCATAACTTCATCTTGAACTCTACTTAATTGATCCAATTGTTCTAATTTTTTCAAACAATCACGTCGAATGAATATTAGCTAGAGAGAGTAGGTACTTATCTATAACTCTATACACTTAAGGATCTTAGTAACTTCATTTAATTAACTTAGTTATTCCAGGATCTGGGGTGGATATTATTTAACCACCGAACTTACTAGATTAACTCCCTGACAGTAGAATCTGTGAACTTGATAAGTAAATTCGCGTACTAATGAATAAAACACACCAAATCTCAAAACCAGGTGAGCAAACTGATAGCTTTCCCAAAGAGGTAAAATAGCCGAATTCACCAAAGGGGCGTAAGTTATCCCCCTCTTCCAACTTACCAAAACACATCGCAATTCACAAGCGAAATGTAGTGCCTAACCTCATCGACTGGCCACCGAGACAAAAACATTGTCACCCACCATGAAGCACAGTCCAATCCCGTGCAGATATAAAAATCCTTTCCTCAACCCCACATCCTCCCACAAAATCACAACACTATCATCCTACAAACACACAACCACAAAACCAAACAACCCAAAATCAAAATACTACCCATGCCAGGAATGCGTAAGTTCACTACCAAAAAATCCAAACCCAAGAAGGCAGCAAAACGCGAGCCGATCCTCTCAATACTCTCATTCATGAAATTGAACAACGAAGGTCAGAAGGAAGAAGAAGAGAAAGAGGAGGAAGAGGAGGAGGAAAGTTCCCAAGTACAAACCCAGGTATGTATATATCTTCGTCTCATCACTTGTATCATCTCATCATTTGTATAGGCAAAGACTAATTTTACATAACAGGACTCATCTGAAAAGCGAATCCAAGCAACGGAGACAGAAAAGGAGTGGACGGATGTGGATAGGGAGGCCTACAAGAAGGCTATCACTGAGATGGTCGCAGAGGTCCACGCAAACTCTTGAGCAATTGATTGTGCATGGAATTCTACGGAAAGGGAACTAGTAGTATGGGGGAAATTAAGGGGAGGGGTGGCGGAAGGTGGTGGTTAGATCAAGCCTGAACTGGATTTGCAGTTGGGAGTTTAGGAGTGGAATAACTATCTACTTTCATGGGAGTCTTTAGTGCCTTACCCAAATAATCATGTGATTTCAAGTTTGCGCAAATGAACAAACCCCCCAACCACCACAGTCCCAAAGAGGCAAAATAGCCGAATCCACTAAGGAGAGCATAAAAGTAAAAATTCAAACCCATAAACTTCCTCTTCGATCTTCACACTCACAACAAAATTGATCACACAACCCATATCATGCAAATGATGTGGCCTCCAACCTCATCAGATGCTCGTCGCCGCCCACCAGCGATGGAGCACAGACTGGTAACCCCCGCGCAGGTAAACAAAACGTGCTCACGCACTCCGCATCCAACACAACAAAATCAACCTCGTACAAATTTTCAGGCACAGAAATAGCACCAAAGAAATCCAAACAAACATACCATCATCACCACAAGCATCATCAAAGATGCCACGACAAAGCGTCTTCGACAAGCAAGCCCTGGTTCTCTTGGAGTCCGCACAATTGGACCATGGCAACCATCCCACCAAGGAGGTGACCAAGGAGTTGGCTGAGGTGACCGGTCTCCCTCGGCAGAAGGTCTGGGTAAGTATTTTCTTTCCTTGCTCGCTTGAAAAAAAGAAAGGGGGGTCGAAATCGAGAGGCTAGTTCCATGTCACAGGACTGGTTCAACACACAACGCCAGGCCGCTCTGCCATTGAACCAGAGAAAACCAGCAATGGCGCGTCGAGCAAGGGAGGCGAAGAAGGCGGCGATGGAGAGGGAGATTGAGGGGGACGAAGAGGAGAGTGAAGAGGAAGAAAGTGTTGGAGAAGTGGAGTCTGGCGGGGAATCAGACGAGGAAGATGATGAGACGGAGGAAGATAACTCGGATGTCATCACCTGGAGCGAGGACGAGACTGCTGCTACTGCTGGCGCAAAGCGCAAGAAGGGTCCCGTTTCCAAGGCAATACCAAGGAAAATGGCGAGAGTGGAAGTAGGGGACGAGGCAGAGGATGAGGAGGTAGAGAAGGAGAGCGAGGAGATGGAATAGGGGGGGGGGGTGTGGTTGTTGGTGGTGGTTGGTGGTTGGATCGAGTATTTCTTTACCCTCGCGCGACTATAGCTTCTGATCGGTCCATTCGGGATGGAAGCGCTCTAGCGGAAGACCGTTTGGTGTCTGAGATGGGCGTAGCGGCAGGGCGGAATTCTTGTTTCCTAGGGAAGGGGGGCTGGGCGGGGGAGGTGTTTTGTGTTTTGGAGTTGGAGTTGGAGTTGGAGTTGGAGTTTGAGGATTGAATCTTTTGATACCATTTGGGGAGGATAGAACCATTGGCCCCATACCAGACTAAACTACCAATGGAGAGACTACGATACTGGGCAAATCTTTAATATCAACATGCTCCTGTGACCCCAAATCCACAATTCTTACTGCTTCAATATCCACGATTCCCACTTTCAATGCCATGAACTTCAACTCCACTTCATAACATGCAGACGGTGCTAGGGGTCCAACCCGCGTATCTGTACTCAATGAAACGATATCAGTAGGCTCAATTGCAGTGTTTCTTTGCATGGCATGAATGATGTTCTCGTCCACGACTGCGTCTGCGACTTTGATATCTTTTCGCCCTCCTGCTGATGGTGGACGGGTCAGTCGAGTCTCGGTACGTCGCCGCTTGGGTAAGACAGTGATGGAGAGTTTTCGAGGTCGGTCGGAGCGATTGACGATGAAGACGGACCAATTGAAAGGAACCCCTGGATAGATAGGCGAATCTATGGAAGGGGCTGTGAAGGTCATGGTAACTCCAAAATCTGGAATGGAAGAGTTGCGCTGTTGCCGAGTAGTGATGTCTACAGATGGCAGTGCATCAGGACGGTTGAGAGCCAGAGCAGATGCTGTAGGCGTTTCCGCAGATGATCCAATAGATAGATGGGCTGGTCGATGTGGTCTCTGTATAGCTTGGGTTGGGAGGCCGTAACCAGGATTGAGGGGAGGTGTAAAATCGAGGGATGTTGTCCACTGCATGGATATCGTTGGTTGACATGAACTTGTAAGATGTGCTTTTGCTGTGATGGAGATATCGAGATTTCGGATTTGGGACTTGATGGTTGCGTCCAAGTCATCTGCCAGAAGGCGATAGAGGAACGTAACATCGTCTTGTGGGAGACACCTTATGGGTAATGTCATACCTGAGATGACGTTTAGGTCTTCAACACTGCCACCACTAATGTTGAGCTCGACCTTCTCGAGCGTAATTTTGCAGTTGGCGAACGGAGTAATATCAATATCTAACGAAGCTAAGACCGACATGTTAGAGGAGGTTGTAGTTCTCGAGTATCTGACACGGGCATTGATTGCAGGATACACCTTAACGGATTGGCGGGATATATTTTTCAATGGGCGAAGCAACTCTTTCACAGTCTGGGTTACAGGACGGACCTGAGATACCCTCAGTGCTGATAATCTGGGCCTTACTCCTCCCATTGCTGGATCGTCGCTGAAGGCCTCTAGTAAATTCATGCCGGAAGGAACCTGGCTTGGAAGATATTCTTCCGTGATAGTCTCGCTCTGGACTTGTTCAGGCGCCCTTAGACCAGCCGTGGCAGAAAACACCACAGAGGGGTTTTGGAGACGCAGTCGAGGCCGAACAAGGAAAGCAGATGATCTCCACACAACCAAGATACGTCCAACCCCAGCAGCCCCTTCGCTTTCGTCCGGTGCTTGAACTACAATTATGGGCTCTTCGCCATCTTGAACGGAACCCGTGTAGATAACTTCCTGCCCCGAAGGACCTTCTTGATTTTCCATTTGCGAATTAACCACTGTTGCCTCCATGTTGATCACCAGCCTCCCGAGATATGATCGTAGTGCATTTTCGTCAAAGTAGGGTGTCTGTAAAACTACATACAGGTCGACAGTCTCATCTGTTATCTAGGAATGAGTAAGATATTGATTCTGCAGAGAACTTCTAAACACTGACCGAAGAAGAGAGCTTGTCTCTGAGGGATTGCAGAGAGAGGGGAGGTGTGGCCTTCATCCATGCGCTCAATGCAAGCAGCCAGTGCCTCCTCGATATTGAGATCACTTTCCAAAGGAATTATAGTATCAAGCACAGAGCTCTCCACAATCTCCAGGCTACCGCGAGGACGAGTCTCCTCCTCGATTTCCGTTTCTGCCATCATCTTGGGCTGTAGGTACTGCGAGGCTGAGTACTCTGGGAAAGCAGCTCCTTTTCCTGGTAAAGGGTTCGTTGTTGCGGTGAATGCCGTCAGAACAAAATCGTAATCTACTCAGAAGTTGCTGGAAAGTTTGGACTTCATGCTTGATAAGCAGTAAGCTTCTTTTTAATTACGAAAGAGCAATTGCTTTTGCGATAGGTATAAATGGAAGGCTCGACGTTGAGAAGGTCGGGTCGCAGCTTCCTCTTGCCCCACAGCAAGGCTGCCAAGCCAAGTGGACAGGGGTGCTCGTGCTCGCGCCAAAACTTTACAGGATTGGATTGCGCCGACAGTCTCCCTCGAAACTTCAACACCATCCAAAGCAACTCGTCCACCACGAGATCCTGCCATCATGAATGGCGCCAACGGGATTAACGGCCACCCTGCTGTGCCAGCTCTCTGGAGCGAAGCGTGCAACGCAGACGGTCGCGTCTACTACTACAACACCTTGACCAAAGCAACGCAATGGACCAAGCCCGAAGAGTTGATGACCCCAGCAGAGGTAAGTTATTCCCCCTTCGCGTTGCATTTATAATCAATCGTCTTGAATCATATGTTAACTATACCTCACAGCGTGCGCTGACTGCTCAACCATGGAAAGAATATACCGCTGAAGGAGGACGAAAGTATTGGTATAATACCGAAACGAAGCAGAGCTCATGGGAGATGCCAGATGTTTACAAAGAGGCGCTTTCTAAGGATAATGTAGTTCCAGCCCCCGCGCCAGTACCACAGTGAGTAAATCCCACGTCCCAACTACGTCTACAATACTGATTGATAATTTAGACAGCCTACATTTGTAGCTGGCGGTGGATTCTCGGCAGCTTCGCAATATGACCAACCGCGAGACCGAGAGCCCTTAGGAGAAGCTCGCCAAATTGCATATGGTAATGATGCTAACGGAAGCCGTACCCAAGTCTTCGTTCCTGCGAATACCGACCCTGACTACTCGACATTCGAAGAGGCCGAGGCTGCATTTCTCAAGCTCCTGAGGCGCAACAATGTCGACCCCAATTGGACCTGGGAACAGACCATGCGATCCATCATCAAGGACCCCCAATACCGAGCATTGAAGGACCCCAAAGACCGCAAGGCTGCATTTGAGAAGTATGCTGTTGAGGTCAGGCTTCAGGAGAAAGACCGCGCGAAGGAAAGGATCGAGAAGCTTCGTAAGGACTTTGCGACCATGCTGAGAAGTCACCCAGAGATCAAACATTATACACGATGGAAGACCGCGCGACCCATCATCGAGGGCGAGACGATCTTCAGATCCTCCAGTGACGACGACGAAAGGCGCCAGCTTTTCGAGGACTACATCATCGAACTCAAGAAAGCCAATGTTGAACGGGAAGTATCGACCAGAAAAGCTGCTATGGACGAGTTAGTTGAAATACTGAAGTCGATCGATTTAGAGCCGTACACCAGGTGGTCAGAGGCACAAGGTATCATCCAAACCAACCCGCGATTCCTCAGTGATGAAAAGTTCAAAACTCTCAGCAGATCGGATTTGTTGACAGCTTTTGAAAATCACATCAAGATTTTAGAAAAGGTTTTCAACGACTCGCGCCAGAAGCAAAAGAACCAGAGATCTAGACGGGAAAGACAAAACCGTGACAAGTTTATAGAGCTTCTAAAGGAATTGAAGGCCGCGAACAAAATCAAGGCAGGATCAAAATGGAGTCAGATCCACCCAATGATTGTTGAAGATGACAGATACCAGGCTATGCTTGGACAATCAGGATCTACACCCCTTGATTTGTTTTGGGATATGGTTGAAGAAGAAGAGCGCGCTTTGCGTAGTGTTCGTAACGATGTGTTGGATGTTCTAGATGTAAGTGCTGTTTGGTGCGTTTGTTTTTTAAGATTCGACAACTAACAATCTACAGGACAAACGGTTTGAGATTCAACAAAAAACTGTATTTGAGGAATTCCTCGGTCTCATGCAGAATGATCGACGAACTGCTAACATTGATCGGGATGCTCTATCACTAATATTCGAACGAGTAAGTTCTATTCCTCGACATTCCTACAAGTATCATTACTAACGATATACAGCTTCATGAGAAGGTCTCTAAACGCAGCGAGGATGACAGATACCAAGCCGAACGCCAACAGAAGAAAGCTGTGGATTCACTTAGATCATATATTAAGCATTTAGAACCTCCAGTTCGCCTCGATGATACTTACGAAAGAGTCAAGCCACGCATCGAAAGATCTGAAGAATATCTAGCTGTCACCACGGATGAACTCAGACGTTCGGCATTTGATAAATTCATGAGACGTTTGAAGGACAAGGATTCCCATGAAAGCGAAGCGACTGACCGAGATCGAGCCCGACGCCGTGACAGAGCATCAGTTGACCGACCAATTCACCGTGAAAGAGATAGAGGTGAGAGATCACACCGTTCTAATCCACGTCATTCTAGGGCAAGTCGTAGCCCGGAACCAGATGCGTACGAAGCAGATAGGCGTAAGGCCATTGCCGACCGCGAGAAGAATTATCGAAAGGGAAGCGCGGCAGATACTTTACTTTCTCCAGGACGGCGAGGTGATCGAGACCGTGACCGTGATCGTGAGAGAGAACGAGATCGCGATCGCGATCTTGATAAGCCGCACCGTAGTCGTCGGGAGGATACCTTGAGCCACTATGAGCGCGAGAGAAGAGACAGAGATGATGAGCGGGAGAAGCTCTACCGTCGTAGGGGTGATCCTAGAGATCCACCAGTCGATCTTAACTACGGCGCAGAACCGAGTTCGGGGAGGAGAAGAAGAGCTGACAGCGATGGTGAAAGTGCTGGCAGTGCAAGACTTCCAAAGGTTAGTCAATTTCTGAATTCTGTAGACCATTTCTTACTAACGCAAAATCACAGAGAACAAGAAGAGAGATTACACCACGTGAGCGATCCCCTCCTCGTGAACGGCGTCATAGAACACCACCAGTCGCACTTCCTCCAAAGGAAGAACCAGCCGTGCATTCAGGTAGCGAAGAGGGCGAGATTGAGGAAGAATAAAAAGGGCGAAGGGGGCATATATGAGACTTGACTTTTGCTTGTACGTATCCACGCACACCGATACCGTTTCATAGCAAGATGACAACGGGGAAAAATACAGGAAGTCAAGAATGTGCGATTTTACATGCGCGATTGGAAGCCATAATTATTGAGCGAGGAGCAGCGTTGATTTTTCAAGATCAAGAACTTTTCGGTGTGTATATGCTTCTCTCCTAACTAGTACGGAGGCAGAAAAAAAAGCTCTTTTAATTTCCTTTCCTTTCTCACCACCAGCGTAATTTGTAAATAATCAATATCAAAGATTATTCACCCATGATCCATCCCGTAATGCTTTTAGTACACGTGTACAGCATCTCGCTCGATTCTCGACGATAATTCATTCCAACTTGAACCGTAATCCCTCATTCCACTTTTAACTTTTTTGACATGTCTGTGGCTCCATACCATAAAAACAAAAGAAATGGCAGTGCCTAGTTTTATCGTGGGACCAGAAAACAGGGGAAGAATACCGCCGGTGTTGTTAGTCGTCGGGCTCGTCTTCGTCGTTGGAGGTTCCTTCTTCATCCGGAAGGCCTCCTGTCGTGCTACCCGTTACTCCTTGCAATGCTGACCCCTTAACGCCTGTTAATGCTGAATGGGAAGGGGGAAATTGTTTGTTTGGTGGGACTGGTTCAACTACTCGTTGACTTGTCTTCTTCGAGGAAGAACTATAATAAGGGGTTAGCAGATGTACAGCACGATAAAATCTCTACGATTTTTGAAATCCTAGGACAATCTCAACGATTGTCCTAGGAGGTTTGGAAGAGCCAAGAAAGTTGTCTTCCTGTTCTCCCAGACTGTTTCAAACAACCATTGTTGCCCGAGAAAGTCTGAGGTAACAAGAACTCAAAAAACCAGCCGCTAGACCGACATTGGGAGATTTATAACTTACATAGTTGCCACCCAACTTCTGTTCTTGGTCCAATTGAGAATTGAGCTTGTTAATACGAGGTCGGTAATTGGTTGGATCACGACGGAAAGTGACATCGAGATTCTTCAAGAACTTGTTGCAACCAGTGAGAAGAGACTCGGGTGCGTTGGCCCGAGCGTCAATTCCTGGTTCTCCGTCAAAGACGATGACACGGTCGGCGAGATAGGTGGCCATGATGAAATCGTGCTCTACGATGAAAGCGGTCTTCTTGGAGTGCATGATGAATCGCTTGATGACACGGGCTGCGATGATACGTTGCTCGGAATCTAGGTAGGCGGAAGGTTCATCGATGAGGTAGATGTCTGCTGGCATACCGAGGGCGAGAACGATGGCGACACGTTGTAATTCTCCTCCGGAGAGGGTCTTGACTTCTTGATCGATGAACTCATCAAGTTTAAGAGGCTTGACAACATCGGTTTGGAATTGAGGGAGGAGGAAGGCAGTCTTGATTTTCTTGAAAAACAATTGTCGAACGGTTCCCTCGAATTTTGGTGTGATTTTTTGAGGCTTCATGCTGACTTTCATGCCGGGAACTTTCTGGTTACCATCAGGGGCCGTAGCTCCGGCCAACATCTTGCAGAATGTGGTCTTTCCTGTTCCGTTCTCGCCCATCATGACGATAATCTCCGAATCAGTAAAGTCTCCGGTGTCAATTTTGAGGTGGAAGTTTCCAAGAGTTTTCTCCATTGAAGGATATTGGAATGCACGGGATCGATCGGCCATGAACTCATCAGCGACCTCGGCGATACGGAAGGTCAAAGACTCTTCTCTAAACCGAAGATTCTCGGTAGGAATGTTTCCGTCCAAGAAAATATTGATACCTTCACGGACGGATGCTGGAAGTGTTACTACACCATAGACAGCAGGTTTACCGTAGAGAACACAAATGAAATCAGAGAGGTAGTCAAGAACTGAAAGATCGTGTTCAACACAGATAACGTAATCATCTGGTCGAAGTAATGATCGAATGACCTTGGCAGCACTCAAACGTTGCTTAACATCAAGGTAGGAGGAAGGTTCATCAAACATGTACCTATGATTTATTAGTATGATACTAGGAATCTCAAGTATTAGAACTTACACGTCGGCCTGTTGCACACAGACAGTACCAATCGCGAATCTTTGGAGTTCTCCACCTGACAAAAGGTTGACATCTCTGTCCATGATGTGATTTAATTCTGGCAAATGAGTTAGAGTTGAAGTGGTCAGAGCGAATAACACTCTTACCAAGAACATCAAGGACTTCTTCCATGTTCTCCATTGATGCTTGTGCCTCGATCAGGGTTCGTACAGTTTTGTCGGGACCTCTGATGGCCTTTGGAATACGGTCGACATATTGTGGTTTGACGATGGCCTTTAAGTCATCCTCGAGAATCTTCGTGAAATAATCTAGGAGTTGGTGTGAGCAATGCAAACCCCAAATTTATGCGATCAACATACTTTGTAGTTCAGAGCCACGGAAGTATTTAATGACATCTTGCCAATCCGGAGGATTATCATATCTACCCAAGTTGGGCTTCAACTTTCCACTCAAAATCTTCAGAGCTGTACTCTTTCCAATACCGTTGGATCCCACCAATCCCAAAACCTGTCCTGGTCGTGGGGTAGGGAGTCGGTGCAGCTTGAAACTGTTGGCAGAATATCGATGTGTGATTTGGGACTCGAGATTCGTAGGCAGATTGATGATGTTGATAGCTCCGAAGGGACATTTCTTTGGGCAAATACCGCAGCCGATACACAGGTTCTCAGAGATAAAGGCGATCTTTGACGAGGAATCCACTTCGATGCATAGGCGTCCGCTTCGTACGACCGGGCAAGATTTCTTGCATTCTTGTCTGCATTTCTGCGCTTGCTGTTAGCAACCGAGCTTCTTGTCCGTGGAATATGAGGGTATACACCTTTGGTTTGCACTTATCCGAAGATATGATGGCAATTCTGAACAAAGGTACCGTTAGCCTTACCCCTAAACTTGTGTAGGATGACCCCGCTGAGGGAGGATGGAGGGGTAAGGAGGGGTTCTAAGTGCCTTGTTAATTTATCGCTGGACATCCTGAATCCTTTATCGCTGTATTCGCTTTGGAATATCGTTTGGAAGGTTCTGCGAAGTTGGCACAGAATGCGCAGAAGCGGTGGTCCTTTGCGTGGCGACGGGATCAATTTTTGAGGCGATTGTGGAAGTTTGTAAAATGATTTCTTTGAGGCGGGATTGGCTAAAGACTACGTCACATGATTTTTCTTACACTTACTCAACCTTCTTGGAAGTTACTCTGAAACATACGCATGTAGGATGCAGGTGGCCTTTTTGAACTACAGGTAAAAGGCTTTATCTACCTAATTGGCACTGAATCATTACTACGCATGCGCTGCTAGTTTAATTTGCTCCAAGAAGTGAATAAGTACATATTCTTTGTTTCCTTTGTTTTACTCTGTTTCTACTACTGATTAAGGATAAGGGCTGTTCCGAAAGTGGGGCTTCTCTTTGAACTGTTTCTTTTAAACTAGCCTTTTCACATCCCTTGTAGCCTAAGGCACCCCACTAGCGTCATTTGCCCTATTTGGGACTCTTTTAGGACCTAGCCCACGCGAGTTAGGCTCCGCTTGACATTAAATAGCAATAAATAAACAAATAAATAAGTACATATTCTTTGTATAGATAATAGTTGAAAAATGAATCTAAACTTAGGGTTTCTTGTAATGGTTGCCCTAAATTTGGTATAGAAAAGTAACTAACACTTACATGATTTAATATTCAGTGCTGCTTTTTCTGGCCAGGGGAAATAGTGAAGTATAATAAGTACGTAGCAATATAAGCTCGATGAGAACTTGAGAAAGCAAAATTAAAAAGAGGAAGTCAGTTTTCTTCAATATTCTTCTTTCAAGTGAACGTTACTATGTAATCTCTATTGAGTAATTAACTGTATTTGTGTAAGTGCTTTGCTATAAAGTCGCGCCGCTTTTTGATCTGGTGGTCTGTGCTCCTTCGCTTTTGTGTCTGCGCGAGGCATACCATCCTCCATACCTAGGTATTGTCATCTCTCCACCAACCTTGGGCTTCATTCGACACCCTCAACACACCCACACATACCGCACTCCCATATACTGAATACACATTCAGTATCTGAGTCTCTGGGGGGACCATTCATCATGGCTTGTAAGTGTCTTCTCTCATGTTCTATACCTTCCACAATCCCTCAGACTCAAGGCTGGCGTACATCCGATTCCGTCCAGGATCCATCGTGACCATCTCCATACCTCAATATGACCGACTAGAATTACTTTCTTGCGCCTGTTTTCACTTCGCAGAGTGTCTCTGCCTCTTCTCGACGCGCTGCCAGACTTTGGTCTCCTCCCTCTACCGACCGTCGCTCCAATCGACCGAAATCCATCGCCAGCCCGATCACATCGATACAACCCGCGATATAAATATGCGCCGACAACTTATATTCACTTCCTAGAGCTTTCTGGGACACGTCTCTGATGGGTTCTGGATCGCCTGCTTCTCCGCCATCCAATGATGCCCGCATGAAAAATCTTCACCTTGGGAATTTCATGAAGTTATATCTTGAACATTGCTAATACTGTCGTCTCTAGCCCCACCATCGACAGCGACATTGCCCAACCTGAATACCTCGAGATCTCCTTCCAATGGAAATGACTCCCCGTTAGAGCACTCCGTACTTACGAACGATGACGCACCATACGATAGCGAGTCCGCCCTCTCCGAGGTAGCAGTTCCCATCGTCGACCAACCCTCACCGGCGTCCTCGACACACCAACAATCGGATTTCGGCGCTGAAGGAACAGATGCTGAGGAGTCTTCGGCCGCGGAAGCTCAGGGTGAATCCGACGATGCCGAGTTTGATATGGAGGACAGTCCTGCTCCTGTAGCTACCAATGGCGAACGGGATGGATCATCGTCTGCAGACTCTCGTCGTCCTCTCAAGCGGAAGGCAGCTGTTGAGGACCAACATATGCTGGCAAATCCAGAACTATACGGGCTTCGAAGAAGTGTAGGTTTCCCGTAACGATATAGACTCCTAGCCTACTTGCTAACTTGGAATTGCAGGGTCGACCAGTCCAACACCGCCCCATAGTATGTTGCCAGCTACTAGTTATTATTTACTTCCCCATACACTAAGCACAAGCTCACATGTTTTTATAGATTGAGTCTGATGATGATGATGTTAATAATGATGACTCCGACTCAGATGTTGTGGCATCTCGCAGACCAAAACGAAGAAAGCAGGAGCGTTCACAACCAGGTAAGCAACCCGACTTCCCTCCTCGAAACAAATGTTCCGGCTAATTGATGGTCTCTAGTCTCGAAACGAAATACTCCAGCTATCCGTTCAGCTTCAGCCTCCGAGTCTGATAGCGATACATATGGCGGTGCCCGCGCGCGAAAGTTAACGAAGAAGAATCGTCGACAGGCCGAGTCGAATACAACCCCTGCCTACCAAGAAAAGCGATGGAGTAATCGCAGAGCGGCACAAGTTACAGCTGGAGCATATCAAGAGAGCGATGCAGAGTTGGACGATGAGTCTGAGATGATGACGCCAAATCAATGGGCAGTGGATGTTGAGGATACCTCCCCATACGTCGACCAGGTTCTGAAGCATAGACTGAAGGAAGGAGAGTCTATGGACAACCCTGAGTTAGGTCGTGACCACTTTGAATATTACATCAAGTGGCAAGGCAAATCTCACTACCATTCCACCTGGGAGACAACAACTTCCTTGACTGCCGTTCGAGGTTTCCGTCGGCTAGAGAATTATTACCGAAAGGTTGTTCTCGAGTCCATTTATATGGAGCGTGGCGACGATATTCCCCCGGAAGAAAAGGAAAAGTGGATGTTGGAACGAGAGCGAGAATCCGATGCTCTCCTCGATTACACCAAAGTTGAAAGAGTCATTGGGAATCGTAATGGAGAAGAGGAAACCGAGTACTACGTGAAATGGAAAGGCCTTTACTATGAAAGTTGTACTTGGGAAAGTGCTTCACTGGTTAGCGAACTTTCACAGGATGCCATTGATGGCTTTCTGGACCGCAGCTCTCGAACTTTGACTTCATCTAAAGAGGAGACTAATCCAAATACCCGTGGTGGTCACAAGACCATTCGAGAACAGCCCTCATATATTATGAACGGTCAATTGCGTGACTTCCAAATTACTGGTCTGAACTTTTTGGCTTACAATTGGGCAAAGAATAAGAACGTAATCCTGGCTGACGAAATGGGTTTGGGTAAGACTGTTCAGACAGTTGCTTTCATGAATTGGCTTCGCAACGACAGAAATCAACAAGGGCCATTTCTCGTTGTCGTCCCTCTCACGACTATCCCTGCGTGGGCTGACACCTTCGACTACTGGGCACCCGACTTGAACTATGTCATTTACAATGGCAAAGAAGCATCTCGGAGCATCATTCGGGAATACGAACTCCTTACTGATGGAAATGTCAAGCGTCCAAAGTTCAACGTCCTCCTTACCTCCTACGAATATATCCTCACGGATGCAACTTTCCTGGCTCAAATCAAATGGCAATTTATGGCAGTAGACGAAGCACATCGCCTGAAGAACCGAGAGTCACAGCTCTACCAAAAACTTCTTGACTTCAAGGCTCCAAGTCGATTACTCATTACTGGTACTCCTGTTCAAAACACTCTAGGAGAACTCTCTGCTCTCATGGACTTTCTCATGCCTGGAGTACTTCAGATTGAGGATGATATGGATTTGACCGAGGAAGCTGCTGGTCAGAAGATTGCCGATCTCACAACTCAGATTCAGCCATACATCCTACGACGGACAAAGCAGAAGGTTGAGAATGACCTGCCGCCCAAGACTGAGAAGATTATCCGAGTCGAACTTTCAGATGTACAGGTTGAATACTACCAAAACATCATGAAAAGAAACTATGATGCTCTCAACCAAGGTTCTAAGGGGCAAAAGCATTCTCTCTTGAATATCATGATGGAACTCAAAAAAGCTAGTAACCATCCGTATATGTTTCCAAACGCCGAAGAAAAGATCCTAAAAGGAAGCCAGAGACGAGATGACCAGCTGAAGGGTCTTATTGCCAGCAGTGGAAAGATGATGTTGTTAGACCGTCTTCTTGACAAGCTAAAGAAGGACAACCACCGCGTTTTGATTTTCAGTCAAATGGTGAAGATGCTTGACATTTTGGGAGACTACCTTCAACTTCGTGGTTATCAATTCCAACGTCTCGATGGCACGGTTGCCGCTGGTCCACGTCGTATGGCCATTGATCATTTCAACGCTGATGGAAGTAACGACTTTTGCTTTTTGCTGTCGACCCGAGCTGGAGGTCTTGGTATCAATTTGATGACGGCCGACACTGTCATTATTTTTGATTCAGATTGGAACCCTCAAGCTGATTTGCAGGCAATGGCTCGAGCTCATCGTATTGGTCAGAAGAAGCCTGTCAGTATCTATCGACTGGTGTCAAAGGCTACGGTTGAGGAGGAGGTCCTTGAACGTGCCCGTAACAAGCTCATGCTTGAATTCATCACAATTCAAAGAGGTGTCACAGATAAGGAAAAGAAAGAGCTTCGTGAGAAGGCGGTCAAAGCTGGCAAAATCGGCGACCCAAAATCTTCCGACGATATTTCCCGAATCCTGAAAAAGCGAGGACGCAAAATGTTTGAGCAAACCGGCAATCAGAAGAAACTCGAAGAACTCGACATTGATTCCGTTCTGGAAAACGCCGAAGAACACAAGACGGAAGTTCCTGAAGGAATGGACGCTGATGGTGGTGAAGACTTCCTCAAGAGTTTCGAATACACTGATGTCAAGCTTGATCTTGAGTGGGATGACATTATTCCACGAGATCAGCTTGACGACATCAAAGCCAAGGAACAGGAGCGCGCAAACCAAGAATTCCTTCAGAAAATGCAGGAAGAGAACGCCCCTCGTAGAGCAGCCATGAAAAATACTGCAGAGTATGAGCGAGAACGACGTCTCGAGAAGAAACGAGAGAGGGACCAGGCGAAACAAGATGAATTGGACGAGAAGCGCGAGGCACAGGCCAATTTGGCTGATCCGAAGCGAGAACTCAATGAGAAAGAAGCCAGAAATCTTCACAGAGCCTTCCTGCGCTATGGGTCAATTGAGGAGCGAGGTGAGGAGCTCATCAAAGATGCACGCCTTATTGGTCGAGACCTCAATTTGATGGTGGACTTCATCAAAGCGATTACCGACGAAAGTAAAAGACTCCTCACAGAGGACCAAGCCAGGATCGCTGCTATGGAACGAGAGTCAAATAAGCCCCTGACCAAAAAAGACAAAAAGGCAGTTCTCTTTGATTATCTTGGTGTGAAGAGGCTGAATGCTGAAACTGTGTTGGAGCGCCCTGGGGAAATGATCATGCTCAAGAATCTTGTTGCCGGTATCGCAGACTACAAAAATTTCCGGGTTCCTGATGCATCGAAAGCGGCACATTATTCCTGTCCGTGGGGAGCCCGCGAAGATGGAATGTTACTCGTTGGCATACACAGACACGGCTATGGTGCATGGGTTCAAATCAGAGATGATCCGGATCTTGGTCTCAAAGAAAAGTTCTTCCTCGAGGAGCACCGAGTTGACAAGAAGGAGGAGCGTATTAAAGGGGACGAACAAAAAGTGGCCAAGGCACCTGGCGCTGTTCATCTTGTTCGTCGCGCGGATTACCTCCTGTCGGTGCTAAAGGCCAAGCATTCTGATAGCCAGGCGGCCAAACGCGCTGTTGAGAACCACCACCGAAATAACAAGAAGAATGACAGAACCAATGGACATCGACGCGCAGAAGCCAGAGGATCTGTTTCTGCATCGCCAGCGCCGCAGAACAAGAAGAATCGACTCCTTGATAGGGAGCGAGATCGAGATCGTGGTCATAGCTATAGTCGTAGCGATTCTCATTCGAAGCCCGACTTAAAAAGAAAGCACAGTGCGCCAGAGGATGATCGACATTCGAAGCATCGCAAGTCGGAGCACACTCCAAACAAATCGGCCAGTGAACCTGATCCCGATCCGATGATGCGTATTGTGTTTAAGCCTGTCAAGGAAAGCTTGAAGAGAATACAGGGTGCCACGAAAGAGCGCATCAAATCTCAGAAAGAGCGTGCCAGTGTTATGAAGAACGAGCTCGTCATTATTGGAGACTTTGTGGAAGCTGAGTTGGGAGAAACCCCTCCAACTCAGGTGAAGTCACTGCGAGGCAGATTTTGGTAAGTTTTCGCATAATTCCCTTTTGAAACAAATACTGACATGTAGAAGGGGTTACGTTGCAACATTCTGGCCGCCTGCACCAGCTGAGCAACAGAAGATAACTGGGGAGCGTCTGGAAAAAATGTTCATCAGAATCAGATATCCAGACGGCAAGCCAGGTAGTTCGGGGACTAATGGTGCTTCTTCGTCATCAAAAGGGTCAACGGTCAAGACCTAAAAGTTGGGGGGCTACTTTTTTTTACATAGAATTCGAGTTTTTGTTTTTGATTCTGAAATCCATTGCGTTGGCGTTTATGGTTTGGGGGCACGGCGAGGTTACAAAATACCTATTGTCCGCCTGGGGGGAAACTCATGGCATTCGCATGGCGTCGTTTGTTTTTTGTTATTGTTTTTGATCTTTGTTTATTAGAGAAACCACATCATGTCCTCCGGGTGGGAGTTCTTTTTTGATGCTGTGTTTTTTTGTTAATCTGATTTGGGTCTTTGGTGTCACAATTATACAAGGAAACTCGAAGCTCTGGTGGTGGTGGCATCTTCTTGGGGATTTTACCCACACGTTTTGGATGGGTGAGAGGGCGGGAAAGGCAGAGTGGGGTGCCAACTGAGATGGTTGTTGGGTGGTGCACTTCTGGGCGAGAGAGGCCCGGGTACTACTGAGATAGAGTAGTCGCAATAAAATCACAATAAGAACTTACCTACCGTGTTTGCACTCGTGCTGCCTGAATTGGGCTTTGTGATTCAGTCAAGGTCGGTGAAGAGGTCGGGTTGAGGTTCGTTCCTTCCCTGACCAGATGTCGACTCTCCCACTCACCACAGAGAGCAGCTCACGATCGTTCCTTCTCACTCGCCTCCACCTACCCAACTTCGCAGACCCTCACCATGACGAGTGCAAGTGGTTGTTACAATTGAATAGGGAAGGCACGACCTGGTCCCTCTTCATCCATATATATGATTTTAAGTTGTCGAAAGGTGATCGCGGGTGAGATGATTTTTGGAAGATGACTGCCTGTGGTATTTGGTCTTTCTGGTCGACCTCGTCATTGTCGCTATTGTTTGAAGATGCGACTGAAGTTAGTGGATTGGAGTTACTGTCTACCTTCTTTTTGTTATGTCGCCTGAAGCTACAGCGAGGTGAAAGTTAGAAATCCTCAAGAAAAACAACCCCAACGTGTACATCTCAACGCAAAGACAATAAAAAGTTGCCAGAAGCCGTATCAATGTTAATTAGCATCTTCCGCTTCTACTTGTATTTTTCTTTTGCTTTTACGATTTTTCTACGTCGTGTTGTTCTTGTCTGGTGAGTGGAAGGTAATCCGGCGGGTACGGAGTAAGCCATGAGTAACCTGCAGCTTACCCGGGAAGAAAAGGTTAGACGAGAAGAGGGTGCGAATATCAACCTCATATTCTTAACTAATCATGGAACTTTTTATGCTCCATACTTGACATCTCATGATTTGAGTTATCGTCCTATTATTTGATTCTTCCATCTTATCATTCAACTTCATTTCATCACTCTATCATCACCCATCACCCTTGTCTCTCGCCCTTAATCTCTGTCAAAGTGATTTTAGGACTCTTTTAACTTCTTCTTTAGTTCAAGTCTTTATTGGCGTGGAAAGAATATTGGCTAAGTACATCGGACTGCCTTTGCCTGTTATCAGAAATTTGCGACGAGAACAGTACATGGAGTATAAATTGAAGGAGAATGGCGAGATGGAAGTTGCGGATAAAGATACGTTGCCTATGATCATGAAATGTGTCGGCGGCGTCGAGCAAGGCGAGAAGAAAGGCGAGAAGAAAGGCGAGAGAAAAGATTACGAGTTGAGAGCCGCAGTGAGAAACGGGGACGCCTTCAAGATAAAGTGAACCGAGGCGAGCAAAAGGATTACGAACTCTATGAAAGGTTTATTGTCGAAGTTTGTGTTATTGCCGAATAGTAGGTGATTGCACGAGTGTTGGAGTTGATTTGAGTAGAGGTTGTATAGGGGTGGTCTATACAAGTCCACGGAAGTATTGAAGTCTTTGTCTAAGCTCTTGTACAATTGCCCGATAATCGACAATTCAACCAGACCTGGAGATACCCCGATCAACAGTTAGATTATGGTTTTGATGGTCGCTCCCTTGCTACCATCTTCACGTCCAAAAAGGTCCTTTCTATTTATCGTGCTGACGAGTGCCAGGGTGCTGGAAGAGTAGATGTGGTGCGGAGCCAAAAGTTGTTTTATAATACAAGTAATCAATATATATACATGTTTTTTTAGATAAATAAAGTGAGTGTATAAGTAAGTCTAGGGAAATTAGAGCTCGTATTTCCCTATCGTTGTCCTAGAACTTGGGGGGGGGGGGATGTGTGTAATCTCGTCATCAAAATCCTGAACGATGAGCAACATTCCTTTGTCTTGTCTGAATCTAAATCTTACATAAATACTTACTAAGTAAAACTAATGATTGGACGACTTCAGCGGGTATCGCTGAAGTGATTATAATTCCATAAAAATGTCACGGAGAAACGATAAATTGGTTTCACAATTATTAGAACTGGAACTAATCATAGACGGACGCATTGGTATTCTTTAAAATTAGGTATGGAGTCTTGGAATGAATATGCTCAACTGCCGAGCTAACCCCCTATCCTAGGGTGGAAGCATTGACTTCAAATAATATGTAGTGCTCTCTTTATGTAGTAACTCAGCCCGAGATTTTGAGTTTTCGGAGTCATTGTCGAAGTTAAAAGTATCGTCGAATACGTAGGAAAGTTTGCTTTCTAGCTACTACTACACTCTAGGCATATTATTCCAAGTCCCTAAATTCTAGTCTGCATCTTGATGACGGCTTGTCCTTTGTGAGGGATATGTTTGCAGGTGAGGTATGCAAGATGGGACCTGGATCGTGAGGGTTAGTGGCCTTGTAGATGGGTCAATTGTTATTCTCCTAGATGTTTATAAGCTAAGGTTGCTTCCAAAACACCTTGTCGGCAATAAGCCGTAAAACATATCTGACGGAATTAGAGAAAGACACGATCACCAAAGAGAAACATGCCATCTGTTGGAAATGTCTACCGAATTTGAGCTGGAAGTGTTGAAAAGTAAGAAAAAGGATCGGAAAATCTGTGGAGGGGGGAAATTTTCCACCGGTGATGTGTAGAGAAGCTCACTTAATCCAACTCGAGGTTTTAAGCAGCTCTCAATTCACTGTCAAAATCTCAACTGCTGTCGAATTGATAAGGAGCCTTGATCAAGGGAGCAAGAATAATCCAAGCATGTCATGCCAGGTTTGCCGACTTACTAGTATTAGTCTTGACGAACTCCGCCGAGTTGAGAGTATTAATCTTGACGAACTTCGTACGAGACTGGTTCTCCATAGCCAGTCTATGAGTTTGTCTTTGTCACTGACCCTTTGTTATCATGGAGCGTAGATTATGATTTAAATATGGACAAATCAACGGAACAAGGCATAAAATGGACAAGCAAAAATCAAATCAAATCTGAGTTAATTCAAGGTTCAAGGTCGCAAAGACCATTGAGGTTTTGCTGCATGCAGAAGAAGCTTTGAACTAAGCCTGTTGCTCTTTCATTCTTTCTTGAGTAGGTCTTTCTCGAGTAGGCCTTGAGTTTTTGCTTGAGTGAAATATTGAAAGTAAGTTTTGGCCTTACTCTGGTTATAAGGAACGTCCATGCTTCTATGGCGCTGGAGATATTGCGATATTAACCTCCTGAATGTTTTTATCTTTAACGAATTATTTCTACCAAGCTCGGGCTACATAGTTATGGAATTTTGTAAGAACATGGTAGAAATATAGAAACGATTACTTTTCACATTGGATTTCCCGCGAAGAGTTGGTTAGTCTTAAGCGAGAGTGGGATGAGTCCCCACACCTCTTATACTTCACGATTACGCAACTTCAAACATACGCAATTTCTTCGTAAGCTGGCATTAGACTCTTTATGCAGCAGATAATCCCCAAAATCAATTGTAAAGTTTTCTATCAAGTGGAATTTACCGTATACCCCTGTTCCGTAATGTGTATCTGTACTGGTAGACCGGCTGATATTTGAGGACCCCAAATTGCACTTGCAGGGTAAAAGACACAAATGGTGAGAAGCCATTCAAAAATCCGAAGACCAAAAAGTTCGAGTAATCTCTTAATTATCTAGTAAGCGGCCAATATCCAGTAGTTTGGAAGTGGACTTGCAAAGTAACGGTAGATCGTAAAGCTCGACTACGACTCTTGAGATGCTATTGCTTTAATAAGATACGTAAGGTTGTAAGCATGCCTAAAGTGTTGAAGTGAATTGCAACTTCGCAGTGGCATATTTTTGTTGATTTTGTCATGACCTTGATTCACCCAAGCCCGCTTCAATATCGCTTAAATTATTGGTACACCAGCCCCAGCCCCATCGCTCAAAGAAAGGTATTATATTGATATTTAGTACCCCTGCGCGTATTCTGAAAAGGCTGGCTTGGTCTAGTGTCAATTGGTAAAACTTAATTGAAGAAGACGTCTTAGTGCGGTAGTAAATTAAAGTCGACCAAGTCAAATCAAGAATCGAAGAAGACGTACGTCCTTGTGTGGTAGTGGATTTGCGATTGATTTTTAATTTTTTTTCCCCCAAAGGTTTTTCATACTCTTTTTCCACTCTAGAGCAGTAGAGGCGAGACGAGCTTAAATTGTTACTATACTAAACAAGTAAATGAAAGGCCCGACTCAGAACTCAAAGTGGATGGAGTGAGGAGTCTGGAAGTAAACTCTGTTCCGCGGCATCTGGTCTCAAGACGACAAGCTCAAAATTGACTCAACAATTATCCTTCTTCAGCCTTTCTTTTTGGTTGTTGCTGCCAACAACCGAAACTTAGAAACACTGCTCAAGATATGGAGAAAAGTGAGATATATCCAGTACAAAAGTTTTATGGCCTTTAAAGCCTACTGAAAAGAGTACCACGGAATACTTTACTTCATTGAAAAGAATCAAACAACGGAACCTCAATAATTCGGGATTTGATATGTTACAGATTTGCTGTCGAGGTTTTAGCTGTTGTCGAATGCTTAGGAATGTTTGATTCAGAGTTTAGTACGGAGTATAATTTAAGTAGTTCAATCCGAGTTTTCCAGTGCCCGGGCGGCTTGTATTTCAAATTGACCAAGAAATCCGCTGACCTGGTTTTCCAACCCTCTCATGGAAAAAGCCATGTTGACCGCGTATCTTCTACTCAACGATATTAAGAAAATCAAAACATACAGTCCCTCAATTTAAGTATAGGTCCATTCGTTGTTTTGAACTAAAATTCAATTTGTAAAGTGAAGAGAATGAACTTTAGTCTACAAAATAGTCGCTTCACTTGATGTTTCTACACACCAAAACACTGAAAATGGTAAAGAAGACTCACGGATAAAGAAGACTCACGGATGAATTCGGAGCTATGTTAGGCCTGGAATCCCAAGAGAGATGTTCATAAGTTAGTACGTCAAATCTGCTGCCCCTTTCAGCAATTTGTTGCTCGAGGTATCGCTCTCTAAAACGAAGCACGAAACTGGTCCAAAAACATGCACCTCATTGTCGTTATCAAGTTCATGCCATGAACTCGATCTGGTATTGACTTAATTTTAGTCTTCGGAGTTGCCTCTCATTTACTGTCGATGCTTTGTCTGCTGTCAAAAAACTCGACAAGTTTGGTTTACAGGTACAAGGAATGAGACAAAGCAAGATGGGGTAAAGAAAATTCGGGTTGTTTGAGGACTGTTTGATTGAGCGAGTGGTGAAATAACCTCCAAGTGGTGTTACTAGCAACAGCTCCCATAAGATCGGAATAGCCGTCATTTCCCATGCCTAAGTGCAAGGGCTAGATTGTGAATGAGGATTTTAAGCTGAACGTTCGAGTGAGCGATCTGATCTGGGCCTGTGGTTACTGACTTACTGCTCAAAGCCTCTTCTGGAGTTCCCTGCATGCTCCGACTTGGGAAGTAGGGAATCTACGAAACTAGAAATTTAAATGGGCGCAAAGCGTCAAACAATTGGCTTGAGATTGAGAGGATCAAGTCAAGTTACTAATCACAAGCTAAAGGTGGAAGTTGAATTATCAACTAAAACATACGACGCGGGAAAAGGGATGCGTTCTTTCATATAAATAACTACAAACTCGAAATAGAGTGATGACCTCAGTTTTTATTATTCTCGCCCCTGAAACCCAAACGCCAGGACTTCCTACAAAATATCATAAATCATAAACCTTCATCACTCCCCTCCCTCATCCATATAAATCTACAAAATCCCTACCCACACCCCACAACACCCCTCATAACCAAAAACTCCCCAAAACAACCCCAACACTCAAACCAAACAACCAACCAGAAATTCCATTCCTACAACCCGCATTCCCATCTTGAAAGGGCGAACTATTAGTTTCCACCGAATTAGGAGGATTCGTAGTCTTACTTCCCGCACTCCTCGTACTCGAAGCCTGACTCTGTCCTGTTTGCGTTTGCGTCCCCGTCCCCGTCCCAATCCCAGTTCCAGTCCCCGTACCCGTCCTCGTCCCCGTAACCAGCGTAATCGAACCCCCAGAACTCTGCGTACTAGGTCCAATCCCCTGGCTACTAGGTTTCGTCCCTAAATACGGGTAAAGAGTAGAACTCTGCGTTGCCGGGTTTTTGGTCGTGAGTATGAATCCTGGAGAGGAAGTTACACTTTGTAACGGGGCGTGAAATGTCGGTGTCGAAGTGAGTTTTGCAGTGAGGCTTGAGGAAGAATCATGCATTGTTATTGTTGTTGTGGTTTGGCTTGCGAGGGAACTACCTATGTTTTGGGCGTTTCGGAGGGCGGAGGAGGGGATGGGGGAACCTGCTAACTGGCAGGCTAGTTGAAGGGGTGTGAGGAGGAGGTTGTTGTCGAGGCTGTTATCGCACTGGGCATGCACTGTGAGGAAGTTAGAGGGTTGGGGAAGATCGTGGAGTAAACGGAGGAGAGGAAGGACCAACTGCATGTTATTGTGTCTGGGAGAAAGTTTCCTGATGATGCTCGGCAGAGACATGATACATCGAGAGTGGAGCAGTTGATGTCGGGGGATTGTTCGATACAATCTTGGATACAATCTGGAAGGGAAGCAACTAGTTGCGAATTTATGAGGGGAAGTGAGGCTATTGCGATGGAGAGAAGTGCGAAAAGGTAGTTTGACGACGGCATGTTTCAGTTGCAAACCAGTGAAGGTCTCTTCGATGTCCTCTCAATTTTCGAAATACAAACATAACCCGGCGATTCGAGGGAGACTCATTAGGGTACCTTTGGCTCATTCGTGACCTTTTTCGTGGAGGAAGTGATGAAAGAAGCAAAGGAAGGAAAGAACCCCATCCTCTACCTTTCTGTGGCGAGCTAGTACGAAGTACTACATGTCCACGTCAAGGATTGAGCTTCTTTTCCCGGTTTTGAATGCATGTCTTATACCTCAAAACGAGGGGTAGCTGTGCTCATTGGCCATGAGGGGTTGGTGTGGCTGAGGTGCATTGCACTGCCACACTTGAAGATCACAAGAAAACTGGGAGACTTTCAACACACGACACGGGAGCTGATACCCCGAAAGTCTTACATGCAAGCTGCCAGTGGAATGTTGCAGGAACGGCTAAAAGAGAAGGATCTTATGAAATATAATAAAAAACCTCTATGCAGCCTCAAGCAATTTTTAGTAATTTATTGATGTAGGTGACGATAACAGCAACTTGTTGAGATCATCTCATTCTTCATATTCCGCTGGTTCCTTCTACTTCGTTATTCCGCCATAGATGTAGCTTCAGAAGAAGGTACATATTTGAGCAATAGCCCCGTCCGAGTATCATCACCGGGCCTCGGAGCTTCAGCTATCGTAACATATCCAAACTTTCGGTACAGACTGACTGCGGGGATATTATCAGAGTCGACACCAATTGTTGAAACGAGCTGCTTGCCCAAGTCAGCAGCCAATTGCTTCTGTCCTTTGAGAGCCATCTTCATGAGTGCTTTGCCAATGCCCCTTCCTCGAACAGAAGGACTCGTAAACACCCCATTTATACGAAAATGAGCATAATCTGGATCCTTCTCATACTCGTCCTCGGAAGGCTCCCAGGGATTGCTTAGAAACTCGTTTCTATACGAAAACATCAGATATCGTCAACGCGGGAGATGGAATGAGCGAAGAAGCAAAAAGCATAGCTCAAGACATGGAAGTTTCTAAATAGTGAAACCACTCACTCGGGATGGAATGACAAAGGCCCCAAGACCGTGAGTGATCCAACCATGGTTTCCCCTTGAAGAGCAGCGTAGGTAGTGGCTTGTGGATTTGCCAGACGGTCAAACCAGGTTTGATTGCTGAATGCCACCTCTCTGGCGTAGGTTGAACCAAACATCTCTGGTGCAACTTGTAGGGACAGGAGTCGGAATGCCTTATAACGTTCTACATACGCTTGTGTGCTGGCCTCGTCACGACATATGTGAGCGATTTCTATCTCAGACATCTCGATTTGCGAAAGCAGAATTCAAAAAGGCAGGAAGTCGAGGACCAGTTCCTAGCTGAGACTCCGTATTGATAGACAGGACTCTGTTGGAAGCCACTAGGGTATATAAAATCTTTGGTATCTATCACCGGGAAAATTGTAAGGTGCTGTGGGCGATCGAGCACCGCAGCAGACGTTCCTGAGATGGGTTGCACGACGGTCGTTGTCTCAAATCCTTCGTCGGATGGCAGCCTAGAAGAAACACCAACAGAGCTCGTGGTTTCAGGTAGTCGTGTTGCCTCCGCTTCAGTGAAGAAGTAGATTTCGTTTTCTGGTGATGAGCCAAGTTGGTAGATTGCTTGTTGAAGAGAATGTCGAGAAGAAATACAGAGGGTGCTTCTGGATTTCCTGGTTGTTTTGTTTCAAGATTGCAAGATTGGGTTGAGGCCATCGTCAAAAGCGCTGGAGCTAAAAAGGGAAGCTGGGGGCTGGTCCTGTGGAGATTTTCAGCGGGTCTTCAGCGGGTCTTCAGCGGGTCTTCAGTGAGGAGTGCCCCTGCAAATTTTGGAGACAGCGGCAAGCGGCTCACTGCGGCAGCTTCGGCATGTGCCTCTCCAGCGTCACACTCCCCGCAAGGCTGCGTGTTTGGCCCCCATGTACATGTGCCTCCATCAGCTGGGCGCTTCTAGCGTCTAGCAATAAGAAAAACAGGAAAGCTGCCGCCTCTTAAACATGTCACGGTATTCCTTCAATCGCTGTTCTTGCCGTTGCTCTGAAATCTCTCCCTCAATCTCCAACCACCGTCACCATGATGGAAAATGGCAGATTCTATAATTACGACGACAAGGAGATATACGACGAGTGCCAGCTGAAAGCCCTCAACCTCTCAACCTGGAATTTTGTGATCGACTTCGGAAAAGACGAGGCCCAGATTGCCTTCGACCTCCAAGAAAACGACTTTAATAAATTGCTGACCGAAACCCGACCTCAGGAGCGGCCGATCAGATGGATGTAAGGCTTCCACCAGCTCCAACATTCTGCCTCTCTAGCTACAATGCTAACACATACAACAGAAATATTTGGGGACCACACAATCAACACGAAGCGGTCACACGAATTGTTAAACACTATGGCTTTTCCGGCAGGCTTCATGCCATTATTCAAGACTCCCCAACGCCCCGCGCAAACAAGACAATCGAGCAAAAATCGAGACACCATTTCCCAAAACCTCACGATGAGCACAAGGATGATCTTGAGAAGGGGCATGTAAACTCTGAGCAGGAAAAGGTGAAGGAAAGGAAATCGTCCTCAATAAGGCAGCCAGCCGCTGGGCATTACCATATAGTAGAGAAAATGATTAATTATCATGCCATTGATTTCGGGGACAAGTGTGAGTCCAATATATACACCCCTGGTCGTCCTATTCCTAACCTGCTAGAAGTCATTTGCGTTGGAGCAAACTGGATGCATGAACAAATGCCAGAGGAAAGGAAAATGAACATGGGGATTGATATAACGGGGAAGGTTGAGGAGGAAGAACAACGCCGTCTATATTCCTGGCTTGTGGTTTGCGATGATGGTATGGAAAGGCTCTTTATCTGAAATATGTCCTAGCTAATTCCATTTAGGCACTGTCATTTCTTTCCATGAGCATGCTGACGATATCAAAAATCCCAAAATTGCCCGGGCCAATTTGTTGAATGTCTTCTGTCAATTGTCAAAGATCGGCATGGATGAGAAGACTAGCAAACCCATCGAGATGGTGTCCATTAGAAACGCCCTGCAAAAAGATGTCCCTCAAGATTGGGGCAATGAAGGAGCAAGCAATTTGTTTTACTATTTATTTGATGATTGGCGTGCGGTTTATCAAGCCGTGGAGACATTTCAGGATAGATTGAAAGCTTTGGTATGGACTTTATCCTCATGAATTAAGATGTTGCCGCTAATTCAGAATAGGGAAAAAGGATTTTCGAAAGCACAGTATGTCCCCCATAGCAATCCGCAATTATTCATACTCACACCAGCTTCTAGTCTAGGAAATCCGTTAAACCAATACAAAAAGAGATTATTCCACAGCTTCACAGAATCGGTTACAAAATCCGTCAAATGCAACACGTCTACGAAGGTTACAAAAACCTAATCCAACGAGTCTTGCAACCCGCAAAGAAACAGGGCACCAACGGTCTAAGAGCCCCAAGTTCTCCTACCTCAGAAACAATGCAATTTGCACCTCTGAACGGACGTCAAGGGCCACCCCTTGCACCATCCGCCATCTCTCGATTCGAACGACTCGGTGATCGTTTACAATTATTAATCCTAAGTGAAACAAAAGAGTTACTCCTAGAAAAAGACGCCCTCGCAAACACCGTAAGTCCATTCCCCATCCGAAACTACGCATACTACTAACTTCCCCAGTATTTCAACATCAACGCCCAAAAGGACTCTGAAGCCACAGCCCGTCTCACCCGCGCCGCAGGCTTACTAGCCAAACTTTCCGTGCTATTCCTCCCAGTTAGTTTGATGACCAGTTACTTCTCCATCCAGATCCAAGATCTAGAGGGAGTTTACACTGTCAAGGACTACTGGTATTCGTTTGCGGTTATTATGAGTATCTCTTTCCTGTTTCTTTTCTTTTTTAGTCGGCTTCTGATGTATATTACGGAGAGTTTGGATGGTGCGGTGAAGAGGGGTGGGCAGTTTATTGTTGATCAGGGGTGGAGGAAGGGTAAGGATTCGGGGAAGGATCAGTGATGGGTTGACGATGGATGGGTTGAGTTTGGGAGTTTTGAGGGAGTATGGGTGTGTTATTTGTGGGATGTGTTGATATTTTATGGGAGGGTGGGGGATTTATGATACCATACTGCGGACATTGGCGATTTATGGGGTCAGTGATGCCTGGGATATACGGGATGGGTTTTTATCTTCGTCGTAGGATACGTATAATTCAACTGGTTAACAATATCAGTGAGTTAATTTTCAAGTTTATTTTATTCTGTGTTCTGATATTGAATTTACCTGCTTTTTAGTGGTAGTACGAGGTATTCAGTATGCGAAGCTGCGGAGGCCGTCTCTCGTTTGACAAGCAACCCGGGTCTTCATTTTCAGCTACCCCGTCTTTCCCGGAAGGATATATTGGTACGAGAGTGGCACGGTGTCTTGGGGGTACAACTTCACGTTTTCTTGTATTATTGAACGCGTCATTTGGAGGAGGACGGGTGTAACAGGAGGCAAGTAGCTGATGGAGAGGCAGGGCTAATCAGCATCTCGATAAAGGTGCCAAGATGATCCTGGATCACAAGATAGGATGAAGACACCGAGTTGGATTGTTGGATACTCAGTCACCTTGTTTGTCAAGGTGTAGAATGTATCTTGCTTTTTTCCTTCCTTTCGGAGTTGGCATCTGGCTTTTCCTTTCCTGAATTGATGTTGGGGGTTTTTTTTCTCAATCTATCACTCTCTTCCTTATGCTCAACAATATTGCCTTCTCAACTTCTTACCTTCATTTTCGAACTTTTCTTTAATTCTTTTTCCAAAAAACTAAACGAACCCGCGCTAAAAACCATGAAACCCCAACCACCACTCCTCCTCGCGCTCCGCTCCTCAACAACCTTCATCCTAAGCACCGTCGCCCTAGCCCTCTTCACAGACCTCTTTCTTTACGGCCTCATCATTCCTACCCTACCTTTCATCCTCACTACACGTCTACACATCCCACAAGATGAAGCCCAGAAATACATCTCCCTTCTTCTTACTAGCTACGCGCTTTCATCGTTGATTTTCTCGCTACCGGCGGGGTTACTTATTGATCGGTTGCCTACGAGGGGTGTGCCATTTTTTGGCGGGCTAGTGGCTCTTATTGGGAGTACGATACTTCTTGGACTTGGACGGACGGTTGGTGTTTTGGTCGTTGCGAGGGTTTTGCAAGGTGTTAGCGCGGCTGTTGGTGAGTACTCCTCGATCTTCGCTGCAAATTGAGGATGAAGGGACTGACTGAAATAGTGTGGACGGTGGGCCTCATGCTTGTGCAGGATACGGTGGGGAGAGCGAGGTTGGGGACTGCGCTGGGTAGTATTTTTGGGTTTATTGGGGTGGGGAATTTGGTGGCCCCTGTTGTTGGAGGTGTGGTTTATGATAAAGCTGGTGATGGAGCTGTTTTTGGACTTGGGTTGGGGTTACTGGGGTTGGATTTGGTGATGCGGGTTGTTATGGTTGAAAGGGGTACTGCTGAGCTATGGGGTGTGAGCTATGATGATGATGGAAAAGATAAAAACGGAGGGAACGAGGATGTGGAAAATGCGGAAGGAAGTTCAAGCTCAACGGGGACTATGAATCCAAGCAACGAAACGAGTCCTCTTCTCACCCAACCACCAATTCCCAGCACCAACTCGGTAAACGAAGATAATTCAAAATACATCCTCCCCAACCCCCTCCCAAAATATCTCCCCACACCACTCCTCTACATCCTCTTCACCTCCCCCCGTCTCCTCGCGTCCACACTAGCGACCCTCCTCCAATCAACAATCGTCTCCTTCAACGACGCCACTATCCCCCTCCACGCCCTCCACCTCTTCCACTTCACATCCCTCCACTCCGGCCTCCTCTTCATCCCCCTCCTCACCCCCCTCCTAGCCTTCGGTCCCATATCTGGCTTCCTAATCGACAAATACGGCACGAAACCCCTCTCAACCTTCGGCTTCCTCTACCTCTCCATCCCCATATTCCTTCTCCGTATCCCACATTCATCACCCACTCCAAGTATCGAGGTTGTGAAATACGCCACGATTCTGTTTTTCTGTGGGGTCGGCTCGAGCACTGTTTCTGCTGTTGCGCTGGTGGAGGGAAGTGATGTTGTGGCGCGGTATCATGAGTGTAATCCGGAGGCTTTTGGGGAGAGGGGTCCGTTTGCGAGTTTGTTTGCTTGGAATAGTGTGCTTAGTAATGGGGGACTGGCACTGGGACCTTTGTTGGTTGTGGGGTTGAGGGGGTGGATGGGGTATGCGGGGATGACTGCTGTATGTTGCTTATTTATTTGTTCTCCTCTTCGACATATATGCTAATTGATTACAGTGTCTGGCGGGGGCGTGTTTGGTTGTTGGGGGGTTGTGCTTTTTGTTTGTTGGTGAGAAGGGTCGAGGACGGAGAGGAAAATGAGAGGGGTGTTAGTTTTGTTAGTTTTGGGAAAGGGGGTTATTACTCGTGGTAGAGGTGAATTGTAATAGTAATGTAATCTTGTACTTTGCTGATTGATCTGAAAGAATTTACACGCTAGAATTCTCTCACAAGACCAACGTGTCATGATGAGTAAAAATATGAAGAGGTTGTGGTGCTGAGTGTTGAGAGCTAGGCGAGGGATTAAGGGGTGCGCTCTGGTATGCTCCCCACGTAGAAGGAATGTTTTTAGAATAAATTTGGTTTGTGGCTCTTAAACTCATACAATGAACCTAGAATGAATAGCGAATGGACTATAAGTGTTAAAATCCTGACAAGACCCTCAACTTGTGGAAATGCAATTTTTTACCCGAAGAACCCCCCTCCCATTATTAAACAACCCTTGATCATACAACGAGAAACAAATTCACCAAAAGTTATTACACTTTCCCTCACTTTTGCTTCTAAACATATCCCACAAGAAAATTCTTAGATCGCTCGCGGTGTGCTAGAGCGCAGGTGTTGGTATGACTCGGTAGTGGTGAAGTGTGGTGCAAAAAGAGGGTATATTCATTCATACATGTAGGAGAGTAAGAGAGCTCTCCTACGAAGGTAAAGCTATCTACTATGCGATATCACGTGTATCGCAACAGCAGGCATTGGCAAAGCCAAACGACCAGTCCGATTCTTGAGGACAGATTCTCCACAATGAAAAATGTTCTCAAGGTGATTTGGGTTAGAATACCGCCGGCGGGAGTGATATGGATACCATGGTTCAGTGACCTTTACAGGTGCTTCGGCTGGCGTAATTTGTCGTGGGGCCACTGAAGTTGTAAGATTACTTTTCAAAGAGCTCAGATCTTGGAAGCTTTCTGGATCTTGTTCAATTGTTTTCGGTCGTGGCAAAATTGAAATTTTTTTCCCCCCATATCGATCTGCGGGTGAGACATGGAGTCCCACAAAGCTGTGGTCGTTTGGGTCTTCGAGTTCGAAATCCAGAACCAAGATTCCATCTTTTCGTGATTCCAGCTTCCTGACCCAAACGACATCTCGGGGGTTCAATTCTCCACATAGAGAGGCCTCGGGTATAGATAAGGCATTTCTGGCTCCCCATTCCCTCGGAATCACGAGAGAAGGAATCCAAGCACCACCTTTGCTCAGGGCACATATTCGTTGTGAACTTGTTCTCCAACCCGCAATGCCCAAATTCTCGCCATTTATCATCATAAAGGTTCCAACAAATGTTTGATGCAATACCTCTGATCTGGTATCATTTTGCGGTATTATCACATCGTACTTGGCCTGCTCCACAATACGTTGCACAACATAATTTGTGCTTCCCATATTTGGTTCCAAGAGTTTTCTGAAAGACTTGACCATATCCTCAGTGGATACATCAGACCCAAAAACAATCCCAATACCTTTTCCACCGCCAATTGGCTTTAGAAGATAATCATCTTTTGATTCGCTGCCGTTCTGAAGATTGAATACCAGCCGTGCCATCTCTGGTGTACCTGGAAGGATCGTTGATGCAATCCCATTCTTAAGGATAGTAGCCTCTTTCTCCGTTAGGACGTTGTGTTCGTGGACTAAAGAATCGAGTTCCTGGAGAACAATTCCTAGCATTCGTTTATCGTGTACAAGGTATATAGCTCTGAAATCATTGATACACAAAGGGGCCAAAGCTGTCATCATGTCATGGTATGGGCACAGAGACTCTAGTTCCGATTGATGCAGCTCTAACATCACCTGATGTATCCTTTCAAGAACCTCTCCATTTGGCGCAAGGAAACTGTTTGCTGGGATGTCCTCGTATTTCGTGGTGGATGGCTTCATCTTGCAGTAAAGTATATTCCTGCCCGATTGGGGATCTGCGACTAGTTGAAGATCCTCCGGTGTTATGAATCTCACGGTTATGCGACGTCGATTTTCCAGATACCACTTAAAAAGGTGTATATCCCATCCCGACTCGGTTCCTTTGAGCAGATGCAATGGTTTTGCTGGATCAAGAAGTGATTCGAATGCATTGAGTATCTACAATTTAGTATTAGCAAGATGAGTGTGGTAGTAGAAGCAGTTTAAACAAGGGTATTACCTTTTCATGCTTAGCATCAGATCTCAAGCCAAAAGCATCCAAGCCTTTCTTTTCGAATGCCTCATTGTTGAACGCTGCTCCCAAGAAGCAATTGAATATGAATCGTGCATTGATCTCACAAATTTTGAGCTGCTCAACTGATGAAACCGAGTTCTTCGTATTTCCTTTAGCGAGAAGAAAGTCTGGCCTCCACACTCCTTGTATTTCACCAAAAGGCTTCACAATTCCCTCTCCTGGGCCCTCCATCCACTGCATTGTATTAGCTTGATTTTAGAGAATGGAAAGTGGAGAGCTTACTCGCAGTATTTCTTCTTGGTGTGAAGCCACTGGCATCCGACCAGGAAAGTTTGCTTTTGTGTCTATCCACCATCTCTCTACGATATTGACGATGGCTCGTGAGAGAATGTTCGCTAACTTCTCTATGTGGTCTGTAAGTTCCTCCGAGACCACAATTGGTAATGGACTAGAAAGAAGATCATATTTATGAGGCCAGTAAGCGCAGGATTTGAGAAGACTTGATCGAAGTTGCTGCAACTCCTCCGAGTACTCTTCGTGACTGATCAGGCTAGGAGACTTGATAAGACCTCCTTGCAACCAAACTTGTTTCAGCAGCTCGACGTCTGACATTTTGACTGTAATTGTACTTGAGGTGATGGTTATTTTGGGTAGGACTGTTTTCGCAAAATTTACCTATCCCCATTTCCTATTTATCAACAACCCTTCCCTCAGTATTTCCAAGAAACCCCAGAAATTTCCAATTCAGATCCTCGGTTTCATCAATACCCCTAAAAACACAAGGGGTCTTTCTTCGTGCAATTTCATTATAAATTCCATTGAGGTTCGTCTTCCCAGATCACCACATTCCGCTTGTGCCTGCACCACTCTGTGATTTGTGGAAAGTTTGCAAGCCTACTAAAATAAAACCAAGGCTTCTCAGCTGCTTACTGCTGGGAAAGATAGCAAGAATTGTATTACAGCCTTGTCATGGATTGAACTTTGAGAAACTTAGTGCAATGAGATTGACTCTTGGCGAGTATGTGCTCTTCACTTCCTACCCCTGATCTTCATGAGATCTTCCTCTTGTAACCCCAACCAGAGCTGGACCTGCAGTGAGCTCCTTTTATGAGAAAATCTTTCAAAAGAAAGTTTAGCAATATTCTACCAACAATCTACTAGTGTTTTGGCAAAAGACGAGCTTGTGTTAAATTGTGAGGCTAACAGTGACACAAAGTGCAATGCCTAGTACCACCTTTATCCTCCTGCCCGATACTTTGGAAAAACGCCACTGGAACTTTCCAAATTAAATCCCCACATAAGGCTTTTTTGTGCAAGGTGTTCCGAACTTCTCTGACAACACAATGTTATACAAGTTGTTCCACAACGCCACCAATTGACACTGTGTAACTACGGAAGAAAATGCTGCACGCCTTGATTGACGATCTTCCACAGGGACAAAATGAATCATCACACCTTCTTTAATAAGAGTAACTGCTTACCTCAATTCGACAATTAAGCAATAAGCAATAGAAGCACCATGAATCACTCTTTCCACATCCAGCATGTGGCCACTGTTGCCAAACGCCACCCATTCTATTCCGCAGACCACGAGTATCCACTCACCCCATCCCAAGTCTCGGAAATCACAAGGATACCACCAACTTTGGATGATATCGCTTCTCATCTCTCTCAGTTTCCTCTAACGGAGAAGAAGACACTGTGAGTTTGCTTGAATATCTATCTGTTGTCTTATTAATGACATTTTGTAGTTACAAAGCTATTCAGAGGTTGACTTCCGATAACAATTCCCAAAATACATTCAGACATGGTACCTACATTTCTACCACCGGCGGTGGTTCGGGGACGTCAGCTCCCATGGCATTCTGGACCGACAGCAAGGAAAACCGAGCCCAGAGACGGGCTTGTGGACTTCTGATGCGAAGACTCGGTATTTTGGACGAGAAAGATTGCGTTCTATCTATGCATACCTCTGGATATCTATACCGGTAAATTATTCTTTTCCAAATTCTCCTCCACTCTATCTAAAGACTAGAAAAATAGGGCTCTGGATTTGTTGACAGAAATGATCGAGCATGCTGGTGCATCAGTTCTCCCAGCAGGTCACCTATGTACCCCGCCCGATATTTTGACCATGTGCCAAGGATTCAATGTCAACGTCCTCACAGCCGATGCATCACAATTGCTACTCTTCGCCTCGCACGTGGAAACCACCAATACAGCTTCCACACTGAATATCACCAAGATACTTTACACATCAGAGTCTCTCTCCCGAGCCCAGAGACAATACCTTTCTCGTGTCTTCAGGAAGCCCTCCTTCTCGTCGGTTATGGGAAGCGCAGAGATGGGTTGCTGGACCGTCGCGAATCTCTCCTTGACAGGGGAACAAGTTGATGATTCCGCAGATTTCATCTTCGATGAACGGGATATGATGGTGGAAGTATTACCAATGGAGTATGAAGTAGGGGTGCAAGGGAGTGTTTATCCTTGTAACTTGGATGGAGATAGAGATACGAAGGGGATTTTGGCTGTCACTTCTTTGCAACGTTTACGACATCCATTAATTAGGTACCTAACGGGTGATGTTGGGTCCGTACACCCCCTACCGGTTTCTGCTGTGGAGAAATTGGAAGGTGATGTTTCCTCGCTTAAGGTGTTGAGATTGTACGGGCGTGATCTTAGAGGCTCGTTTGAATGGCAAGGGGAGTACTTTTCTTTTTCGACTCTTCAAAAGTTGTTTTCCGAGGAAGATTGGGGCATACTACGATGGCAGATTTTGCTAGAGAATAGCGAAGAGTTTCAAGGGAGTGTGAAGCTGGAGGTTAGAATTATGTTGCAGGGCGGGATAGACAAAAATGTCGTGGTGGAGAAATTGAGGTGGTTGTTTGTAGTTCATAAGGGGAATGAGGGTTGTTTCTTCATCAAATTTCTGGATACGGAGGATACAGGAGAGGGGTTTGTGAAGAGTGGGACTGGAAGAAAGGTTCTGATGTTTGTAGATAGAAGATTGGCCTAGTCGAAGAAAGCGAGCGATTGAGTATCTGGTTTTAATAGAAAGGTTTACTTCTCATACTTCTCGAGGGGACCTTTGTTTTTCCTCGCACGGTGTATTGATGTGAGAAATGACGTCTCCCGACTCCCAAATGAAATCGTAAAAATCTAGATCTCAAATAATCTATTAACAGCTTTTTGACGAGTCCACAACTCTCTAGGTCTTCGACGCGTTATATTGTTCTACTATGGAAAGGGTTTAGTCAATCCTGCATCAAGGCTTGAATGGCCGGTATTAAGACCAAATTGAATAATGTATTCAAAAGGTGTCTCCAGTTGCAGGTTAAAAGAGCTTTCAAATTCAAAATTGTTAGACCATGGGAGAAGAGACTCGACGTCGCTCCTTCCTCTACTCGAAGCACCTTTATAATGTGCAAGGACTGGGGCGGGCTCGATAAAACGGGGCCTTGTCAAAGCCATAGAATCAAGTAATACTTAACAACTTAAAGATAAAAAGCTGTAGTATTTGTATCCTTGATTGATTAGTCCTAGAAGAGCATTTCTAGATATTTTCGATATTTTTTGGACGCCTTTAGAGGTTGGTTGGTTTTCAGGTAGGCAGGTTTACAGGCAGACTTGGGTATCGCTATATCGATACTGGTATTAGGGGGGTCTACGATAGTTATCAGTATCGAGTAATATTCCATGATAACATATCGATACTATATCGATATATCGGGTCAAAATAACCGTAAACTAATTAATCCGGGCCGAGAGTAAATAAGAACTTAGTATTTTGCTAATACTAGTAATTCTTATAGTTACTAGTTAATAAAATATACTATTCTTTATCTATTATAGAAAAATAAATACTATTACGTTTTAGGCATATAAGATTAGAGGTCTTAGTTTTCTTAAAATAGTAAATATAATTGTTGGTATGACTTGGTAGTCATAAAGTGTGATGCAATAAGTGGTTGTATTCCTATATCTTTATTGCATGAAGAGTAAAGGGAAAGAAGGGAAGGATCCTGTGAGCTTAAGTGCGTGAGCGGCAAGCCACTCACATGAGCTAAAGCACGTGGATCAACTAGGCTGTCGTGCAAGGTGCTATTCACCAGGAATATGTAACGACATTATTTAACTAATCTCTATAATAGCTTCGATTTAGTAAATTTAAGGGTTAGTAAGTAGGTAATGTCAGAACATTAGAGCTTAGCCTTATATTATTGTCGTTCATAGTTGGTTTTGAGGGAATTACGAGTGATATGGACAAAGTCTATGCAAGGATTGCAGCGAATGGAATTAAAAATGCCATAGAGGGGTTTCCGGCTGATGCTCCAGGTGGAGAAAATAACACGGTCAATAGATTGGTTGATATCGGGTAGAACAACCCTAGTGAGGGACACAACAAAGATGGCCCTCAGCTAACCGACGACGAGATCAAACACGCCAATGTAACTAGAAATTTCGGTGAGTACAAAGCCATATCCTCCCTTTCTGCAGAGAAATTGAAAAACTAAACACATCTCTCGGATGTAGACGACAGCGAAAAGACCCTCGAGTCTGCGACGGACGCTATCGCTAGCAATAATATTCCTGCTAGGTAAAACAGAAGTTTAACAATAGACATCTAAAATCAAAGATGCAGTAGAGAATACATTAGGTTGGTGGGTATATAGTTGTCAAATGAAGTTGTACGACTGAATAAAGTCAAAAATGCAGCTATTTATTTCCGATATCGCATATCTTAAAAAATGCTGTCTATGTTCATCAGATGAAAATTAGTTCAAAATTGCGTTAATTTCTTCACCTAGTAAACCTATCAGATGCTATCTAGACATAGATGAGATGAAACGACGTTTTTGTAGACGGTGCACATTTTTGCTGCTTCTGAGGTTGTTTGTCAGAACTTTTTTGAAACGGGGGATTGGAGGAAGAAATATCCTTTTCCCAGTCCTCACTGAGTCTTGAATTATACACAGTGAGTCTATCCAGGTATATCTCATTCCAAATTATCTGGTGACTTGGATTGCTCCTTGAAAGACGAGGGAGAGCGGATTAAGCGGTATAGCTGTACACCTTTCGTGGTAGTTTTTGGTGGTCGTCATCGCTACTACTCCACCTCCCCAACAATGGCTGAGAGTCTGACCCGTGGTTCTGGCTCATAGAGACGGGGAGAAACAGAACCATCGGAGGGCCCAAAATCTATCAATCCTCGAGAAGATACTGGAATAGAAGCTTGAAAACATTGCTCGTGATTGATCCAACAACTGGAAAGCCACTTCTTCGCTAGGCAAAGGTTTTTCAAGAGTGAAGAAGGCCCTGTTATATTCCGTTCGAGTATCGATGTCATAAGCTTGATATTTCACTTAGTAAAATCCCAACCCTCGCATTCATTCACATATCGTTCTAAAATTGGGCTCGAGAAAAGAAAAACTCACCTCCAATCTGTAAAAACTTCCTCTTCCCAAACGCATCTGATCCCGAAAGAACTTCCATTCCCCGGATACCACCAAGCGGAATATCTCCTCTCGTTATATGCCAGGCCCCCATGCAAAATTATGGGTTCCTCCCTACTTAACTCCTCTTCGGCCCATTCAATTTCCAAGAATGCGTCTTTCCAAATTAGGAGACAGCAATGACAACCTGAATTCGCGGAATTTTTAAGAGAAAAGAGGGATGCGTGATGGAACGAGAATAGACGCTGGTTGAAGGTGTAGTCGATGGTTGATTTGAGTATCTGTGCAAAAATTGACCTTGAGGTCGTACAATATGCCAGCAGATGACGTGAAAGAGCGAAAAGACAGAAATGCGAAGATGGCCATTTTCGATATAATTATAGAAACAGCTATACACGCAGAAGAATTTCCAGGACGACTTCGCCGTTGAAAATATGCGGAGGTGGAGTGAATGACCCCTGTAGCTCACCAACCAACCAACCATAATTCCCCGAGGGGTCCCATTTCTGGAAACACCATTTGTTGAATAGCGGATCAATATTTACACCTGACAGGCTGACAGCAGAGAGTTTTCGGGGACAGATGTTGTTTCAATCGCAGAGGTTGGTCCTTTTACTTCGTACCTTCCCACAAGACTGGCTTCCGGGGTTGCTGGGTTTGCTGGGGTTGGATGTCTGAAAGCAGCGAGGGGAGAGTTCAAGAAATCGTCTTTGCCATATTTGGTAGAGGATAATTATGAGCGTCGTCAGCCAGGCCAAGGGAATTCTAGCAACTTTACACGGATGAACAAGCAGGCTAGGAAGCGGCCTGATATCATTATTGGCGTGAAGAGGATTTAGATAGCTGCAAAGTTTAGTAAAATGCCTTCTGTTTACTCATTGGGGTAAGAATACTAACCTCGTCTATCAATTACTGTGCGGGACTGGTGGGAAGAAGAGCCGGCCTTTCTTCTGAGTAAATCAATCAATAATATGCGAAAAATTCCAGAACAATCATAGCCTTTCCAAGAATGACTAGTAGAGTCAAGACGTAGTAGTCTAGATGGACCCAGTGTTTCTCAGGTAATGGGAGTGGCTCTGAAGAAATTGTCAAAACCCCGGAATCAGGTGTTTCTCGTCGAACAACGATTGAATTGCCACAAGCTCATTCATACGACTCTTTGTTTCTCTAGGATTGTAGGAATTGTATAAGAGCCTTTGCCAACAAAAGGGGAAATCCAACAGCTCTTTTCGTTATCGGGATTCGGGATTCTTCCGTCGTGGTATCTATGGTGTTACTCATTCAGCTTGAGAAATTCCGGAAAGAAATCAACATAGGCCTGGAATAGAAATGGATTACCTATATCTTCTTTCCCTCTCTAGACTTTGGTATCTGTGAAGGGGATGGATTGTAATACTCGAAGCGGACAACGTGGAGAACCCGGAGGGCGCTAATCCCAATGTAAAGAAAAAGTCCCGTCTCGCGCTTGCCCCCAGCTTATCAGCTCCTTATCCAGCCAACCCGACCTTCTCCCACCACAACATCGAAGCTTGAGTGACACTGCTCTGGAAGCGGCGTCAAATCGAAGCTCCATGAGGGGTCAATGGGGTTTCCTAGTTGCCACCGCACCATGGAGACTCATCCAAAGCTTCACAGAATAAATTGAGTATCGCTTTTATCCCACTTTATTGTGGATGTTGTCTCTTATCCCAATTGATACACTAAGTCCCCTCCCCTCCTTTGTTATATATCTATATCTATCACTACTGACCTCCCCTTCTCCAAGTAACCATCACATCCAATTCCCCTCTTCAAACAGCACTTTCCGAGCTGCAATCCATACCTCAAGATGGCCCTCGACAGACTCAAGTCCGTCACCCAGCATTTCACTGGCAACACTCCTCCCCCTCATCCTTTCGATCCCCTCACCAATGCCGAAATTGAGTCTGCGGTTTCCATCATCCGAACAGCACATGGCAAGCTCCACTACAATGCCATCACCCTCAAGGAACCCCCTAAGAAGGAGATGTTGAAGTGGCTTGAGAATCAATCATTACCTCTACCAGTCCGGATCGCAGATGTCGTTGTCATTGCGCCTGGCGGAAAGGTAGTAGATGGATGGGTTAACTTGCAGACCGGAAAAATCATCAAGTGGAAGTCTCTAGATGGTGTGCAACCTTTGGTAGGTTTATCAAGCAGAATTTGGTATTAGCAACTTTTACTAACTCGTTGCCAGATCACAATGGAGGATTTGCAAATCGTTGAGCATGTCTGCCGAAAAGACCCCAAAGTCATCAAGCAATGTATAATCAGTGGTGTCCCTGCAGAAGATATGCACAAAGTCTACTGTGATCGTAAGTTGACCGAGTTCTCGGGAGTTTCAAACAAGACTCGTCCTAACTATTGCAGCGTGGACAATTGGTTATGACCACCGATTCGGATCCGATGCTCGCTTACAGCAAGCACTCATGTACTACCGACCACATGCCGATGACAGTCAATACTCCTTTCCCCTCGATTTCTGCCCAATCTTCGATGCTGGAAAGCAGGAAATAATTCACATCGATATCCCAGACATTCGCCGACCTGTTAGCAAAGCGAAGCCCAACAATTACCATGTTGATGCAATCGAGAAGGAAGGAGGATACCGAACGGATATCAAGCCTATCAACATTACACAACCGGAAGGAGTTTCATTCAAGGTCGAGGGACGAGTTATCGATTGGCAAAACTGGAAAGTTCACGTAGGATTCAACTACAAGGAAGGAATTGTGCTCAACAATATTACATACAACGACAAGGGAACAGTTCGACCAATCTTTTACAGACTGTCTCTTGCTGAGATGGTGGTTCCTTATGGAAACCCAGAACACCCACATCAAAGAAAACATGCATTCGATCTCGGAGAATATGGTGGAGGATACATGACAAACAGTCTTTCCCTGGGCTGCGATTGCAAGGGTGCCATTCATTACATGGACGCGGCATTCGTTAACCGTGCAGGAGATAGCACTACCATTAAGAACGCTATCTGCATTCACGAAGAAGATGCTGGAATTCTGTTCAAACATACCGACTTCCGAGATGATTCATGCATTGTAACCAGAGGACGCAAGCTCATCATCTCCCACATCTTCACAGCTGCCAATTACGAGTATTGTGTATACTGGATCTTCCACCAGGACGGTACCGTTCAGCTGGAGATCAAGCTTACAGGTATCTTAAACACCTATGCTATGAACCCTGGCGAAGATACCAAGGGTTGGGGAACTGAGGTTTACCCGGGGGTGAATGCACACAACCATCAACATCTCTTCTGTTTGCGAATTGATCCTAACATTGATGGTCCAAATAACACCATCTTCCAAGTCGACGCAACTCCAGGAGCTGGCGCTGTTGGAAGCAAGGAGAACCCACATGGCAATGCCTTTTATGCAGAGAGGACCAAGTACACCAAAGTCAAGGAGGCAACAAGTGACTACAATGGTGCTACCTCTCGAACTTGGGATATGTGCAACACCAACAAACTCAACCCACACAGTCATAAGCCAGTAAGTTACAAGCTTGTCAGCAGAGAGGTGCCTGGATTGCTGCCCAAGGAAGGCTCTCTGGTTTGGAAGCGAGCTGGCTTTGCTAGACACGCTGTTCATGTCACACAATGTAAGTCGCAACCTTTCCAATGTTTCCGAATAACACTAACCATTCCCAGATGATGATGAGCAGCTTTATCCAGCTGGTCGCCACGTTCCCCAAACATCTGGTGAGCCTTCTCGGGGCATTCCGGAGTGGATTGCCAACGGTGACGCTTCCATTGACAACACTGATGTTGTTTTGTGGCACACATTTGGTATCACACATTTCCCCGCACCGGAAGATTTCCCAATCATGCCTGCCGAGCCAATGACGCTTCTACTTCGGCCAAGAAACTTCTTTGTCAGAAATCCAGCATTAGATGTTCCACCAAGTTATTGCAGCACCCCTTCTCAAATCGCGAGCAAGAGCAAGGTGCTTGATGCTGCGGACAAGATGTCAAAACTGGTGGTTGCTGGTGGTGAGGCTGATTGTTGTAAAAAGTAAGGCTCTTGAATTTTTATGTTAGCTTAACGGAGTTGGGGGGTTCTGGTTTGGGTGAAAGATAGTGTTTTCCTACTATATTCAATCCCAATTTCTTGCATATAGTATGGTATATAGTATATTATGATTGATATGATGTTCCTTCTTTAGCATGTATCTCATTTTACAATCAGTGCACTCGGCCGTCCCAACCGTGGTAAGCTCGTTTTGAGGCTGAACATTCCCATTTGTGTTGTATCTCTCTATTCCAAGTCATCCATGCTTCTTGGCACGATATTCATGTCGCTTATCGTAATAGCAAAGAAGGACACGTTGACAAGACATGGCGACTTGAGTGATGCTGTGTTCCTGGAGCTCAAGGCATAGTCAAGTGTACCATTCTGGAAGCTCCAGCCTCCTGTTGCCCAAACCACTGTTATTGAAGCTGTTTGGTTTGTTTTCAGCGCGTAAATACACTCTCATTGACTCTGGATTGGAAGGAATTTCTCAGAAGTTGACTCAAAAGCGGGTTAAACACGATTCATTGCTAATAGGTGTAAAATATTAAGTATCCAAGGACAAAAGGAATAAATCAGCGTGATAAAAATCAAAAATCAAGAATAGCAGAAATCAAAAGCCAAAGCATTCAGAAAATCCAAAAAAGCAAAAGCAATCAAAATCAGCTCCGTCTTCGACAACCATCTCCCAGAAAAAGATCAACCAATGAATTCCAAAGCCACCAGTTTACTCCAACCTTTCAAAGCTCGCAAACTTGCACCTTGAACTGCCACAAAATACCAAAATCGCAAACAAAAGAAAACTCTGCGCCCTTAAGAGATCTATATAGCACCAACTCCTTGTCGCTTAAAAACTTGAGGCATAAGAGGGAGTGATCGCTTATTTGGTGGCTGGAGCATCACAGTTGATGGAGCTAACACCACCCTCGAAGACTTGGATGCCATCAGATTTGACTTCTTGGGTCTTGCCACTGCAGTTGGCTCCAGAAAAGATCCAGCAGGCGGGAGCACCACCAGCCATGTCGATGGAGCCGGTTGTGCTGGTGTATGGCGCTGGGGTATTGTAGCAGGTGCCGTATTGTCCCCAAGCGGTCATGGACCAGGCAGGTGGGAGATAGACATTGTACCAGAGGACATTGAGCTTCATGAGTTGGCTAGGTGGTTGTTAGTACTTTTGAGTCATGTGAGATAGGGATGTGGCCGTGACTTACTTGGGAAGAGCGTCAGTCCAGGCAGAGCCGACATTTGCGGCGGCTCCAGTGCCAGCGCGCTTCTCGACTGTTGCCGGGGCAGCGGAGACGAGGCCAGTGAAGGCGATGATGGTTGCAACGGTGGTAGCGGAGAATTGCATGTTGAAGATTGGATTGGAAGATTTCTGGAAGCTAATTGGCTTTAGAGAGGTGGTTATGGAAGGTTGTGAGAGTGTGGAAGTGTTGGAAGGTTGTTGTTGTTGTTGATGTTGAACTGTGATGATGATGAAAAGAATGGCTCTTTGGAAGTCGAACGATGGACACTTATACTTCGATCTTGAGGGATTTGTTTCTATGAGTCTGGGGTTCTGGAAATCGTGTATTCACGCAAAACCAAGAGAGAAGACCTGCTGAGGTGCAAGCATTGGATACAGTTCTTACCAATGATCGAAGATTGTGCTTAGGGATCGATGAGAAGAGATTTTCAGGTATCACGATTTGCCTAGAAGCTTCAGTCGAAATGCATAGCATCATTAATGACAATCTGCTGAGGTTTGAGTATCTGACATTGTTTCGATCAAAGATCGAAGAATTTGCTATGGGATCGTTGGAATGGGATTCTGGAGTGGCACCGTTGGAATATGGTATTTGCTCAGACTGCGTACCAAGAAGGCTAGGCTTCGGTCGAGATGCTGGCATACGAGCTTCTCCGTCAGCTCCAAGGAGGGGGTGACTCGCAGACTGAGCTGTGACGACGGGAAGTGAAGATGCCGAATTGAGGGTATTCTGATAATTATGAAATATGGAGACGCATCCAGAACTTCTTCCCTTCACTTTTCCTCTTTGGGAAATTTGGAATACACAAGTCTACTTCGCTCCCAAGTCTGTCACAATCGAATACGAGAATCAAAAATGTAAGGAGATGAAAGGGAAGAAGTTCAAACCGAGGGGGGGGGGGGGGGGGGGGGGGGGTTATATTCGGAGCTAACCTCTTTTCAGTCGTAGTGGTGGGTCGTGGACTGCCTAGATTTTGCCATCAGGTCGCTCATTCCCATGTTGACGTCCTCAGAAACCCAGTCGATGAGACTCTAGTCGCTCTTCCCGCCTCAATCAAGATGCGACGACCAGAACACACGCCCCCGAGTTCGCTCCTTTCTCAAGTCTCACATTCCCCACCACACGACTTGCGTTTCTCTACTTGGCCCAAATTGGCTCTTCTCAGCTCTCGTAAAGATTTCTTGGGAGCCGCTCCTCCCATTGCTGTTTCAACTTGATTGAGCCAATGGTGTTAGCTCTTCGGACTCAAGTCCCCAACACTGCAAGGCTTGTGGTCGCTCCTTCCTCTGGCTGACGATACCTCACACGGCGACCAGTTTCACTTTGTGGAATGGGTTTTCAACGTGGAGTGGCGTAGACGAGTACACCTCGTGACTTCGTGGGTATGACTTACCTCTTCTGGATCCGGCTTTAGTGACCGTCATACCACTCGCAAGCACTTGGGTTGGCTCTTCTTCGCCGATATCGCAGGAAATGGAGGTGTGATTTTGTATATTTGGAAATAACACGACCCTCCAGGAGTGTTTGTATCCAAATATTACATTTAGCAGGACTTGGAGGTGGATTTATGCTATGTAAATTTTGACGGTTGGGAGCACGATAAGAGTTTTTTTGTGGGAACATGGCCACATGTTCTAGAGACAAGCACTTGAATATCTCTAGAGTTGGTAAATTGGAGTTTATCTTAAGAATACAGTTATAAACGTGCAAGGTTTCATCAAAGCCATTTTCTTAACGAGATGCTATCCTGCCATACTTAGAATAATGTAAAGTTAGGTGGCCAAAGTCTTGGCCTTGATCATTTGGTAGAAGCATTCATTGCTAGCAGAGCATGACGAGGCACCAACTTCAATTACGTACTTTGTCCTTGAATAATCCAGCAAATTAATAAATGGTATCACTTGAGTAAGTAATTTTAAGGTATCTGACGCATTTCAAGATTTCAAGTGTTCATAAGCGAGTAGTCAGTCTAACACGGCGTGTCCGGAGGTACTCCTTTAATGCCACAAAGCATTTTGGTGCTTTTGAGAATTAAATTCTAGAAAAGATACTTGGTGGTCACCCGGAGATTTCAGAAAGTTATAACTGATGTGCTGTACAATTGGGGTTACATCCGAGGACAATCGAGAAACGCGAGATCTGACCAAGATCTCGGGTTTTTGGACCTGTCGATCTTCTGATTGTAGCTTGATTGTTCCTAGAGGAGTGCGTAATGCGCACTAGCGCTAGCAATACCGAGAGTGAGGATTTACTCCTTTTTTTACTTCAACATAGAGAGTTACTTGCCTTTCTTCTATCTAGCATTCAAACTGACGTTTTTCATAGAAAAGTTGGAGTGGGAGTTTCTAGAATGAGAGTAATGTCTCCAAAACTTGGTTTGTGCATATGACGCTATGTTTGTTTTTTACACCGCTCCACGTACCAGGAAAACTTCTATCATGTTACAGAAGAAAAAAATGAGTGAAGCACAAAGGCACAAATTATAAATTGACTCATTGCCCTAGTAACCACGGAAGCTCGGATGGCTCGCCCACGTATATGGATCACTCCCTCCTGGGAGTCAATGGATGCTTCTCGAACGCCTCATTCTTTGAGATGGGGAACATGATTGGGATATGGGGACGTGATGATTCTCGCTTAACTCACGTGTCGTTCTTGTCAAACTTGGGCTCAGAAATACAACAAATCTCTATGTATAGATTATTAATGAGATAAACTCAAATCTTCGGCTTCGGGTGATAGACTTTGGGTCTTGTATCACTCTAAAAGCCCTTTTGTAGAAGTACTTCTCTGCTCTGCTAGTATCGATATAAAGAAAGTGGTTGAAACTCTGCCGAGGTTTGTCAGAAAGGATAGCACAAGTTTGGCTTTCTCGAAGAAGTCTTGTGATGAGAATGTAATCATTGTGAATGACTTTTTGTAACTTCCTATGACATCGTTCCTACCTTTGTATCTGTATTATGATGTGATGAAACCAAGCAAGTATAGGTTCACTCTCAGGGCCAGTCGTTAGTTATGCTACAAGTAGTCCTAAGTAGCTTGTTCATCAGTTTGCTGGGTGTCATTTGCAGCCTACTCTCTTCCGACGTAAGACATCAATGATGAGACGGACAATTGGGATCACAAGACGAAAAAGCTGGATCATGAGACTATAACCCATAAGAATTCAGTAATTCGGTATTAATCTCACTTCATTGTTAGGTACTTGAATAATATCTCAACTTAAGATTAAGTATAAAGTAACCAACCACCTTTATTTATTTCTATTTATCTTCTCCGAATCAAGTAACAAAATTAGTCTGCTTAGAGGATTATTCGATAACAAGAAATTACACTTCGCCGCAAGTTAACGTGATTAAAACTATTACATTAGTTGAAATTGAATAATTAAGATGTTTAAATAGCTTTCCAATAGTTAAGCTTAAGTGTGCATTTTGGAAACACGTGACGGTCTACCAAATATCTAGTAATACAGCACTTTCTCTAATTCTGAATGACACCCATCATTTTTGCATCCCACGAGACTGCATAATTAAAAATACCTGGGCCCGTCCATTATTTCATCGGGGTTCTCTTGGAGAGTGAATAAAGCCGCAAATTTTTGGTTACAATACAGACAATATGTGAAAGGTAAGATTATACGAAATTTCGGCCTACCCTTCGACGGAGTTGGGGCGCGTGAGAGATTGTGGCACCTCAGCTATGCATTCATGTTTACCCCGCTTTGTATTAGATATCAGCCCCCGCATCTTCGAAGAATACAACGCACTCCAAACCTTCGACACGATCATCTTCTTCCGCATCATCACTTTATTATTGTTTACTTGGCCTCTCATGCCTAGTTACAGATATCAATCCAGAAACCATGGCACCAACTGAACAGCAGTACGATACCATTCAAGGTCCTTACGATTATATTCGAAAGGCTTCCATCTCTCTTATTGAGCGAGAGAACGTGCATGAAAAAGTAGCACCCTTTATCGAAAAAGCTCGAGTTCTCGAGCTCGCTTGTGGAAGTGGTTTCTACACCTATAGCTTTCTGGAATGGGGAGCCAGCTCTGTACTCGGGGTAGATATTTCGTCAGTCATGATAGATGAAGCACGTCGCCAGGGGAAAGATGTCTCCTTCATACAAGCCGACTGTTCGATTCCTAAAGCCTACGATGGAGGACCTTTTGATCTTGTCTTTGGTGCATGGCTTCTTAATTACGCCCCAGATCGCGCTGGTCTCGTCAACATGTTTCGAAATATCGCATTGAATCTAAAAGATGGAGGACATTTCGTGTCAATCACGCCACCGCCTTCTTCAAATCCGATAGACTCCCTCAACGCTGAAGCAAAAGCCCGACCCTTGCCTGCAGGTTCTGGATATTTGATCTACCACCATATCAAAGACGTCGAGGATGGAATTTATTTCGGCGTGCATGGCCCCACGCCACTTGGAGATGTGAACTTCAACAATTACCATCTGAAGAAGGAGATATACGAGAAGGCAGCGAGAGAAGCAGGGCTCAGAATTCTAGAATGGGATGACACCAAAGTCCCAGAGAGATACCTGAATGGGGAAGGACCGGGTGGTGCGAATTTGGAGGAATTGGAAACTTACAAGACACTCTCCAACTATGGAGTGTTAGTTATCACAAAGTAAACATAATCAGAGAATCTGGGAGAATAATTTTCAATCATTCTATCTAGGTGGTTGAAGGAGGTCGTAATGTTCAATCTTTTGGTCATATCTATTATCTTGGTCATTTTCTTTCTGGATCTGATTGTGAAAGTCTGTAATATAATTGGTAGATAGAAGTCTGACTGCAGAAGCTGCAGAAGCACTACAACATGAATTTAACCGGAGCGGCTCGCTTATCTCCTGGACTGGCGCCAAGACGAAAACAAATGGGATGAACTAAACCTCTTTAGGCGGTTTTGTATCAAGGGCATATCGTTGAATGACTTACGACACTTGTATTTCGGGCTGTAAAGACGCTAAATAAACATAGCAACAACTTAGGAAAATAACTCATTTCCCTACCTATTTTTTAGTAGTAGTATGTAGGTATTCAACAATAATTACTAGGCTAAGTGTGAAGGCCAGGGTTCTTTTGCTGCTGCCAGTCGTTGGCCACCCACAGCGATTGTCAGATATTCTGTTTCGGAAAAACGGTCACACAAGTCGCAATTTTATCCTATGGAGAACACTGTCGAAACGAGTCTTCAAGGGACCGGCCTCCGGAAAGCGGGGAAGAAGAAGGCGATACCGCTCCTCGCCTGGTTGCTCTTTTTGATTCATAACCCAAGACGGCTTTCCTTCTTGTTTGATGCGTGAAACTACAACTTATTACCATGAGCTCTACCCAAGAACATGATATTGAGAAGGCAGTGGTAGTAAATCCAACCGAAGTCCATGCCACTGCTGACAGCTCTACCGATCACGATCGAAAAAACAGCTCCATCAACCATGAAGATAACGGAGCACGCCATTCTGGTTTTGCGAGAAAGTTAAGCTATTGGGGAATCATGAAGGAGAACATTTGGAACATCGAAGCTCGCGGCATCGCTCGTGTTCTATCCGACGAAAAGAATTTGGCTCGTCCTCTTCATGACTACTTCCATATGTTCTCGTTGTGGTTTAGTATAAACTTGCAAGCTGGAAATATCATCATTGGTCTTCTTGGACCTCTGGTTTATGGTTTGGGGTGGGTGGATTGTGTTTGCATTGTTATTTTTGCGAGTGCGCTGGCCTCGTGTAGCATCTCGTACCTGGCGACTTTTGGTCCTGAGAGCGGTTTAAGGACAATGGTAAGAATATAATTTTCTGCATACGTTATTGTGCTGGTGTCACAGACTCACTTTGCTTTTTTAGATCATTGGCCGTTATTTCATGGGCTATTGGCCTTCGAAAATTGTCGCTGTTTGCAATATTGTGCAGCAAGTAGGCTTTGGCACCATTGGATGTATCATCACCGGTCAGATGATTACAGCAGTCAATGGAGGAGGGTTGACTTTAGCAGTGGGCTGTATTATTGCAGCGTTGTGTATCGGTTTAATCGCCATTTTTGGCATTGACTATCTGAACAAAATTGAGAGGTTTGCGCAATTATCACTGATCTGTGTACGAGTTCAAAGGATTTACAACAAGTAGATTCGGATACATCCCTCAAGCATTGGCCATTTTTGTGCTAATCGGCTCTGCTGGCAAGAACTTCGACACTGCTGCAGTTTCGGTTGGTGATTCCGCAAGCATTAACGCCAACCGTTGTTCATTTTTCGCCTTGATATTTGCAAGTCTCATTGGGTTCTCTGCCGTCAGTGCCGACTTCTATGTCTACTACCCAAAAACATACCCCAAATGGATCACCTTCGCATCCACCTGGTCCGGTATCTGGCTCGCTCTGATCTTTTGCAACATCATTGGGGTTGGGATTGCTACTGGCATCCCCAATGTTCCTGGATGGAGCGAAGCCTACGAAGTCTCGTCCGGTGCGCTCCTCTATGCATGCTACAGCGGCCTGGGTGGATTTGGCGGTTTCTGCGTTGTGATTCTTGCGTTAGGGTCCATCACCAATAATGCCCCTTGCAGTTACAGCGCGGCATTGACGATACAGGCTCTTGGGAACTTTCCGAAAAAGGTTCCACGCTGGTTCTGGTGTGCTACTATCACAATAGTCGAGGTAGGTCTCGCTTGGCCTCATTTCCACGGACATAAAAATACTGATACGGGTACCGTAGCTTGTCCTCTCTGTCTCCGGTCGTAACAAGCTCTTCGCCGTCTTCGAGAACTTTCTTCCAATGATGGCTTATTGGATCTGCCCCTGGATTACCATTGTCCTCTTGGAGCATCTTCTCTTTCACAAACTAACCGGGAAGCCATTCGACTGGTCCATCTATGAAAGCAAGAGCAAGCTACCTATTGGACTAGCTGCGCTATTGTCATTCTTGATTGGTTTCTCTGGGGCAGTTGTGGGTATGTATCAGGTTTGGTATACAGGCCCCATTGCCTTGAAGATTGGGGGAGATTATGGAGGTGATATCGGAGAGTGGTTGGCTATCGGCTTTACGGGTATTGTGTTCCCACCGCTGAGATGGTTGGAGTTGAAGAAATTTGGGCGTTAGCATTCGGAAATGATTTGAAATTAGTCAACGGGGAGAGAAGGAAAGCGAAACCTCAATAAGAAAGTTAAAAAGAAACAAGACTAGAGTGCAAGAGACTTTATAACCTCTCTTCTTATTGCCAGAGGAAATAACACCAATTATTTCTGTGAGAAAAATCCCAACAGCCCGAGGATAAATAGGTGTTCGACAGTGAACTTTCATATGCACACATGAACCCTTCCCATTGAGAACACAACAACACGGGCCTCCAAAAATTCAAGCTTCCCTCAAATTTTTGGATTCTCTGGCTTTCCACCAATGTTGGTTCCACATTATTTAAATCGGTGGCAATTTGCGTACAAAATGACTTTGACCTTGACTTCATTTGGACGGAATATCCTGACTTTTCGGCTGTTTCTCCTGACTCTCTTCCCCTGAATTTCACCTGTCTTTCGCATTCCTTACGTTTCTTCCTTCCCCAACTATCTCCTATTCTCTCAATCGGCATTCCCTGTTTCACTATTTTCTAGAAGAAAGCAACGCTAGCTAACATCTAGACTTTGCAAATGAATGCAGTAGCAAGAGCTTTAAGCGAAGATATGTATGATTTCGACAGCAATTTTCAGTCCCAACCAAGAAAGCTCCGTAAGCAAGAAACCAAGACCCCAAGAAGGAGGAGGTTCGAGATGGCCAAAATAGGTATGCCCAAGAACTTCGTGAGACCAAAGAGGTCGAAGCTCAAGTTTCGTTGTTTAAGGAAGAAGATTTCGGAACTGGTCATCTGGGAGTAAGCGCGGGCGTTGCTAGCCTCTGTTCTGGAAGCTCTGGGTTACTGAAGCCGGTGGCCTCGATTGAATTATGGTCAACTTGAAACCCTAAACTCGTGAGGCGTACCCAAAAATTAGAATGAATTATGTACATCAAAACTCTAACCCTCTAACCCAAAATTAAGCCACACCGCCCTGAACAATCTTCTTCCCTTTAACACTCTTCCACTCCACAAAACACGAGAATATCGTCGCTAGCGCACCGACCGCAATAGCAATGACAAAACTTTCATTGATAGCCTTCATATACGCCACAAGCACCCCCGGTAAAGCCATGGGATCAATCGTATCCACCGCTTCCCGTAAATGCGCTGCTCCCGCTGCTACAATAACTTCAACCGGAATGGTAGGTGCGTTTTGGGGAATATGTTTGTAGAGTCCATTGGAGAAGATATTTTGTGCCATGGAGATGGATATCGCGCCGCCAAGGGAGTTGAAGAATATCGCGATGGCGTTTCCGGTTGGCATGTCCTTGCTGTTGAGGACTACTTGGACGGCTACGAAAGGGACTTGGACACCTGCTCCAGCACCGATTCCGGAAAGTAATTGGAAGCCTATCCATTCGGCGGCCGAAGAGCTCACTTTGAGCAGGTAGATCATTCCAGCTCCGATTGTGAAGACGGCCCCTCCGATTATCATGAAGGGTTTATAAACTCCGATGAATGTGATTCCACCTCCTACAACCATGGCGCTGACGATAATCGTGGCGACGTAAGGGATAGTTCGGATTCCGGATCCTTCTGCTGTTGTGCCTTTGATGGCCTGGAAGTAAAATGGTAGGAAGTAAACGTGGACCTATTGCAATGTTAGCATGAGAATCTATAAATGGGAAAGACCAACATACGTATAATCCCATGGATAAGAAACAAGAATAGAGACTCGAGAAAAGTACAGTCTTCTGTCCGAAAATCCTCGGGGGGATCGTAGCTCTGTCACCACGACGGAATTGCAGAGCGACAAATACCATGATCATAAGACCAAACCCAAGAATGCATCCCCAAACTTTCGAGTCGCTCCAAGGATATGTGGTCCCACCCCATTGCAGGGCTAAGAGTAAACATATAATGGAACAAATGAGGAAGAGGGCCCCGAGAAGATCAATTTCCAAAATCTTTTGCTTGATGGTCAAAGTACTTTCTTTACGCGCGGGAGGATGGAAAAAGGCAAAGATTGCTCCAACCGCAATTGCCCCGAAAGGAAGGTTGATCTAAATTAGGCATTAGTTCGCTTTTTTGTCGTTGAACATGTATAGAACATACCCAAAAACACCATCTCCAAGAGACACGATCCGTAAATACACCACCGAGAAGCGGACCAACAACCGAAGCAATTCCAAACATACTCGAGAGACATGCAATATACAACGGTCGTGTTTTCAACGGGACAGTAAATCCGATAATGATCATGGAACCAGAGAATAAAGCTGAGGCCCCCGCACCGGCTACGGCCCTCCCGATGATAAGAGTAACGGAGTTCTGAGCTGTGGCACAGATTATGGAACCGACTTCGAATAGGAGGATGCCGAATAGATAGGTATTTCTGACATTGAAATATGTGTATATCCGGCCGAACGAGGGTTGTAGGGCAGTGGTTGTGAGGAGATACTGTATTGCAGGCGTCAGCTTTTGTTTCACAAAGTATAAAAAGGTATTGCACGGATTTGAAGTGCATGTATAGAGTACTTGAGAGTCCCCGGATGTGGGTTGCTTACACTTGAACCATACCAGCCGACATCCTTCAGAGAATTGGGAAATACCGTTGTTATCTTGGGTATGGCTGTTGCGAGAATTGAATTATCTGTATGCTGTTAGTCCTCAATAACGTTAATGAATGCCCATATCGATTGAGACAGTCTTGCCAAAATTGTATTGACCAACACTCCCAAAAAGGAAAGCAGAAGTACGTACCCAGAGCAACAGCCAAATTTGCCATACAAAGTCCGAATGTAAGAAGAGCAAGCGGTAATCCTCCGGGATACACTATATCAATATCTTCCTCCTCTTCCGTTCCATCTGCATCCCCTTCTGATTTAACCACTCCATCCTCTCCCTTCCCAGATTTCTCGTCGACAGTAGGGATTTCGGTAGTGGTAGCAGAGGAATTCTCTTCGGCTCCCTTATTCGACCCATCCTTTTCGCTTGCGGAAGGCTCGGATACTGTTGTTGTTGTTGGATTTGGCTTTTCGGTGGTTTGGGGCTGGGCTGTCTGGGCTGCGGAATTTGCCGCTGGGGAATCCATCATTATTGGCGCGCCCTAGAACTTGTGGAACTTCCACGCGATCGCCCAAAACCTGGGAAGCGCTAGAATTAGAAAAAACCGGTTTCGTGCAACCTCAGAAATGTCGCGACGATTCGAAGTTCAGTTCAACATGACAAAAATATGGCAACAGACAGACTCTTTTCTGTGCCCTCCAAGCGATGTTCTTGGAGAAGAGCCTCGGCGCCGGAGGCCAACATATCCGTAAAATTATGGTGAATGATTGGCCAAAGCAAGCCTCGAGGTAGGAGAACCCGAAAACGAGGTGCCCAGGTGGAGAATTGTTGGTTGAAGAAAAGGAGCGAATCATGGTGCTCTGTAAACGGCTGATCCGAGATTTCTTTGCGACAATCATCCCATCTTCATCTTCTTCCCTTCTCACCCCTCACACAGGTATCCCCTCATCGCATCTCGCTAGCCGTTGGAGTTGTTGAAGGTGGTGAAATGTGACACGAGATTTGACCCTACCGCGGTGTTACCGGGACAAATACCATAAATCATATTTGGCGATACATAAAAGACCGGGTTGAACAACAATGAATCTATTATGGACCAAAATGACACACATAATCAAGGGTAACTTCTTTGTCCATCCTAGCCCTCCTTTATTGCTTCGAAGCTTATGGGCCAATGTAACGTGTTGTTAGAATTCCTAAGGTTCTAGACTTGTCTCGAAGAAAATGTTTGTGTACGCGGGAGAAATGCTACAATGGAAGCTTTTAAGTCTTACCAACAAGTACAAATGTCTACTCTCACGGAATAGCCATGCGATGTCTCGCAAAGGAAGTACATCACACAAATTCGTACCGACCTCGCTCAGTAATTAACTTTCGTTGTTCCAACTTTTTAGAATATTAGCCTAGCCATTTGGGATAATTTAAAATATTGACCTAGATAGTTCGAACAATCGTGGATTGTCGTGGAAAAGGAGGGGGAAAAGGGTTGTTTGGAAATTTGGGACTCCCAACGTTCCTTCCCCTCCTCTATCCTCAAGATTTTACATCGCTCCTTCCCTCGTCCTAACTTAGCCGCCCAATCACCAAAAAAGACATAATCGAGAACGACATGTACGGTGCAGAGTCGAGACCAAGATCGTTCCGTCCTTAACTCGCCTTCTCCCTACCGGTTTTAAGGCCAACCATTTTAGTGCTTAATTTCTCCCACACGAGCGAGTTCAGATAATGGCAATATCAGCAAAGCGGCCCGTCATCTTGCTCATCTCAAGCAGGTCTCGATTTGGAAGAATCGTTCGTTCGGTTTCGTCATTTACCGAGATAACTCAAACTATGAGATTAATTGTCCCGGGTGTTTTGGAACAATCAAGTCACATTGTCCCAAAGTATTTGGGGTAGTGGTAAATTATACTGGAAAGCTGGAACAATGAGCTACTTTTGTTGCCCGTCGCGAACTTTGTACACTTTATTATTGATTGAGCCGAGTAAATGACTAATCTACAATTCCCTTTCTCCCAACTCCATTTTCCCACCAACATGAGCTGAGATTGAACCATTTTATGCCGCTAAACGCTAAATCCAAATATAAACAAACACAAATGTTACAATCCATACCAGTCATCAGATCTTAAGCCCCAAAGGATTCCGGAGTCCCAATAACCAGCCCATCGCCCCCTTTATTGATTCTCACGAGGGCTCTATCACCACCCTTAACCTCACCCCTAATAATCTTATCCGCAAGCCCATTACCTATTTGCCTTGAAATCAGACGATTCAGAGGTCTGGCTCCGAATTTAGGATCGTAACCGCGAGCAGCAAGCCATTCCCGAACGTCATCCTTGGCTTCTAAGGCGATTCGTCGATCGTCGAGACGAGCTTGAAGTTCTTTTAGGCGGATATCGACGATATCTCGTAGGGCAGCGGTAGATAGCCGTTTGAAAACGATGAACTCGTCAATACGATTGAGGAATTCAGGCGTGTAACTTCGTTGTACCACATCCATTACTGCCCGACGGACACTGGGCGCGATTTCTCCATCTGTCTCTTCGCTGTATGGATGAATTGGGTCATTTCCTACTAAAATGTCGGCTCCTAGGTTGGAAGTAAAAACGATGAGAGTGTTTCGAAAGTCGATTTTATGGCCCTGAGCGTCGGTCAAGAAGCCTTCGTCGAGGACTTGGAGGAGCAGTGCTGAGATATCGCGATGAGCTTTTTCAAATTCATCGAAGAGGAGAACCGCGTAGGGTTTTCTTCGAACAGCTTCAGTTAATTGGCCAGCATCATCGTAGCCAACTGCGGAAAATCTCGGAGTCAGCATTGCCATTTCTAGAAGTATGTCTAAGGAGGAAATAGTGTCTCAATCCTCCTAAGACAACCTGAAGAGGGGGAAAGAACACAGGGAATACCTACCATAGCCAGCTGGCGAGCCGATAAGTCGTGATATCGTGTGTTTCTCTTGGAATTCGGACATGTCAAATCGAACGACAGCCGATTCAGTCGAGAACAGGAAGTTAGCCATCTTCTTGCACAGTTCGGTCTTGCCGACACCTGTTGGGCCCAGGAAAAAGAATGAAGCTAGAGGTCGGTTTTCTCCATTTAACCCCGCTCTCTGCATTCTTACAGCATTGGCGACAGCTTGTAAAGCTTCATCTTGTCCTCTGACGGATTCCCGCAGGCTGTCTTCCATGTGGATCAGCTTTTCGGCGTGCCCTGAGGTAAGTTTTGTAACTGGGATTCCTGTCACTCGAGAGACCACGGATGCAATATCGTCTGCATTGACAGAATCGTGGATCAAGGAGCCGGTGCCACTTTCTGAACCCTCTTCGCCCTCTTTAGGAAGCTTTTCTTCCAAGGAAGGAATGACCGAGTACCTCAACTCTCCAGCCCGGCCAAAATTGTTTTCCCGTTGCGCCTGGTCCAGCTCGACTCGTGCTTTCTCTAAGTCTTCTTTCGTCTTCTTGACGCCTTCAATAATCGCTCTTTCCTCCTCCCATTTTTCTGTTAGAGTTTTGGCTTCATCTTGACAAACTTTCAGGTTTGCCTCGAGCTTTTCCCGACGCTCCTTGCTTGCAATATCCTTTTCTTTACGCAAACTTTCAAGTTCAATCTGAAGAGTCATGATTCTTTGGTCCAAACGCATGATATCTTCCGGCTTGCTTTCCTGCTGCAATCTCAAAGCACTGGCCGCCTCGTCCATCAAATCGATCGCCTTGTCAGGCAAGAAACGATCTGTGATATATCGGTTGCTGTAGGTTGCTGCTGCGACAAGCGCGCCGTCCGTAATTCTCACACCGTGATGCACCTCGTATTTTTCCTTGATACCCCTCAATATCGAGATAGTGTCTTGTATAGTAGGCTCATTAACTTGAATAGGCTGGAATCGTCGGGCAAGAGCAACGTCTTTTTCGATCGCTCTGTATTCGTTTAAGGTCGTAGCACCACAGCACTGCAATTCCCCTCTAGAAAGTGCAGGCTTCAACAGGTTACTGGCATCAATACTGCCTTCGCCCTTTCCAAGTCCAAGAAGAGTATGTAGTTCGTCCACAAAGAGTATAACACCACCACGCGCCTCTTGAACCTCCTTTAGCACCTTTTTCAGACGCTCTTCGAAGTCTCCTCGAAACTTTGCCCCTGCAATCAATTGTCCTAAATCCAAAGATATAACCCGCTTGTTCTTGACGCTTTCCGGCACATCTCCTTTGACAATTCGTGATGCAAGACCTTCCAAGATAGCAGTCTTTCCAGTACCAGCACTTCCAATCAAAACCGGGTTGTTCTTCGTTCGACGCGAGAGGACTTGAATAGTTCGATGGATTTCCGCATCTCTGCCGATGACAGGATCTAGCTTTCCTTCCTTTGCCCTAGCAGTCAAGTCAACTCCATATTCCTCCAATGCAGACTTTTGTTCACCTCCTCCGAGGTCCATTCGATAGGTGCCACCGGGTTGTTGAGGTCCGCCATTGGCATAATATCGGCGGGGAATCGTAGATGCAATTATTCGAGGACTTTGGTCTAGATTTCTTCGCAGAGTTGTAGAAAGAAGAGCAGGAGATGTGCCAAATCTCAATCGCGTTGTGGTGGCTGGCCGAATGGCAATGCGCCAGGTAGCAACTCGAGCTTGTCTTGACAACATTTTCTTTGTATCTTGAGGGAAGAAATAGTAGGATTATGCGCCTCAAGGAGGATGTGCAGTTGTATTTTGCATCTTTCAAGAACCGAGATTGAGGGGATGATATATAGTTTTAGATGGCGGACGGATACCTCCAAAATCTACCAGAACTATCTAGAGCTTTCACGAAGCTCCCACCGCCCTCACAATGGACAGTAAAAGCGGCAGTAGATCTCCATTATACCTGCCTACCTAGCTCGCTGTTCCAGCTATATAGGGCAATTTAAGTAAAAGATCCTAAACATTTAGAACAATTTATAGTATTAACCTAGATGGTTGGAACAATCAACTTCAATTGCCCTAAAAAGTTGAAACAACGAGCTAGGATTGGCAGGTACGAACCACCAAATGTGCTGCCGCCGCCTCAAGTAAAAGATCCTTGTCGTATCGGGCAATCATTGTTCCGACGAGAAAGCGCTAGTGGACTTTTGTTGCTAGGCGACGACCCAATTAGGTATCGGCTTTTTTCCACACCGTGGCGGCACAATTACCTGGCGCCAGAGTCACAAATTTCCATCAAGACCCCACTTCGCAACAACTCTTCCCAGCTTTTTTACTACAAAACCGCCTCTCTTCCCTCCTCCAAATACAATTCTTTACAATGGGTTTCGTCGATGTCCTTACCGATGCTGGTCTCACCGGTAAGTTATCCTCCTCTGCCTGCTGCCCTCTGCCATCAACCAGAAGCTTTACCCCTCCAATCGATTCTTCCCAGCCTCCTCGTCTTCACGCCGCGGACTCATACCGCCGAACAAAACTGACGTGATTCAGTGCTTAACAGCTGGTTGACCACCCGTTCATATGTCGTTGGGTACGTTTAGATCTTCCTCGATTTTTCCGTCTATCGTTGTCCTCGCCCTGCGTGGAATGTGCTGTTGTCTTCAACGCACAGAGCTTCCTCCTCGAAACTTCCTACTTTTAATGATGAGCAACATTGGTCCGTGTTACTGAGGGGCCTCAAGAACCCCGTTATGGCGATACACCATTGCATGCAAATGCACCTCTGAATTCATATCTGCATACCTTAAATTTCCTCGAGCTTTGTTCAAGGGAAAGGAGGCTAATTAGCTACAGATACTCTGCATCCCAAGCAGATGTCGCGACCTTCAAAGCCCTAAAGTCAGCACCAGATGCCGCAAAATACCCACACGCTGCCAGATGGTACAAGCACATCGCCTCATACTCCGATGAGTTTGCCACTCTCCCAGGTGATGCCTCAAAAGAGTACACAACCTACGGCCCAGAAGTCACAGAAGCCACTTTAAACCCAGCAAAGGCCCCAGCCGCTGAGGAGGACGATGATGATGTCGATCTCTTCGGTTCTGATGACGAGGAGGAGGATGCTGAGGCCGAGCGTATCAGAAATGAACGTTTGGCTGAGTACAAGAAGAAGAAGGAGGGCAAGACCAAGCCAGCTGCCAAGTCTATTGTCACTTTGGACGTCAAGCCATGGGGTATGTTCTGCGCTAGAAATTCCCAAACTTATACTAATTCAAAATAGATGATGAGACCGACATGAAGGCTTTGGAAGCATCTGTCCGAGGTATCAAGAAGGATGGTCTCTTGTGGGGAGCTTCCGTCCTTGTCGCAGTTGGTTTTGGTATCAAGAAGCTTCAAATCAACTTGGTCATTGAGGATGACAAGGTTTCTGTTGATGATTTGCAAGATGAGATTGCCGAGTTTGAGGATTACGTCCAGTCCAGCGATGTTGTAAGTTTGTCTATTTCGGCGTGTGCCATGACCGTACCTAATCATGTTGTAGATTGCTATGCAAAAACTATAAAGCCTTTCTTCAGCCATTTTTTCTGGTCAATCACATTCGCGGCATGTCGATTTGACTTCACAGTCCTGCTGGATGTTTAGCTGTATTCTCCGAAGGAGGGGAATTTTAATCGGCTTCATGAATTGATGAATATGATGCCTAGCAGTAGAATCAAAATACCAAAGATGTACCTGCCAAATTATAATATGCCTGTCTGCCTCGATTCATGAAATACTGTGACGACCAATAAAAATAAGTTCTTTGCGATTGGGGTGTGCTGGATTTCCATTGCCTATGGCTTACCTAAAAGCGCTGGTTGCAAGGTTCTTCGCACCTCCACTTTGCAGCTCCGTGGGAGAGTTAGAACTCCGCTCCTCTAAACAAGGACCTTACCAAGACCTCAACAAACAATACAATGACTTGGCTATCGAAAACAATTACGGGCTTAGGCGTCCTCTTCCTAGCACATGCGTAAGTTATAGCCATCCCCAAAGCACCGAAACCCCTCTAATCAACATGCCACAGTTGCTATTCGGCCCACGAACATTCCGCGCTCCTCTCCACCAGCGTCGCAGCCTCATCCTCAATCATAACCTCACATACACCCCCCGCCGTTGCGACACTACCCATCGATATCTCCATCGAGACGATCGTAGCGGTCTTCACCATCTGTCTCGGCCTGGTCCTCGGAACCCCGGAATTGCGACCGATTCAATGGCGCGTGTGGGCGGGAAAGATTGAGAGGGAAGGAGAAAAGGGGTTTGTTAATGGGGATGGGGAGGTGGATAAGGATTTTATTGGGAATCCTTTTAAGGTCTTGGAAAGCAGGCCAGGATTTGTGGATGTGAGGAGGCAGAGGAGGGAGTTTGCTGAGTGGGTTAGGACTGGGGGTGTTGAGGATGAGAAGAAGGGTTAGAGATGAGGGGTGAAATTGGACGAAGGGTTATTGGGCAAAAGAAAGAGTGTACAGATATGGGACTGGTAGGTGTGGTTGCGTCCAGTACCTAGATGCCATGGCTGTCTTGTTAAGCTAGGCGGAAGGACGAAGCAAGCTCGTCACGTATAAATCGTGTTTGGGGAAGCTAAGTGACCGAAATTATAACCATCTCTATTTTCACCTATTGAGGAGGGCTCAAAGAACTGTTGACTCTCGGGCTTCAAAGTTGGTGAGTGGCATCATTTTCTTTACAGTATCAAGGCGGAAGGGATGAGCTCTAAGAGTACTATGCGTACACCTACCTACCTGAAATCAGGGCTCTTCTTCAAAATGGTTAAAAAGAAGGGGAGCATTATCTCTTGACTCTCGTTATACCTTTTTATATAGTTATTTATAATACCTCTGATTATTTCAGAACGGGTTGGAATAATAGCGAGGGATGGTGCGAGGAACCAGAACTGTTACCCAGGATCCAGTCTCTTCGCCCCATCTACATCCTCTTATCGACACAACCAAAACACCAACCCTTCTCTATAAAACCGTGTAAGTGGACTCCAACATGTCGTACAAGCGTCGTCGTGTCCAGGTGAAGTCGAAGTCCTCCCCAGGCGACGTCTCTACGCCATCCTCCCGTACTCAGCAGGCGTCTTCTCAGAATGGCTCTGCACATCGCAGCCTTCCAGCATCAAGCTCCCCCGCTTTCCAGAGCGTCTCTCGTTCGCAGAGGCTTTCTCTCCGGCCACCTTCTCGACTATCTGCTGCGCCTTCTTTCGCTCTTTCCGCTCGTTCCTCTGCTCGAGATGAGGATGTGTTCAAAGCCGATGTCGAAGAGACTGAATCTGAAATTCTGGAGCGAGAAGAGGCGGACTCCATGAATGAGGTTATCATGGCCATTGACATGAGAGGCAGCGGAGTCATTGGATGCGCGTACTATGTCGCCCGTGAGGAGACTCTATTTCTGATGCAAGATATCAAATCTGGTGATATGGATCTCGTTGAGACCTTGAAGCTTCACATCGAGCCAACTACGGTGGTTATCAGTACGCGTGCGGATGAGAAATTGGAGCAGTACCTCAGCAAAGATGCTCGTGGAATCGAAAGAGGAGAAGAAGGGAGTAAGTCTTCTGTCCTTCTTGGTTCAACGTCAGCAACTGACTTTGACTGAGATGATGTTGTCGGTTCCTACATTCTCGATACTCGAACGGCGGCGGATTTCCGATATGAAACGGCAAAAGAAAAACTTACCAACCTAGAGTTGATTGACCCCCCAGAGATAATCTTCAGAACGGCTGGAGATGATGGGTACGGCGGAGGGGAGCATTCCAGTATAGGAAGAGAAGGGAAGCTTCTGAGACTTGCTGGGTGGCTTGATCTAGGGAGTTATTTCACTGTATGCCTATCTGACCGCGTTGTAACTTAATGGGTACTAACGAAATATTTAGGTGGGTTGCGCTGGGGCAATACTAAGCCATATATCACGAAGAAGAAATATCGAATTCTTGCCAAATGATAGAGCTGCTTTGGGCGCATTTCGGATCGGTACCATTGAAATGTTCACCCTCGCAGACCAGATGTTTATAAATGCGGACACACTGGCTTCCCTTCAAATCATGCAATCCGAAAGCCATCCCAACTCACAGATGCAAGGTCCCAACACCTCCGGGTCGAAGGAAAGTCTTTCTCTTTATGGTTTATTCAGCCACCTTGCCCGAACACCACAAGGAAAGAAGAAACTTCGACGAATTTTCTTGCGGCCTAGCATGGACATTACTGTAATCCGGGAACGTCTGGCTACTATCAGCGTCCTTCTCCGTCCTGAAAATAGCGAATGTCTATCAAATGTGTGCAAGTGCTTGAAAGCCATCAAGGACATGCGAACAGTAGCAATACATTTGCACAAAGGTATCGCGGATACTACTAAAGGTCGAAGCATATACAGGGGCGCTTGGGCTAGTCTTCAACAATTTGCCCATCATACCTTGACAGTACTTACCAATCTTCGCGAGATAGTCGATGGAGATCGCCTGCCTATTGTTGCCAAGGTATGCTCGAATTCTCCATTCCCCAGTATACCCCTCTCAGTTTCCTAATACAGATTGATTTCCAGATCATCGAAAAAATAGACCCTGCTCCACTTCAGAATATTCTACAAACCATATGCCAACTCGTAGACTTCAAAAATTCAGACGAACAACGTCGTACAGCTGTATTACAAGGTGTGGATGAAGAGTTGGATGGATTCAAAAGAACATATGATGGGATGGATAGTCTCCTCAATCAAGCACACAATCTCCTCTTAGGTGATCTGCCCGAATGGGCGCTTCGATATGTTACAGGTTGCATATTCTATCCGCAACTTGGATTTCTCACTGTTGTTCTGATCGACCAGCAGACAGGCACAGGTCGATATGAAGGAGAAGGTACTGAAAACGATTTGTGGGACAAGATGTTTGTCACTGATGACTTGGGTTACTATAAGAATTGCAAGATGAGAGAGATGGATCGTCATTTTGGGGATTTGTATGGTTTGATCTGTGGTACGTCTGTCCGGCCTATCTTTAGGACCCACCCTCGCTAATTCCCTTCTAGACAAGGAGATTGATATTCTCCATAAACTGGCAGTCAAGATTTTAGAGGACGAGAAGGTACTCCTAGCCGCTTCGGACCTCATGGGAGAGCTCGACAGCCTCGTGGCATTGGCTTTGGGAGCCCGGAACCATCAACTGACTCCGCCGAGGATGACGAAAACCAATGTCATTGAGATAACCCAAGGTCAACACCTTTTGCAAAAGATGACGGTTTCTTATATTGCAAATGATTGTTCACTGCGCGGTGGCCCGGGTGACGAAGAAGTTGGGGATGAAAACGAAGACCCTTCGATTGGGGAGTCCTCTGATTTGCATCAGAGTGTTGAGGAAGCGAGTATGCTCATCATGACTGGCCCCAATTATTCCGGAAAATCGGTTTATCTCAAGCAAGTTGCACTGATTGTGTATATGGCCCATATCGGTAGCTTTGTGCCGGCGGAAAAGGCAACAATTGGGTTGACAGATAAGATTCTGACGAGAATCGCCACTCGAGAGAGCGTGTCAAGAGACCAGAGCGCCTTTATGATTGACCTTCAGCAAATCGCCCTCTCCATCTCGCTGGCCACCCATCGAAGTCTCGTGGTTATCGATGAATTTGGCAAAGGTACGAATTCCAGTGATGGTGCTGGGCTTTCCTGTGGGGTTCTAGAGTACTTTGTCAACCTTGGAGACCATCGTCCAAAAGTTCTAGCAGCTACTCATTTCCATGAGATATTTACCAACGGCTTTCTCACTGAGAGACCTGAATTGAAGTTTGGCCGTATGGAGGTTCGCGTGGACACTGATGCTTCGACAGAGGAGCAGATCACTTACCTCTACCAATTCGTTCCGGAACGAAGCAGCTCCAGTTTCGGTACTATCTGTGCTATGATGAATGGCATAGACAAAGCAGTCGCTGAAAGAGCGGACGAACTCATTTTGCTGGCTGCTCATGGTGAAGATCTTATTGCTGCTTGTGCAAAAATCCCCGACGATGAAGCCCAAGAACTAGAAGACGCAGAACAGGTTGGAAGGCAGTTCCTAGAGCAAGACTTCCCTCGTCCAGGTAGCCAGGATGCACTTAGCTTCGACATCAGAGGTGTTCTTCAAAACATACTCACCATCAGCTCCGTCTGATCAGTCATGCCAGAATGTTTGATGTCCCCCGAAGGCGACATTAGGAGCCGAGTTTTTCTGAGCGTATATTTATAAATAATTACGAGCTCTAACCTTTTGCAGAAACTTGCAAACCTGTTCTATTTTCAGCAGTTAGGAGGAAACAAATGGCTTTTCATTGGCTATCTTCTGTTACAATAGAGTGTTTGCAAAATGTGGAAAAGTAACAGCTCGGACGAAACGGAGTTTGTCAACCATGGGAAGATGACGCATTCTTTTCGAGCGATCTATCTGAGCAAATACTTTTAAATTCCCAACTCTGATTTGTCGCTTTGCCTTGTATATACCAGAATTCTATTGCCTTATTTGCTCGCATGAGGACCTTTTTTTGTTGTTAAACTCTTTCTGTTAATTTATTTAGCCTGGGCACTATGTAGAAAAATGTTGCGATGTTTGAGGCTTCGTCACGCAAGTCACGCGTACATTATATGGCTTTCTCTTGCGTTGTCTCCAAAACGACTTGTCAATTTGGTCTATCGTGGTAAATCAACTCGAAAATCAAGAGGTATGTGAACCCGACCAACCCAAACCCGATCATCTGAAAATGAGAACTTCTCGTTAAAAGCAACAAGTGTAGCCGGAGAAGATCATGCGAGGCGCTAGGAAGTGGACTTCGGTCAGTCCTCTCCGGCCCCTTGATTCAAAGTCTCTCCCGCTGTCTCGTTGGATGCTTGATGTGCGAGAATCTTCTTTTCAACGTCTGATCAAGAAAGATGGAGCCCTAGGAAGCCCGTGAGGTCTTGGACTTTTCGTGTATCAAGCTGACAAGCATATGACAAGCAGAGAAACAAGCATCTATGCAGTAATAAGCGCCACACCCGCTAACTTGGCACAACTAGTCGTGAAATGATCCGGTTTTTGCTGCGACGCTGTTACAACTGTGGTGTTTGAGGCGAGTCAACTTTGGGGGTGTTCCGGGGATTTGGCGGGTAGAAGGCTCAATGTGTAAAGGGGTCCGAACAAGGCGACGCCAAGGACTTTTGGCTGTGGCGCCCATGTGGCGTTTATTGTGGGCTTTTTGGATGTTGCACCAGTTTTGCTGGCCTCCCAACCTCTTCTTCGCTCTTGTTCGTCGATCAATTGGAGGCTCTTGTCTTGGAGTGCCCCTTGACGAGACGCTCGCTCCACCCAGTAAACACTCGCCTTACTGAAGAAACATCTCTTGTCTTTGCAGGCGTCCACTTGGCAATAGCATCAATGTGTTCGCCATCGTGGGCCCCTATGGAGCTTCCATTTGTTTGAACGACCTGGGCTTTAAGTCTTGATCTTCCCAAAGCCAGAGAAACACCCACTTTTGACTTGGCCGTCGGTCGGCCTCATTTTGCGTTGCCATGAGAATGGATGGATGTATCCATCCAGAACAAAGTGTTCAGTCGAGACGCTCTGTGCGCGTATGTCATTGTTTCAACAATCCTCCGACATGCGGCTTTACTTCTTCTTGCCTTGCTGGGATTTGGGAAACTGCAGGTACCGAGTACACAAGCACCGGTAGATACCCAGTGATTGAAGGGAACGAGCAGTACTCGAGTAATAGAAGGTCTAAGAATAGAGAACAACAAGAGGTTGAGCTGGACAAGCGTTCGTCCATCCTCTTTCTGCATGATTCTTTTCTTACGGCGTTTTGTCTGCTTAATCGTCCACCGTGGGTCGCCTGCGTGTTTTCCTAAGAATAACCATGAGCTGGTCGATCAGTGAGAGACGAGTTGCTCTGTTTGAGGTTTTACCAGGGTCTCCGCAAGGTTGAGGCTCTTGGAGACTGCCGTCTCCATTAAAGGTACACCTTGCATATTTGTGGAGTCCGTGGAACTCTCAGGTGGCGGCTGGTATAAGTAAACCTTCGATGGCATCTATCTTTTAATCATTCCATTCACCAACAACATCTTCATCTCGTCTTCTCTTACAACTACAAACATCTTTGATAGATCTACCACTTTTAATATCAACTTTTTCAAACAACTTCCTCCTCAACAACCAACCAACCAACCTTCATCATGCAATTCCAATCTATCATCTTCGTCGCTGTCGCAGCCGCCTTTGTCAACGCACAATCCTCCACCAAGGAATCCTCAGGAGCCGCAGTCGCCACTGGCAAAGCCAGCAACGGAACTGCCAGTGCTAGTGGAAAGGCTTCAGGAACAGCCGGTACCAAGGCTTCAGCAACCGCATCAGCAAAGGCTTCATCATCCGGAAAGGCCGCAGCCACATCCGGAAAGGCAGCAGCAACCAGCGGAACAACCAAATCCAACGGTACTTCCACCGCATCTCCAGCAAAGGCCACTACCAACGCCGGTGCCGTCATTTCCCAAGCCGGTGGTCTCGTCACAATCGCCGGTCTCGGTGTCGCATTCGCTGTCTTCATGTAAAGCGTTTACTCGGATCGAACTGCATTGTAGGAGCAACTTTTTGTTTTTGGGATATATTTAGCGTCAACGGGATATCGCTTTGGATATCAAAAATGAAATATGGGATCGTTCACTTTGGGATAGAGGCATAGAGAAAGGGTAGAGCAGGTCTCTGGCTGATCATCGAGGTGATGAATTATTATTTTCTGTAAATGATGGATATGGGCGTACTGTACATATAGATTCATCAATGAGAAGACGACTTGGACAAATGGATACGACCTTCTTGTGCTTCCCCTTCCCTCTTTCCTTTGCATCACTCCCTCGCGGTGGACATTAAAAGTGTCAGTAAATTTCAACTTCATTTACCCAATACTTTAGGACAATTGAGCTTCATTGCTCTAAACACCTAGAAAAATATTTTAAATTGTTCTAAGTATTTAGAACAATTGCTTTCAATTGCCCTAAAAAGCTAGGACAATGAGGGCGTGGGCAGGAAGGTGCGAACCTGATGTATTGACTGCTACTTTTAATGTCTATCGCGAGACTCCTTCTAACCAATTCATCTTTCTACAGCCTTATGCAAAACTAGCGTAAAAACTCGGTTTTTAACCGCTATACTAAAAAGTGCTTAATACTAAATTTTATTCTATACTACCATTAGCCTACCCTTTTATTACTCTACTACAATACTAATTATTCTATGAAGAATTCTATAATTCTTATCTACTAATTAATCTTTAATTCTTAATTCTTTTAAGCTATCTCTACTTTAAGCTTCTTTTAGATATATTATATATAAGAGAGTATATAAGAAAGTATTAATTAAGGAACTCTAATATTATAGACCTTATATAAGAAGTCAGTAATCTTATTCTAGTAGTACTAAGAATGTTTATCTAGTAGTAATTTAATAGACTATTAAATTTGCTAGTTAATAAGTACTATAAAACCTTCTATTCTTAGTATTCTAAGCATTTTAATATACTTATAATACTATTTAAGGTATAGTTGTAAAGCTATTCAATGTAGAGCGTTAATTAGAAAGTGCGATTTTCTGGTGTCGGGCACGTTTTAGTTTTGCATCTGGCTGTAACATTAGGTTTTCTCACTCCACCGGCTCTCGTTCTCTCTCTGGCTGTATTTCCTCCGAAAACCCGTGAAAAAAGAGTCACGCACCAGCGGCCAACCGAAGGCATTCAGAAACATCCCAACCAAAACCCAAGTTTTGGTTTGGGAATCATCCAAAGATTCTTAAAACAAGTACATCCCAGTGATAATCCAGTTTCCAACTTGCGCGGCCACATTTATGCAACGTCCGCTCAAAAGACTGGACTGACTTGTGGTACCCTTGTCTCGCGTTGGTCAGTAAAAGCGGCAGTAAATCTTTCAGGGTCGTACCTGCCTACCCTCTCGTTGTCCCATCTCTCTAGGATAATTCAAGTAAACTACCCTAAACATTTAGAACAATTTAAAGTAATACCCTATATAGTTGGAACAATTAACTTCAATTACTCTAAAAGGTTGAAACAATAAACTAGGTAGGCAGGCACGCACTTGATATTTACTGCCGCTTTTGTTGTCCACCAGGAGGTACTCTTGTTTTGGGGTCGTCGCTAATCGCTAATCGTCTCGGCATAATTCCAAGCATTTGGACCCCTGTTTCGATGCCATAAAATTTGGGGTTTTCTTCTCAAAACTCTGGGTTTTTGATGGATTATGTGGATTTTTCGTTTCATGGCTTTTGGATGATAATTAGACTTGATATCAAAAACTAATTGTTAGTAGAAAGTCAGAGTGGTGTGTTGTTGGTTATTGTCTGTCGAGAGAGGTGGTTGGAGCCAGGACTACGGGGAAGAGTTCCGAGGGAGGTTTCGGGTGAAGCATGTCGGAGAATTGATGGAACGTTGATCTGAACTTTTGGAAACTTTGTTGTCGGCCAATCATTTTTATAACTTTGTCTATCGTGCATGTCCGTAGGGCCAAAGGCAGTTAAAGAATTACATCTTGAAACTTAGTGGTTTTGAGAAGGTTTTTTGGAGATAAATATTCCTAAATGTTTAGAGGGGGTTGGAATGGTGGACTGTCACCACGCTCGCAGAGGGCAGAAAAATTGTACAATTACTATAAATACTTTTGAAACATGACTATTCTAAACACCTGGGTGGTATTTTAAATTGTTCCAAGTATCTGGGGTAATTGCTTTGGATTACCCAAGATAGCTGGAACAACGGCTGGAACCTGATATTTACCGCCGCTTTTACTGTCCATCGCGAGGCATGGTAGAGGAGTGAGTTGAAGGGACGTTTTTTGGAGAACATATGGATATGAAGAAGGAGCTCCTGATTTATTAAGCACAAATATGTATCTGTGTCGGTTGGAGCGTACTTGAATATACAGCTGGATCTTGACTCACCGCCAAGTGGCAGAATGACTGCCATACAAATTTTGGTGTGATTGGGCCCTGAGTCAAAAATTATCTCCTCTTGTAGCAAAGGTATTGTCGTGAATGGGCACGGCACACAAGGACACTTTTAATTGAGGCAAGTTGAATCTTTTGTTTAAATCTCTACACGCCAGTTCTGTCTTTCTACCTTTTGCTTGGAAAACATACAGCTTTATCACCCTTCATCGTCTGTCATTGAACCACATCAGTCAGTGAAAGTCATACCTTCATCATCTCAAGCCATGTCATCCTCAACCCCCAACGTACGTGTAGGCGTCGGAGCCTTCATCCTCAAATCATCAAAAGAACCTACCGATAATCCCAGCTTCCTTATGGGAAAGCGTCTCGGCTCCCATGGTGCTGGAACCTATGCCCTCCCTGGTGGCCATTTCGAGTTTGGCGAGACGCCCGAGGAGTGCGCTATTCGCGAGTTGATCGAGGAGACCGGCCTCAAAGTCACCAACCCTCGATTTCTAACTGCCACGAACGATTATATGCCAGAAGAAAACAAACATTATGTCACCCTCTTCATGGTATGTAGCCGAGAGAACGACGATGATCAAGCTGAGGTCCTCGAGCCGAACAAATGTGAGAGTTGGGAGTGGGTTAGCTGGAAGGATCTGGAGAAATGGGTCAAGATTCAGGCGGGCGCTCCGGAAGGTCAGGTGTTGGAGAGAAAGCTATTCCTGCCCCTCATAAATTTGGTGGGACAGCGTCCTGGCGTTATTCCCTCCTTGGATTGATTTTTTATTTTGAATGGCTCTTTGAAATTAGCGTCAGGTGCATATGGAATGAATGGATGGATGTTTGTATATACTTTCCAAGACGTTGGGTGGAAACCCCCGGAGTCGTCGGGAATCCCAATCGTTGATTTCTAGCTACTCCTCTTTCCTAATTTTGACATGATTGCTAACGCGACGAACGGAAATCTCGCAAAAGGAATGCTCTATGAATCGAAAGTTTACCACCCTACCCACTTATGAAGTTGGGTGGTGGTCGCGCATCACCCCCCGCTATTAGTTTTCGATGACAAGAATTCTTATACACCTATGAAGAGGACGAGGGGCAGGAGCAACCGGGCGACCTCATCCCTCGTCTCCTGGGGATTGAGGATCCCTCAGCCCCTCGATCTCAGCCCTCATTCCTCTCCCCAGACTGATCGCGGTAGTAAGAGAAGTAGGCATTGCTCTCCGGCACCTACTTTACTTCAAATTGTATGAAACTGCCCAGAACAATTATAATTATTGTTCAAGAAGGTTTAGGAGAATAATTAAAATTTTAGTTTTTTGATTCTTCAAAATCCTCAGGAAGAATATTTATAATCGGCGAGAATACAGTAGTCCTACAAAGGATAGTAATGACCTATCTCAGACGGCTGAAAAATAAGACATTCTTCCTCGCTAATCCCTTCTGAGCGGTCTGAGTGAACGTCTCTCCTTTGGTCAACTCCCATAAACCCGCGAATTGGAGAAACGCTGTTAGGTTGTCAAGGTCAATGGCATTATACACCTTTCTTTATTACTCTCATACTTTGCAGGGTTTCTTTCAGAAATTCAAGGTTGTCTCTGTTTCGAGCTTGAGGACGAAATAGCCCCAGGAATTGTTTACAAAACTAAATCTTCCAACAAATCCAATTGAGCATATACATTCTTCTCATTTTCCTAGCTCCATTTAGATCTCTTAAATTCTTTCTGGAAGCATAAAAAGCCGGCAACGGAACAGTATGTCCATACCCTATCCTTCGCCTCCTATTCTTCACAACTGATACACCCTCACAGACCGCACGAATAAACTCCACCACCGTCCGCCCAACCACCCTCACCTCTGTTAGACCTGCAAACGGTACCTGGGCGGTTGTCACCTCCTCCTCGAGAGCCTCGGCTGCTACTGGCGCTGCGTGATCTACTACGCGGAGAGCGGCGAATGATACGAGTTCAGCGGGTGGAACGGCGGCTACCAGCAAAGATGTTTCTACTGGTGGAGGCAATGAGTTAGTAGTAAAATTTTTAGGGTTTTTGGTAGCTTTGTAGAAACCCGGTGTGTCACAGTATCTATCCTCAACAGACTTACCAACAAGTTTCTCTCAATTGACTAAGTATTTTCTGCTGAGTATCAACGTACTATTCTAAATGATTAACAAATAAATGTCAATCAATGAGGGTAACGATGACTTACTGTTCCCATAACAAGCCCCCGGTAACCAGCCAGTCCTCACCGACTAATAAAATAAATTTGTTCATTTCCCTCAAGTACCTATCGCGCATACCGAATCCAAACGCGAAATCCAAATCAAACAGTACACAATACCAATCACGAGACAGCTGCAGTAACTTTAAATCCAGGAATAACTCACCAGACTCGAATAAAACGTATCTCCCGAAACAGGAGGTCCACCCACCCGCACGCGCAGTCGTATATGTTCGTACTATCGCATCAGAAACTGGACCCTCTGTAAGTTGTATCATTCGCTGGAGACGGCCGATCTCGGTAGACATATTAATTCTCAAAGGCAACTGCTTCCTGGACAGAGTTTTAATGCCTATATCAAAATATTAGCATACGTTTCCCTAAGGAAGAGAATCCGTGAGAGGGTAGAGAGAGGAGGGGTGATTCGTAAGCCTCACCATCCATCTCTTTATTAAGGGGCTGAAATTGGGAAATCATATCCAGTGATCCAGAATGAAGGATAGAGGTAAGGAAGAGAGGAGAATGATTTACTAACCTTTACGAAATTGTCTTGTCGAGTTACCTCTAAATGTACACTAAAAGGAGGACGGAGATGAATAACGCTGTTAGTCTAGCGGAATCCCCACCTTGTTCTTGAGACTCGACGGTATCAATTGTATCAAAGATGTCGAGTACGAAAGTAAAATTGTTGGTGAAGACGTGATATAGGCGATGTAGAGTTTATAGTATGATTTTACATCGATAGTGAGGAACGCGCGATGCTGGTCCTGATGTGGCGGTGGTGTGATCCTAGATCGAGGATGAGGAAGTTGCAATCTATATTTTATTGTCGAGGTGGTGTGCAAGATTGATTATATTTTGAAGCTAGCTTCCAATATGAATGGAGAATTAAATGACTTCCGTTCTTCCAATATTGTTAAATTCATGGAATCTTCTGGTGTTGTGGATATTTATTTTGATAGATCATTGAAAAGAATTGGAAGAAAATGAACTTTTAACTTCCTGACCCAAATTCACTGCTCATATTCATACCAAAGTATTTCTGTGTCCCCACACCTAATAATACCAACCAACAAGCTAGAAAATCAAAGTCCTTTCCAGGCACCTCATTCTTGTCGTCAGTCAACAAGTCGAAAAGCTTCTACAACGAAACCCTTTTTTAAATAGTATAATATAACATCAAAAGCACGCATTCTCACCAACCACATCTCCTTTTCCGTCAAATACAGTACAATGAATCGTGAAATCCATTTCGACAGCACGTTTCTCATCGATAGCAAAAGAGAAAGCCCGAAAGGGATTCGAAAATTAGGATACTCTAGCAATGAAGTGAAGAGTTTCCGCTTTGGGCGTCACCAAAACGGAACCTTCTTGAGTCTTCTTGTCTCATGCTAAAATCCCAAATGATGAGATGTAGAAGTGGGAGGAGTTAGTTGGCAGTGCAACGGGCTGAACGGGAACAGGGTTCATCACCCACCTCCCCTCAAAAGATCCTCAAATCATTTTTAAATCCTGGTTCTACAAGATAATAAAACGCCCTTTCAGGCAATTCTGCAATTTATAAACCTACACTTGCACCGTATCCGCGCTTACCTTAATAGAATACTCACTGATATATGACCTGTACTTTGTTTTTTCAACTTATGTCCATTATCATCAAAATGCCCGTTGAACGACACCAAGATGTTTCAATCCCCAAAAAAATCTTGAAATGCTCCCCAACGCCATTCTCTCAGAAGTCTATTTTTGTTGAAAAACGACACGCTCCCAAAACATCCAAATTATCCATCCATCAAGGTGATCTAAAAATCAAGCTCTCTTCCAATATTTGCTCGCCACAAATGGCATCTTGCTAACTACAGCCTTCCTCTTCTTGCCCCTAACAACAACATCCACCTCCGTCCCTGACTTATGGAACCCATCCTTAATATACCCCATGGCAACATTCTTCCCCAAAGTAGGAGAAGGGCATCCACTAGTAATATTTCCAATCTTCTCCCCTTCAGAATTAACAATTTGGACGCCTTCTCTAGCGGGTGCACCCTGAACTATTAATCCGATCCGACGACGCTCTACTCCCTTCCCACCCTTGCTTTTTGGTGTCAATTGTGAAAGGATGGTTTCGGCACCGTGGAAAGTGGGAGGGGACTGGGACTTTCGTGATTTTCCGATTGTCCAGCTTAAAGCTGCTTCGACGGGGGTGGTGGTATCATCGAGATCGTGCCCGTAGAGACACATTCCTGCTTCGAGACGGAGACTATCTCTGGCCCCTAGACCTGCGAGTTGAAGTTTCTCGGGAGTAGCGGTTTGGAGGAGTATCTCGGTGACAGCGACGGTCTGTTTGGGGGAGATGGAGATTTCGAATCCGTCTTCGCCTGTGTAGCCTCCTCGGGAGACTAGGAGTGGGTGTGAAAGCTCTCCCGTGAGAAGCTTGACTTGGATGAATTTTGATTCGCCGAAAAATAGGTCTTTGAGATTCGTTTCTTCGGGTGCAGCGAGAACGCTGTTTAGAATTTCTTCGCTCAATGGGCCCTGGAGAGCAATCAATCCACTTCCATCCATGACCTCCCATTCAACACTCGCATTCCCATCCTTCTTAAATTCCTCCAATTGTTCTCCAAGATATTTCAAATCCTTTTCCCGGCATCCAGCATTGGTGACCACATAAAAGATTTCGGGTCCCAGTCTTGTAATAATTGTATCGTCCACAATTCCTCCTGTGCCTGGCCAAAGCAAGGTACTCAAAGTACTTCTGTGAACCCCCAATTCCTCCAAACCAGCGGGTGTTATCCTCTCCAAGAATTTCTGCGCATCAGCACCGGAGAAATGATGTTGTACCATGTGCGAAACATCGAAGAGGGAAGCGTGCGAACGAGTGAAATGGTGGGAAGCGCTGACGCTTAGGGAATCATATTGGACGGGCATGTGGAAACCTCCAAATGGGACCATCTTTCCGCCATTCGCGACGTGGAGATCGTACAGAGGGGTTTTCTGCAGAGTCTCAGGGGCTGAAGAGGTCGTGGAGGCATTTCGTCGAGCTATGTTCGTGGTACGGCTTAGGAATCGAGTTGAGAGAATTGGTTGCGGTGTGCATTGCGGGGTGGAGGTTCGAGGGAGGATTGCTGTTGAGAGGAGGCGTGAGTGGCGTAGGAGCGTGTTGCGAATTGCGATTGCTTCGCTGAAGCTTTGGACAGCTCTGAGGCGCTTCATTGTAAATCAATTGGCTGGGATTTGGTTGTGTTTTGCATTTGAAAGTTTGGCTCTGTTGATGCTCTAAACATGGCTTCGGAAAGTGGGGGTACATTGATAGCAACCTCGGACCGAGACCGGACCACCCCAGGAAATTGTCGGAGCTCTTTGCTTGGCTCTCAGGCTTAGTACCTCCGTACTGACCTATGATGTTATTATTATATTTTTTTGCTTGATCTATTGGACTAGAAGGCCAAAGAAGTGTTGAAAACTCTCGTAGGAAAATATATAGAATTAATGTAAGTTGTAAGGGGCACCATAAAGTATAGAGTGCCTGCTATTGATTGGCCCATTGAAAACGACCTATTTTATTTTTGGAAATTCAACTCTCAAGATAATGCCTCTGTTTTCTTGTAGACCATAAGCACCACTTGAGAAGTTAAGCTCTATCTCTTATATAGAAAACAGTTTTTCCTAGGTTTAAGTTATGATGTAAATAAAGACTCGAGAAAGTCGTACTCGCATATAAGAGAATCAGGCTTTTTTTTTAATTTTTACCTAAGTACACAATTTCAGCAATGTGCAAAACTTCTAGAACAATAACATCCATTCTTTGAGAACGTTTAGAAGAATTACTCGTCACCTTACGCGTATAGTTGTATTATAAGTGAGTTTTAGTATTAACGTATTTCCCAGGTGAGCCGATCACCCGGGTGAGCCGATCACTAGAACACTAAAACGCGACACTCCCCTTAAAATATGCCACCACTAAATTAAGCCTAACTCTCTAGTAAAGAGGGTTGTATATCGTGTTTTAATATATTCAAAGTTGTGATATTATTATGCTCGAGTGATCGGCTCACCCGGGTGATCGGCTCACCTGGGAAATACGTTAGTTATATAATCTATCAGCGTGGGATATTTTTATTTTTTAGCCGACTCGTAAAACTCTTAAGGAGGAGGTGAAAAAATAGACTATGAAAACCACTAATATTTACTTCTAATACTATATCTCACTATACGCACAAGCCGATGAGTAGAAACCAAACTTCTATTTTCTTCTACGGGTTCTTAGAGAATGGATGTTGTTGTCCGAGAATAACTGAATCAATAGGGGGAGTGAGGACGAACAGTAAATCTCGGGATTCTTACCGAGTCGGAAGTCTGAATCTGACTTCCCATTTCTTACTTCTATGAAATGATTTTCCGTTATTACCTTGAAAGGAAAATTTCTCAAAAATATATAACACACAAACACCGGCATCCTTAAGAAGGGGATTTAAGAAAGGAAATAACTCACAATTCCAGTCAATAAACTTTGAACAAGGTTTCTAAACCTCAACAATTTCACACTGTTTTTATTTCAACAAGGCTTTTAGCCCCATGACATGATGGTACGGAATGAACGAAAGGAATAAAAACCCGAAAATTTCTTGCGTCGTATCTAAAGGCAACTACGGAGTTTTAAGAATATTTTTCTTATTTACTATTTTTCTTGTTAGAAGATGATTTTCTGAGTGGGCTAGGGGGAATGCTGGTATTAGGCGTTCTTTTGGGGGGTACTTGGGTTATTTGAGGGTATGTTTGGCCTGTGTGTGGGTTAGGGGCTTGAGAGATTCACTGATTCTTGTTTGTTTTTGGGGACTGATTCACTGTTGAATTTGTAGGTCTTTGGACTTGCTTACGTCACAATGTTTGAGTCGAGAAGGGTGGATATTATGGTAAGGGATAACTAATATGAAAGAGAGCCTAACCGATTAATATATACCAATTCATCTAGATACCTTCCAATAAATGCTATCAAAGAAACCTACTTTTAGCCAACCCAGCTACCACTCATTTCCAAGTCTAAAAAATCTTAAAACCCCCAGGCTGCGTCGTCTGAAAAAACCCTTCCGGATCAACCCTCTTACTCACTTCCCTCAGCTTAGCTACATTCTCCTCCCCATAACTCCCAATCACGTCTTGCGTCACATCCGCATAATTCAAAAACTTCCATTCCACATCATCGTTTGTTTCTTTTGCTAAACTTTTGATATTCTTAAGCAAATCCCTAGTGGTCGTTTCCACGATGACATCGGATTCTGGGGATGAATATTGTGTCGTGAGTGTTAGAAGAACCAAAGGGATATCAAAGGAGGACAAGCCTAGGGTGTTGGGACCGTTGAGAGGACTTGTATGAGTGAGGCCGAGAGGAAGAGGTTGGAATGTGAAGGAGTATATTAGGTCCGAGGCTGTGGAGATTTGGGGGACGGTTGCGGTATAGAGAGCGTATATTTTTTGGAGGAGGGCGGGATTGGGTTTTACGGTTGCGGTTATTGATGTTTGTCTGCACAGAATTAGCTTCTTGTCGAATTTCTTTCTCAATTTTGGAATATTGAGAACTTTGAATGTACCCTTCTATGAAGAGAGAAAGACATACCGGAGATTACTGGGATTCATAGGCCCCAACGTATCAGCAAAATACGTCAAATTCGCAATTTGCGTGTTCGACTGAATGTTAGGGATTGTCATAGTGAAATTCTCAAAAACAGGAGGATTCACAATAGGTTCTGTCCAAGCCATAATTGCAGTAGCCAACTGCCCAAAACCACCCAGATATAGAGGAGTAAGAATAAGGGAACCCTTATTATCGAAATCCGGATTGAGCATAAAAGAGGAAAATGCATCGAGTAAAGCCGGGACGTCAGCGCCTAAATAAATATTGTTCCCTCCCCAGTAATCACCTAAAGGGAAAGTCTTGAGATCAAAACGAGTTACGATTCCGAAATTGTTCGATCCTCCCTTTAGAGCAAAGAAGAGATCGGAGTTTTCTTTCAAATTCGCGTTGACGATTTCACCACTTGCTAGAACGACTTCGAAGTTTTTGACCATGTCGCAACCGAATCCGTATAGTGCTCCGAAGTAGGAAATTCCACCTATTCAGAAATAAGTCAGCCCTTCAACATTCTGTAGTAGAAAGGTCTTCTTACCACCAGTAGTCCACCCTCCAACCCCAAGATCACTAACCCTCCCACCCAAAACACCCAATCCCTCAGCCACAACAACAGGATAAACCGAATGCCACCTCGCTCCAGAATCAACACTTGCAATACTCTTATCCGCTCTAACAACCGTCTTATTCATATTCCCCAGATCAATAGTGACTCCAGTATGAATATTTGCAATCCCAACTACCGTATGATGACCACCGCTTCGAACTGCGAATGGACATATATCTTCCCCAGCATTCAGGCGAGTGAGAGTTTTAACGATATTCGCTACATCTTCGCTGTCTTCGGGGAGAACATAGCAGAAAGGTGCTAACTGCCCTTCTTGTTGGGCATAGTAGGTTGTCGCGGAGTGGTCGTAACTCGTGGAATTGGGATATGCGACTTTTGATTTTCCTATGGTTGATGCTAGTTCTGAGCACTTTTCAAGTTGTTAACTTCCAAAACACGATTTTTTTAAGGGAAGTTACATACGCAAAGTCCAGTAGAATTCCCGGAGGAATTGTAGGCGGCATTCACAAGTAATGATTTCGATAATTGAATAAACAAGGTAGCAATTACTGGAAATACCTGTATAAAAGAATGCATCTTCAAGAAATCCACGAGCAACCGTGAAGTCGCCAAACAAACCCAACAAAACGTTCTACAACAAGCAAAGGAGCACAAGACACGAAGAAATGCGGGGAAATAGGAAATATATACCATCCGTAAGCCAAATCTTAAGCACCACGACAGTGAAGATCCGTTTTATTGTTTTCTCCCCGTAAATTTTGCATGCTTTCCGTTGGCACCGAATACGAGTCCTCAAATTCAGAAGAAGGTATACCTCGCCCGCGATTTCCAGGTTCTTTAACCAATCACACAACGCTTATGGCCGTTCGCCCCTTATCGACATAAAATATTGAAGCGGGGTTGCATGATGCTTAATGTTGTGCCATCACACCGGCTGAGTAATTCGGGAACGCGGTGGTGTTACGGTACATACCCCGTTTTTTAGGCTATTTGATGTTGTCCAAGAAGCTTGACTGGGACATGATATGAATTTGGGTTGTGACGGTTGATTCTTGATGCTATTCGACTATTGTTTGAACGAGAATGATATTTTTATTTCGATGAAATAGAAGATGGGGATATATAAGGGATTTCGATTATCCCGGTCTCCCGATCTTGCTTACTTCTTGACATGAGAGACAGAGTCAAGAGTGAAAAAGGTACAAGGGTACGCGTATCTACTAGAAGGAGTTTAGGGCCGATGAACAATAAAAGCGGCAGTAAATAGTTCTCCTTGTTCCAACTTTCTAGAATAATCCAAAGCATTGACCCAGATAGTTTAGGAGAATTGAAGTTGATTGCTCCAACTATCTAGATTAATTTGAAATTGTTTGAGGCGTTTAAAATAATTTGATCACGTTGTCCTAGAAAGCTGGATTAACGAGAAAGTACAAACTTTTGATGCCACCACACCTGGTCTCCATGTAATTGAATCTCAACATCGTTCCACTTCGATTTAACAGTCCTGAGTTCCTATTTCCAACGGAAATGAATACTACATACTGTGAGCTTAGAAAAGCATTAGGGACATTCTTTACTTTGACCTAACTTCGTAATCAACTTGACTTTGAACAAATATTACTTCTGGTGTAGAAAAATTTGGCATCGCTGGTTTTTCAAAGATTTCGCGAACACGATAAATGGATTCAATAAAAGCCAGAGAAATTAACGGGAGAATTCAAGCCTTACAAACTTGTGAAATTAAACGTTCAATCAGGACCTTGATGAAAGAAGTACAATAAACTTATATTTACCGTACCTCAGTCGAAAAATAACAGCCAGTAGATGTAACCACCAAACCACTCGACTCTTTGATACAGATTTTCAGCTCCCACTTCCATGTATATGCAAATTAGAAGTTTTGAGCCCTTGAGGTCATCCCCAAGTCTGTGTTACTCAACACCAATTTCGTCCCCTCTCCGCTGGTGCGAGAACCGAGCCAACACACCAACACCAACACCCAAATCAAACCAACCCAACCTAACAGCAATAACACAGCAAGATCTCGACGCCCCATCCCTACACCATCTCGTTTCCAACGAACCTTCCACAAGCCACAAGCGAAGCCCAAAATCATCTCCTCACACCTCACTTCATGCCCAATATATCCACCCAATGGAAACCAGCTCGAACTCTTCACCGTTATCAAGTGGAGAACGTCCGATCGGTGCCACATTGCAGCATGAATAAATTTGATCTCTTATACCGCTGATAAGCACGTCATTAGATCATTCTTTGGCACCAGCTCTGAGAAGGATAGTTTAGAAAGGTCTCCCCCACGCTATACGCCGTAGACAGCTGTACAGATGTTCTAGAAGCCAAGAAAGATCACAAAATCACCTCGAGGCCCAAGCAGGAAAAAGATAGATAAGCAGATGAGAAGCTAATGAGAAGGACAAAATTCGACCAATTGCAAGGGAAGGAAGAAGAGAGATGGCAAGAAACGAAAATCGCCCAATACACCCAGATACCTACCTAGCCAGCCCTACCGGGAAAGCCACGCAAGATCGCATGACCGAGCCAAAATAGCTTGATAAGTTGGCAACCATGAGGCCCATGTTGAGCCAACGACAGATTTGTCGAACTTCAAGTGGAGAAGGACGAGACTTCACCTCCATGACAAGAATATCGCCGAATTTCTGGAAAGTCCAAAAGGACCACACTAGTGGCAATATCCTCCTCCTCTTCACAAAGAAAAGAAATATACCTGTCGATTCGACCCCAACGATACTTCCACCCGCAACATTACCCACGGGAGAGAATAAATCCAGAACTGAAATGAAAACCTCACTCATTAACACGGAGGTTTCCTCCGAAAAGCCTCAGATCCAAGGATCCCCACAAGAGGAAAACATGGCGAATATCCAACTCTTCACAGCGCCACACACTCACCTCATCAAAACGCCACCCCTGCATCGCCGTGAAACAAACCAACCCACGAAGGGTGTTCGTCGTCCAAACACGTCCCTGCGAACCCTACCTAGAGGTGCCAGGCTGCCCTCCCAGGGAAGTGAGACCAACAGGTACGGGACAGGCTCATGCAGCCATTAACGGGTACATGCAGGAGTTCGCTGCAAGAACCCGTAGTCTCGGTTCATGCCATGCCATGCCATGTCCACTCACTCACTCAAACCCCCAACAGCCCATCCACCTCGCACACCATCCACACGCCCAAAAATACCGACCAAAACGAGAAACCGATCTCTCACAGTAACCCCGGAGTCTTCCGATGGCATCCCACAGCAAAAAATTCCGACTTCTGCTGCTTGCGAAGAATAAACGATGATCCTCCATCTAAGCGGGGATAAGCGCGCTCCCAGAGTTCCAACGTCCGGAAAGGGGAAAGGCTACATTCCAGCGCGGAAAAGCCCATCAACCCACAACCACCACCGCCAATTCACATCTGATTTGTCCGAAATTGGTGGCGGTGGCATTCCTGGTTCCTGTTCTGCGCTTGCTTCGATCGGCTGATGATGCATTTCCATACCGAACACGCTAGCAGCTAGTCCCATACCGCTCAAAGTAGGGTTTCCCCTGCCATGACTGCTGCGAACCGGTGCGGTGTGCGTGAACTGGTGGAGGGAAGCTCTGGTCGTGGTTTGGTAGGGAGGCAACGCTGCATCTCTGCAGCTTCAGGTGGGAGGGAAGGCTGTGGATGTTGTTTGTAGTAGCCTCGAAGAGAACCCCGTCCTGGCCATGTCTCGTATTGTGTCGTCAATAATTCGAACAACGTGGACTCCTCCCATGCCCAAGATGCGAAAATCGAAAATGTCCAGTAAGAGAAAAGTGGCAGTTTGAGTGTAGGTAGGAAAGCAGCTTTAAATTCTGCTCCAGACACAATGGATGAGCAACCGTCAAAAGAAAACTCACTCACAGCCTTTGCCCCATGCTACAACTCAAAGGAGCGGCTTAAACGTGCATTCGGCAGAGAGAAGAGAGAGCGAGATGATGGGATGCTCTCGAAGCCTTGCTCCCCCCCGGGTTCGTGGGGAAGCCTCAAGATCTCGCTACGGAAGCATATGGTTGGCTGAAAACAGAATGGCTCCCCTCGTTAAATTGGCCCAATCCGTACAATTCTCCTTTGTGAATGGCCCATGTGTAGAATACATAAAGACCTATCCCAACATACAACAACAAATATCCTTTCTTCCCTCTCGTATGTTATGTTGCCGTAATAAAGACTAAGGAAAATAGATACTCATCGCCTCTATCGCTCTTCTGCCTAACAAACTGTATTTTTTTCTCTTGTGGCCTTTGCTTGTTGGTTTTTGTTGTATGGAACCAACTGCGAATTGACACAATCTCTGACAAAGAAAGAAAATTATACAGTCCAACCGACGCACCAAGACAACACCCAGACCGCAGAAGTCTCTGAGCCATTTCGCATCTAGTCAGGCTCCCAGGGGTACAGGAAACACGGGAAAACATTAATACCATCTATTGCTCAGCTGCGACTTGCTGCTACTTGCTGCCGTTCCAGAAATTGCTGGGTTTGACAGGGAAGAGGAATAAGCAGCTCAACTGCAGGACGGATACGTGCAATAGGTTCGTCCCAAAAGATTTTTTCTTCACACACAGGCTGCCCTACACCCTCCACATAACCCTGCATGCTCGCTCTGCACGATCCAAGAGGTGCAAAGACAAACCCATCACTCCCACCCGTTCGTTCCGCTTGATTCATCCTTCCTGTCAGAGACTAAAAAGGTTGATAATAGATCATTTCAGATGACCGATCCCTTCGCAAAGAATACACGACTTCTTCTCTGACCCCTCAAGGTGCTCGTTCTATTGCGTGTCTCACCCAAACGTCTCATCATCGTCAAGAAAATCAACATCTGCGCATCGCCCTGACAACATCACACGCGGCAAACCTCACCATTGCCCGCCGAACGTGCTGTCATCAACCCAATTTCTGCAGGTCGTATTTATTGTATCAATATTCAATCAGAATACGCGCAGATCATTTTGCTTGCGCTGAAGGGTCTTTGCTTTTTGCTTTTGCTAGAAGCCCCCCAATTAACCTTTCGCCAAATCAGTTTTCGGATCGGCCTAGTAGTAACCAAAACACCAGCTACAATAGCACCAAAGCCCCCATACTATCTTTCTTCTCCTCTCTTTTTCGCAAAAAGGCTTCCACAGCCCATTAGGATTTTTCATAGAGAGCGAAGAATCAACAGCATAGACCAAGACCGTGAGACGAGAGTACACGAGCGCGCGAAAGAATCAGCCTGGCGAAAAGAACGATGCCTCTTTCTCCGCCCACGTCGAATAATGGCGAGCTGATGCCTGGACTCCATCATATCCTTCAACATAACTCCAATACCGCGTATCCAGACCAATACGATCACGGCGAAGGAGGAAGACTTCATTCCAACTACGGATCGCCTCACCCCTCTCAAAGTCGTCCCTCAAGTGCTGCACCTCGTCCCCAGTCCGGGTATCAATATACACAACAGTACCTTGAACCAGGCCATGGGATGCCATACGTGAGTTGCTTGGTATCGGCCATTGAAAGCCATTTCCACTGACACGAAATTAGGAAAATGCAGGCATCTTCGGCTATTCAGACCAGTACAACACGCCCGCAACATCACCGCCGACACCTTCAATGGGTGAACACGATATGATCCGGACAAGAAGTGGACTTATTCAAAGACCTAATCAACATCTGCGACCCAAAACCGAATCACGATCCAGAGTTGAGAAATCGCCGAAACCGAAAAGACCAAAGAAGGAAAAGGTGAAGTCGGAGAAGACCGTACCATTGGTACCCCTCAGCGAGCTGACCAAAGATTTCGAACATAACCCCATGGAGGACATTGAAGCATATGTGAATCGATCGGCCGAAGTACGAAGAAAAGAAGTCGATGAAGGAAAACAACCAGGGAGAGTCAAGCGGCCAATGAACTCCTTCATGCTGTACCGAAAATGCTACCAACACCGGGCGAAAGAGATAGCACTGAATCATAATCATCAAGTCGTCTCTTCCATGTGTGGTGAACATTGGCCGATAGAACCCGATCACGTCAAGGAGAAGTTCAACGTATGGGCGCGGATAGAACGAATCAACCACCAAAACGCACATCCAGGCTACAAATTCTCGCCTTCGAAACCCGGAGCAGCCAAGGGTGGGAAGCGAAAATCTCCAGGACCAGATGAGGATTCGGACCTCGAAGATTATGATTGGCAAGAGGGGCGTAGCCGGAAAAAGATCAAGTCTTCGCCTCTTGCACAACGCAATCAACCAGTCATGTATCCACCGACGGGGTCTGCATACAGGTATTCGAATTCGAGAGGGAGTTCCATGGAACCAAGTTATGCTGAAGGAAGACACATGAACGCATCGCATTTCAGTACGAGTAACCCTCAAATGAAGCCACCACCGCAATACCAGTCTCTTTTGACAGGAGGTGAATATTACGAACAAACGATACGACCGAATCCCAACTACGACCTTAGCAATTACTGTTCCGCAGAAGATGTGCTTCTCAAAAAGACCCAAGCACCTGGTGTACATCATGCTTTCCTCGGACTCCCAGGCGGTTCGAACGAGTTTGATATTATGAATGGAATGATGCCTCAACAACAACAATTTGATGACATGAACCATGTTGATCCAACCGCCGGAGAACAAAAGATTGACCCTTCGTTACTTTTGAGTCAAGGCGCCTTCAACGATAACACTTATGGTGATCGCGCTCCGGAGGGAATATATTTTGGCGATACGCAATTCGAGGACCAGAAATTCGTTCTACCACCCTATGGTTCTGGCTTGATTGATCCCAGTTTAGGCGATCCAGTCATGGCGTTTTCGGATGCTGAGCCCAATCAGGAGGGAATGCCGCTTCACGATCCGCATATGGGTGTTTTGAAGGGTCATCAGGAGGGCTGGCATGTTGAATCCATGGATGGCGGTCAGGAATTTGATAAATGGATGGACGGAGAGTGAGATTTCTCACAACCTCTTGGATTAATATGGAACGGGAGACACCGTAGATGGAGATTTCTCGGGCAAAATAGAAGGAGGAATTTTGAAGCATCTTCTTTGGCAGCGACGCGTGGCGTTGAAGGACGACATTGATTGTTTCGCTTCCGAGTTTTCTTTCAACTTTCTAGGGAGTTTTTATTGGTATTGGTCCTTGGGAAAGAGAGAGTTTGGGAAAAATAGACATCTAGGTAGATGATTAGCCATTGTACTTAGAAGAAAGTTATTGAAGAGCGCAAGCTAGAGGGTGTTGTATCTTCTTGTAAAAGTAGGCTCTTTGGGGGCGTTGGTGGATTTATGTTGTGGGAACTTCTCCTTTGGGGAGTCGTGTGGTTTTATTGATGCTTGCGGCGTAATCGAGGATATGTATGGAGTAGAGTCGAATAAATTGTACATATCTCCGATGTCGAATTTTGTGTTGCCTTTGAAATATCGTAAATAAGTGTTGATTGCTGACTGTCCTTCAAGTCCCCCTCCTGGTGGACATTGAAAGCGGCAGTACCGGTAAATAGGTACCTCGCTCGACGTTCTCGTTGTTCCAACTCTATAGCACCATCCAAAGTATTGACTCAGGTGATTGAACTTTGTTGTTCTAAATGAACTAGCCAATTACCCCTAGAAATTCGGAAAAGTGAGAGAGGTAGACAGATATGAACTTGCCTCATCGTGGTGAAAATCTTTCGATTAGAAGCCCAGTAGACCAAGTAACCATGGCATATTGAGTGACAATAAGCTAGATAGTAATGCAAACACAAACAGCAAGAAAATATGATTCAAGAGAAGCTTATCGGGGAGGGATTCGTCCCTCTTAAAAGAATGGCATTGTCCTGCAGCTTCCCGTCTGTGAGACCCAACTGGCCCAACTCAGCTAGACACTGCCCGGTGCTACAGTGGAAAAATAGGAGCTAGCAGAAAATGGTTCCTCCAAGTCGACGCATCATCGGCAGATTGGTGTAAGGATGTAGTGATGCGATGAAATAGTGAGTATGTCAAGAGGTCTGCTGCGACCGGAGTGATTTAGAGTTTACACGTGATATCACTAGCATCACCAAGAACCCTAAGGGAAGGTGCTAAGGACATGCCCCTCATCGCGTCCCCCAAGCGCGATCAAAATATACGCAAGCTCGCAAGGTTGAGTAGCTTCAATTGCACCCACCTCAAAGTCAACCACCCCTTCAAGCAAAATGTACGGAGACGCAGGCCTCAAACTCGTAAGTCCCTTCCTCTCAATTCCCCCTCCAAACCCGTCTCTAACATCTCCTCCTCACAGGTCCAACACGCCAAACGAACCCAAAAACTAACCCACCTCCCCACCTACCAAACCGAATTAATCCGCCTCTGCACCCGCGAAGTCCTCGACCTCTCAAAAGACGTCTCCCAAATCCTCCACCAACACAACGGCTCCATCGATCCCTCCCAAGACCCAGCAACAGCATGTACCCTCCTCGTCGACCATCTATGTATGCGGCGGAATAAACGGTGTTTACTTGCCTATCATCGGACGCGATGTGATAAACTTGAGGAGATGGTTTGGGAGGGTGTGGATTTGGGGGAGTTGGCGCAGGAGGGTAATCAGGGTGGTAATGGGGATGGAGGAAGAGGGAATGGGGGGGAGGGGAATGGAGAGGGGAATACGAGTAGTATTTCTCCTGAGGAGGAGGAGTATGTTAGGCTTTATGGGGATTTGTTGGCGGCGTATAAGGGGAGGTGGACGGATGTTGATTTGACGGGGAGTTTGGAGCCGCCTAGGGATTTGTTTATTGATGTTAGGGTTTTGAAGGATGCGGGGGAGATTCAGACGGAGTATGGGTTAGTTCTCCTTTCCCTTTCTGTTTACACGATCCAATTGGAGGTGATTGGGCATATGCTTGAGAGTTTTCCTGAGGGGAAGTTTGCTGAGGAGCATGGGGTTGAGGTTTTGGGGGGCTGGCATGTTTGTCTGGACTTGGAGACGAGATACTAATTGCATATAGGACGATCAACCTAACAAAGAACTCGCAATTCTATGTCAGGCAGGGCGATGTGGAACGTCTAATTGCACAAGGGTATCTGCAAAAGCTCAGCTGAGGGGTAGTCAATCGGGAATCGAAGCACCAAACTGCGACTTCGGACATCAATAATAGAAAGAGGACGCGTCGAAGGAAGAGGAGGAGCTTGAGCAATGCAGGTTCAATACATTATGCTCTGCCATTCATCTATGAGCGGCATGTCATCCGGATATACAGTTAGAAAGAGGGGCTCTGGCATTCGGAATTCAAGCCGCGAGACGATCCGTCGTGGGGGTGGTTCCAGGTCTTGTAGGGGTTGGAGTGAAGAGAATTGGAACTCTGGTGGGGCTCAATTGCAGACAATATTGGAGTTCCTTTCCTGTGCAGAGCCCATGTGTGGATCTCGTTGGTGAAAACTCCACGTCACGGAAGCGGGGATGCGGCTAAGTGTGGATTTTGTATTTGATATATTTATTGGGGAAACCACCTTCTTGAGAACTGGTGATGGAAATTGAAGAATGAGATATCAGAAGACTGGTATTAGATCATTTGGAGGCTTCTCTATGTCGTGCATAAGCGCTGTATTCCCACTTTACGAGAAAGAAAGGGGAGGGGAGGCAATGACGACTTTTCAGCAAATCATGAGAACAGCAGAAATTGCAATGAAATGAGAACGAATGGGGGATGGATGGCGTTTACCGGCATGTTAGTTATTGCTTCCGGACTTATGAGGGCGTTGTTTCATTGCATAGCGGTGCGGGGATAATATAGAGGTTGTGCGTTTTTTTCTTGAGTCTTCTCTCCTCTTGTTCTCATATACAATGTCGTGGGAGTGAAGGAACGTGGAGAAGGTTGTATCGAGTACCTAATATCTCGCTTGTCATACCATCCACCAGATCCCAATGTAATGCTGTGCAATGCAGCTAAAGCACTTCGGAAAACTTTCCGTTGCATTTTGGACCGTTCGGGAATAACTTCGAAGTCGTTTAAGAGGGGGTTCATGTACGGATAGGGCTGCAAATCTATATTTTAATTGGTGTTTCCCTTAAGGAAGAGGGGGAGTGGTATGATGGGGGAAACGTGAGTGATTGGCTGGAAGGCAACTAGACCGCAGACTCGGAGAGGAGAAAGGAGAAGAAAATCTGCTGCATCAAGACGCCACTCTCCATTTGAACCCTGGTAAAAAATGACCCGTGCAAGATCTGGGTCCCAAGATTAGCTGTGAAACAGGAATTAAAAAAGTGACAGGAAGGGATATTGTTCAGATGGGACACTCTGGTCATGTAGCATTGTAGCTTACACGCATCACCTAATTGAAATGCAAGATGAGAACATTGCCAGCACTTTAAATACACAAAAAGAATTATAGATGGCGTGCCTGTGTTGTGACTGATGATGCGATGTTGGTTTGTCGGGTGTGATGAGCAAACCTGCATCTCTGAGGCAAATGGCATGCATGTTGAAAAGCTCGATGCGGTTGTGGCGGGGCAAAAGATTCCCCTCCTAAATCCCCGTCAACGACTCAACCCAAGCTCCCTCCATCAGAAGCGAAGCAGCGAAGCAAAGACCTGACCGTTGGACGCCTCCAACTCGTCCACTCTAGCAGCTGCAACCCATCACCTCCTTGTGCGGCCTTTGCTTGGCCATATTGCTAGCTCTTCCTTACTAGCTCTTCCTTACTAGCTCTTCCTTACTAGCTCTAGTCTTCTCGTCCTCCTCTTGGGCTCTTATTAGACACTACTTCCAGGGTCTACGAGTCTACGACGCCACGGGTAGATCTGCCTAGACTTCCTTGGACCAGACTCCCATAGACTGCATCCAAAGTGGATTGCTACTGGAGCCCACTGACCCAGCTTTTTGCAAAGAGGAGACTTCAAGCAGGATCCTGGTCCCAGGCAAGGCTTTCCCTCCATCTCATAATACCCTCAAAATACCTTCTATATCCCTCGCTTCCCATTCACTCCTTCACCCCTTCACCCCTTTACTCCTTCAACCCTCCTATTTTCAAATTCCCCTTCACCAGCTATTTATTTGTACTGCCAGCCTCGCTTTTCTCAATGCCGTCAAGATTGCATATCGCGTCATAAGTCAATACCGGCTTAAGCTTCGGCAAGGGCCCCTAGTGGACCGCTCTCGCTCCCGTCTAGTCAATTGAACAGGATCGTCACTTTGTTTGGTGTCCAACTTTTGCTCTCTTTCTCCCACAAGACATCTTCAAACTTCCAAGTTGCGCTTCCGTTCAGAAATACTGACGTGGTTGAAGGACATCCGCGTCCCTCCTTCCCAACCCATCCCCATCACCATGTCTGAGCCAACTCACAACTTCGGCTCCTTTCGAAAGGCTCGAGCATCTTCCACCACCTCTCACTCCAGCCCAAGATTCATTCCAGGCTCTTCCGACAGCCACGATACCCATCTTTCCGAGGCCCATCATGGCTCTGTCCGCTCTCACGATGCCACTTTATCCTCTGCCCTCAATCCATTCAGCGCATCTGGTCCCAGAGAACCTACACGATCCTCGGTTCACATGCTTTCTTATCGCGGTCCGATAGGCAAGTTTGATTTTTCTGAATGATGCAACTGCAATTGTTAACAACCCAACAGCTCCCATTGACAATACCCAGTACTCTCAGAGCGTGAGAGAAGATACGGCCGAGCTTGCTTCTTACGCTCTTTCCGATAGAGGTTCTATCAAAAGTTCCTCCCCTCCACGCCGAAGCGTACAAACCAACCTCGAAGCCTATTTTAACAACCCTTCCGAACACGAGTCTTCCACAACTTTAGGAGAACCATTGCAACGCGAAACCATACACGAAGTTTCTGAACCTGCCTCCCCAGAGAATGGCGGATCCCCTACCGATCGCCCGGGTAATTCTGCCCTCACGAATATGTTGAGACGGTCCCCCCCAAGCACATCACCACCGGACAATGCTCAGAACGGAAAGGCTTCTAATAAGCCATTAATGAATAATAATGGAGGAGCTGTGGAACCGGACCAAAAACGACTGATAATAACAGGGGATGGTGTTGTGGAGGATGAACGAACACCATTATTGCAGAGAAAACCAAAACAACTTGAACCCCAATCACATCACCCAGACTACCTAGCGGGAGAGGATGACCTTGAACAGCAAGCTGTTCGAAGGTCTCCTTCATGGCCCAAGCTGCGTAATGTCGTACAATGGCCCCAGGAAAAAGGCATACACATTGCCCGGACTATTGTCAACCCCAAAAGCTGGGACAAGAAGGCCATTTGGGATAATGCTGTAGTTGCACCTGCTGCGTGCCTCCCGGCAGTTATTCTCGGACTTTTACTCAATGTTCTGGATGCCTTGTCGTATGGTATGTAATTAGACTGTTCTTTGGTCACTCGCTCACCAGTGCCGGGGAAACGCTTGTCTGCTGAGTATTAAAAGGACCCTGCTAACTTTAGAGTTCTAGGTATGATCTTGTTCCCCTTGGGTCAACCCATCTTTGAAAAATTAGGCTCGGCCGGTATATCCATGTTTTACGTCAGTTGTATTGTATCCCAACTGATCTACTCATGTGGTGCAAGTCGCTTCAAGGGAGGGATTGGTTCTGAGATGGTTCGTGGCCTCTAGTCCATAATCTGTGTAGTACAACACTAATGGTGTCACAGATCGAAGTTGTGCCATTCTTTCACAAGATGGCTTTTGTGATTATGGCCAAAGTTGGGGAAGAAAATCCCAAGGCTGTCATCGCAACCACAATCACCGCATATGCGATCAGTTCTATTGTCACAGGCCTTGCCTTCTTTATCATGGGAATCACTGGCTGTGGATATCTAGTCGGATTTATTCCCAGGCATATTCTAACAGGCTGTATTGGTGGTGTTGGCTTCTTTCTTGTTGCAACAGGCATCGAAGTCACTGCTCGCATCGATGGCAATCTCGAGTATAATTTTGCCACCCTTCACAAGTTGTTTCAATCCGATACTATAGCTCTATGGATCATACCATTAGTGCTTGCATTAATCTTATTTCGAGGGGAGCAAATTTTCTCAAGCCGATACTTTATGCCGGGATATATCTTGACCATTCCAGCCATCTTCTACTTTTTTGTGTTTTCGCTTGATGAATTGGATCTCAGCAATTTGACTCAAAAAGGATGGATCTTTCAAGGTCCAGAATCAGGAGAGCCCTGGTGGTTCTTTTACACTTTATACGGTGCGCTCTATCCTTTTATGATTTTTCTAGGAAAACAACTGACTGGTATAGACTTTAAACTAGTGGACTGGGAGGCAATTGCGGAAACTATACCATCAATTCTCTCTCTTACCTTCTTCGGTATTTTGCATGTCCCAATCAATGTTCCATCCCTCGGTTTCACTGTGGAAGAAGACGACTTGAGTCTTGACCGCGAACTTGTCGCACATGGACTATCAAATGCTGTTTCTGGTTTCGTAGGTAGCATTCAAAATTACTTGGTATATGCCAATAGTGTGATGTTCTACAGAAGTGGCGGTAATAGCCGCCTCGCAGGAATTATGCTCGCTGTTGGCACAGTTGGAGTCATGCTAATAGGGCCATCACTTATCGGCTTCATCCCGGTGATGATGGTCGGATGCTTAATTTTTCTTCTTGGGTTTGAGCTAATGGTCGAAGCCTTGTGGAAACCAAGGAAGGGGCTGAATTGGCTCGAGTACCTCACCGTGAGTCTCCACACAAGTCCCAGTAGTTCTTGAGCTTTAGATGCTAATAGTCCACAGGTCATTGCTATTGTCTTGATCATGGGCATTTACGATTTTGTCGTTGGCATATTTGTTGGAGTCACGCTTGCCATGGTGTCCCTCACTATTCAGTCCTCAAGGATTCCTGCCATTAGGGCGTCTTACTCTGGTGAAATTGCGGGATCTACTGTGCGAAGAAATCCCACGCAATCCGGGTTTCTTCGTAAAACCGGACAGCAAGTTCACGTTACAAAGCTTGCTGGGTATCTTTTCTTCGGTACAATTGTCAGCGTCGAAGATCGCCTGCGGGCATTGGTCGACGATGAAGCCTTCAATAAACGCCCGATTCGATTCTTGGTATTGGATCTTTGGCACGTCACTGGAATTGATTATTCTGCAGCTGAAGCCTTCAATCGATTAAACAGAATGTTCACCAAAAAGGGGGTCGCGGTCGTCTTTAGTGGCGTGATATCCGGAGGGCCTTTCGCTACAACATTCGGCAATATTGGGCTTGACGTTAAACTATTTGAGGATCTCAACTCTGCATTGGAAAGTTGCGAAAATGAGTTATTGAAAACGCTTTATTCCAGCAAGGCGGCGCGAAGTACGAGGAATGCTCCTGTCAATCTCGAGGTTCCTGGCCCAATCAAACCGGCCGAGCATTCTATCGATGCGCAATTCAGTTCGCCAAGACGCAGCCAACTTCAGAAAGCAGCTACCACAACCCTCGACGATAGTCCGCAAGAGACTCGATATGCCAATTTCAAGGAACCACTTCGTCTTCTCCTACAAACCTTCCAAGGGCTTACCGACAAGAATGAAGATTTCTGGTTCCGACTCACCCCCTTCTTCATCAAGAAAGAGTACCTCGCCGGTACAATCCTCTACCATAGCGGCGAAGTCGCGAATGAATTCTACCTCCTTCAAGAAGGTATCCTTCGTGCTGATTACGAGCTCCCACAGGGTAAATACTTTGAGAGTATCGTTGCCGGAACTACATGTGGCGAACTCCCCTTCTTCTCTGACACGGATCGTACTGCGACTGTGCAGGCGGAACGAGATAGTGTCTGTTGGATCATGGATCGCGAGAATTGGGAGAAGTTGCAGAAGGCTGATCCGGAGGTTGTGCAGGAGCTGCTGAGGGTTAGTCTTAAGTTGACGAGCGAGAGGATGAGTGCTATTACTTCTTATGTTTTGACGACTGCTGGTTAAGACATTGAAGATGGCGGTGATGAGAATTCGTTGAGCAGGGTGGGAAAAGTGGGTTGTTCATACGTGTTATTTTTTTTACATAGGACCTTCTTATTCTGATAAGAGGCTGGGTTTGCTTTGCATTTCTATGGGCGCGTTGGTGTTGGGGGTTCTTTTGGTGGGTTAATTTTGGGTTTCTTTCTTGCTTGCGTCGCGATTGAGTTGAATGAGATGGGATTTGCCGGAAGGAAAAAGTGTTTTTTTGGGCTGGTTGATGGAGGGTGGGGATGGATCAATCGAAGCGAGGCGATGTGCCTTTGTACATTGAATAAGATTGATTTGGATCAGATTTGCCATTAGGGGCTGGGGCTTGGGCTTTAGTTACTGGACCCTTTCTACCTCCTTTTTTTCTCCTATGCTTCTGTGGATGAGTTCGTTGGTGTGAAGAAAACGAATGGAAAATTTGTAAATATAAAATCAAAATCTTGTCAGTGGTACCGTATATATGTTATGATGGTCTCTTCTCCTTTGACTCACCTGATACTCTTTTCCTCTTTGGCATAGCTGCCAGCTTCTTTGCTTGTTGTGAACTTGGAAGGTGGCTGTTGAGGTTTGGTTATATTGGAGTTTGCAGATGTTGCAGGGCGATTCAGGTTGGTTGGTGAGGAGTGAGGAATCTGGTTTGGGAAATAGAGTTTGAAGGAGTGATTGATGTAAGGTGTAACATTATTACTTGATTTGGGAGATAGGGATGGTTGTTTAGGGGATGTCATGAGGGCTTTCATGTTGAGAAGTGTCTTGTTGAAGGGGTGTGCCTCGTTAGATAACTGTAAAACCTGGAGAGCCAGGTGGAAGTGAAAAGTTACTTAGTTACTGAAAGTGAGTTTGTAAACAAAATTGACACTAGTGAATATTACTTTTATTTACTTCTTGGGAACAAGAAATTGATACAAAATAACGCTACTCAGTTGTATCAAAGATTTAGAAGAGGTAGGTCCATCTTATTTCTGAAAACCGTGCGACCGATATCTTGAAGACTGACCTTTCTTAAACAAATTTAAATACTAGAGAGAGTCCAAGTCTGATATTCCGATTACCACCTTCTCGCAATGAAGAAGCAAAGCCCTTATTCCCATTCTTGTGTTCTGCTACTAGGGAGCGACGTCAGAGAACAACAGCCTTGGTGGAATTCGCCCTCTGAGCCAGATTGAGTATATCGAAAAGTTCCGAGTCCCTTGCTTTCTACTGGTATGCCTACAATCTGTTTCTGATTTCTATATCTATTCACTATAAACTTTGAACTGGCTTTTTTGTAGTTCCCTTCGCTTTTTTGTTGTCGAATTTAGTTCTACCATCAGAAAAGGGAGTTTATTCAGATGCCCAGACTTGGGCGCCGATATTATCGATGGGGTATCGGGGGGTCTACGATAATAATCGTATCGGATTGAAGCAACCCGATAATTACGAAGTACAGGGCCAAAAGGATGTAAGACATTTTTTCTCGCCACCATCACGCTGCTTTAATAGTCACACCATATGATCATTTGGACACTATTCAGAAAAATGAGGCTATTTAGAACTCTGTGTACATTCCATGGGCATTCTTGACAGCTGTGCAGCGTTCTCCCATACCATGAACTAGCTCTCTCACCTCAGCATCTGTGATAGTGTTCCACGCCTGCAAAACAGCTGCCCTAAGCCTTTGGTAGTCCCTGTGCACCTCTGAATCTAGTGCACTCAATATATCCTTCATTCTATCCCACAATGTCTCAATGGGAGACAAATCTGGAGAGAATGGTGGCCAGCTTATGGGTACAACTCCCCTGTCAGCTATATGCTTCATGGTGTATTTTGCAGTGTGCCCTGGACCACCATCCTGTTGAAATTTGAGACCTGAGTGCCCACTGGTGTACATATAATTCCACACCACTGGGAATGTATGCTTGGAGTACGTTGCTGCTGTGATGGTACTCCATTCTTTCTCCCAAAATAACCCTGCTCCTTTGCTATATTTCC
>LKUV01000117.1:0-181482 GCA_001414455.1 Hymenoscyphus fructigenus | reverse complement strand
GTGTCACGAATCACGTGTCAGCATGTGATGAGTAAGTCCAGACGGCGTTCTGACAGGACAAGATACTATTGAGTAGATATAAGATAGGAGAGTTGGCTAGAGTAGCTAGCCGATTCAAGGATTTCATTCGGCATAAGATCACGTGACAGATTGGGTCGCCTGGAGCGACGAGCTACCCAAGCGACCGGGTCGACTGGAGCGACTGGCGCTCCAGTCTACCCATGAGAAATGAAGGTTCTATATATGACTGGCACGTCTGCCATTAGATAGGAGCTTCATGCTCAACTTTACTTTAGTTTTCAATACATCTTGTTTTGACATCTTGAGTTCAAGTAACGAGTTTACCTTTGAGTAAACACCCGGCGCATCTGGACCTCTTATCTGCATAACAACCTTCGAGACTTAAGTTACCTTGTTACTTTCGGTACGGAAGTGAGTTTCGTTACAATAATCTCTTAGTAAATAGTCTAGTATATTATACTAATATTGTCTAGAAAGAATCCTTAGAAGTATCTAAATACCTACAGGAAAAGAGAATAGGCTTTTTAGATGTTTTTAACTCTAATAAAGCTTTAGAACTTTCTAGCCTTAGTAGTATTAAGTATGCTATTAATACAGAGAGTACTGTTTCTTATAGGCTCTTATATAACTTATTAGAGACTTAATGTAACGAATTACAAACTCACAGGTCCTAACAAGTGTGACTAGGTCTTGGTTGGTTTAGTTGTAGTAGAAAGTAAGAGTCACTGTAGTATTTACTTAAAGGTAAACTTGTTACTTGAACTCAAGGTGTTAAAACAAGTTGTATTTGAAAACTAAAGTAAGTTAAGTATAAAGCTTCTATCTAATAGCAGACGTGCCAGTTATATATAGAACCTTTATTCTCATAGTCGCTATAGTTAACTGTTCGACTATAGTTAATATAGTTAACTCGTCGGCTATGTCACTTGTCATATAATATGTTCTTTATCTAAAAGAGATCCTTAGATCAGTTAGCTACTCTAGCTAATCCTATAACCTATAACTACTCAATAGTATCTTGTCCTGTCAGAGCGCTGTCTGGACTTACTCATCACGTGCTATTCTGTGATTTGTGACACTATCCTCTTCTTAGCCTAGCGTGTCTCTACACTTAAGTACAACCTAAGAAATATTGTCAGAAGGCTAGTGGCCTTCTCTTTCTTTAATATAAACACTACCCGAGCCTTCTAACACAAACGTTGGATCAAATTAGTGAAACGTATTAACAGATCTAGTGAAGAGATAGCTCCCTGTACCTGATGTGAACGTTCTAAGCAAAAGTGTGTGGCCTTAGCTATTATACTAGAAGCTAACAAATGTTCTGAGTGTACGCGACAGAAGAAATCCTGTGATGTGAAATCACAAAACTAAATGCTCTCACTTTCTGACTAGTCCTCTATTGACCAGCAACGCCAAAGATTACAGGACGAAGAAGAACAGGCATGGCAGTCTCAACAGGAGGCCGCTGCTAAGGTTCTTTGTTTACGAAAACTGCAACGCTAGCTTGATTAGCGTAAACAGTAGTTAATTTGTTCTGGCCTAAACTCTATGGCTGAACTAGAAGAGAAGGAAAAGAAAGAGATAGAGAAAGAAGTGAAAGAGAAGAGGGAAGAGGAGGCTACTAGGCTAGCAGCCCTCCCTATCCCTGCTTCTTTTGATCCCTCCCCTGACTTGGGTCTTGACCCAGCCTTTTTTGCGTCCTTCTCAGCTGAGTACAAAATGTGGGCAACCCTAGGTTTCGGTGGTAGAACTCCTAAAGTTCCTCCTAGCACTGGTTGAGATTTCCCTTTGGTTCCCAAGTGTTCTCTGAATGTAGGTAATCCAACTACTTAATCAGGTACTTGACCTGTCCTCTGACAACCTTATAGTCAAGAATCTTCTTGACTTTGTATTCTGTGTTAGAGTTAACAGGTTGGATTTCTGTGAGTAGGGCTAGTAGTACTCCTAGTAGTGCTAGTTCAAGCAAAGATATATAGAATACTAGATGGATATTCATAGTCTTTGGTAGCGTGAGTTTATAATTCAGAGGTCCTTTGACACGTTTGATTTTGAACAGTCCAAGCTTTTTGTGGTCTAGTTTACTACTTAGTCTTTTAGTGTTAATGTTTTTTCTAACCAAATAGACTTTATCTCTCTCTTTTAACGTTGGCTCCTGACTATGTCGCTTGTTGTAGTAGTGTGTATTATATTCTGCTACAAACTAAAGTTGCTCTGTAAGCTTCTTATGTAATTCTCTGAGTTTGTAGTCTTGCAATCCTGCTTTGTTATTATTGATAGTACTCTGTAATAAGTCTTGATAAGTAACTAATTTATATCTATAGTTAGTGTAGAATAGTGTGACAAGCGTGGTTTCTGTTGTTGAACTATTATAGGTGAACTATACTAAGGTTAGTAGTTTAACCTAATTATCCTGTTTATAGTTTACATAACATCTTAAGTATGCTTTAATGACTTAATTCATTTGTTTAGTTCCTCTATTTATCTAGGGGTGAAAGGCTGTTGACAGCTTTCTTTTTATACCTAGTTACTCTGTGAGAGCTGTCTAGAATTTCAAGGTAAAGAGCTTATCTCTGTCAGAGATTATTTCTTCTAGTAGACTATGTAGAGCAACTACTTCCTGTAGGAATATATAAGCTAGGTGTTCTGCTGTACTTGCTTCTATATATAGTATGAGTATTATATACTTTGTGAGTTGTTTAACAATGACTAGGATTGAGTTATACATGACTCCTGTCATTGAGTCTTTGGATTTTGGTAGCTTAACTATAAAATCTCATGAAATAGATCTCTAAGGTACTTGTGGTATTAGAGTAGTGCTTATCTGTCTATAAGGTACATAGTGGGAAGCCTTGTTCCTGGTACAGGTATTATACTCTGCTATTACTTCCTTGACTACTACTAATAGGTGATTAACATAGTAGTGTTGCTTAATTCGCTAGAGGGTTCGGCGAACTCTCTAGTGACTATACGCTAGAGCAGTATAGTATTCCTTGACAAATTCCTTTGTATAGGATTTAGAGACATGTAGTTTTCTGTTTATATACTGTTTGTTATTTTAATCATTTGTTGCTCTATATTTATTAATAAAGTCTTCTTTACTGTTTAGCAAGTTCTTTGGCATAGGTTTCTATTCTACTAGAGTAGGTTACTCTATCTCCTGGGCCCTCTAGACCTTCTTAGTCCATGAACCTTCTCCTGTCGCTGCTATTTCGTGTACAGCTAGAGCTAGGTCTCTGTTTTCTAGAGTCTTTAAGATTGCTATTTTCTTGTACTCTTTATCTCCTTTGTAGCCTAGCTTTTAGCTAAGAGCGTTGGCTCAAGGGTTAGCTGTTCTACTAATATATTAGATTATAATGTTATAACCTCCTAAGATTCCCGCCTACCTTACAAGTCTCCTATTCAAGAGTTCTTGTATAGTAGTGAATGTTCTAAGGTTCTTGTGATCTAATAGTATAGTAACCTAGTGATTTACATTCTAGAGATATATTCTCTAGTGCTCTAGTACTAGAACTATAGCGAGAAGTTCCTTATTGTATATTCTATAGTTCTGCTATACTAGGTTCATTTTCTTAGAAAAGTATACTACTAGCATGAGTTTACCTTCTTTTCCTGGTTGAAGATATATAGTACCTACTACTGTGTCTAAAGCGTTAGTCTCAACAGTGCTTGGCTTGCTAGCGTTGTAGCTTTAAAGAATAGGTTCTTCTGTGAATTGTTTCTTGATTTCCTAGAAAGCTTCTTCAGCTTCCTCTGTCTATTAGAAATTAATACCTTTTCGAGTTAGGCTTGTTAGAGGACTAGCTAGCTTAGTGTAGTCTCTAATAAACTGTTAGCAGAAGTTAGCGAATCCTAGAAATAACTAGACGTCTTTGACGTTTTGTAGCATTGTCTAGCTCTTAATGTCCTTAGTTTTTTCTAGATTAACTTCTACTTATCCTAAAGTAATCAAACACTCTAGAAACGTTATATAAGTTACTCTAAACTTATATTTTGATAGCTTAAGGCGAGAGTCTACTGCTATAAGTCTCCTCAAGACTTCTTTGACATGCCTCTTATAGTTCTCTTCTTGTTCTAAGAATACTAGAATATTGTCTAGGTAGTATATTATAGTACTTCTAATAGATCTTCTAGTATACTATTGTTCTGTCTTTAACACATAGTAGGTGTGTTTGTTAAACTAAACAGTATTACTGTATACTTATAAAGACCTAATAGTAAGACAAATGTAGTCTTCTATTCATTACCTTCCTTAATCTAAATTAAGTTAAAGGTACTTCTCTAATCTAGTTTAGTATATTAAACTGCCTGTTCTATTCTGTTCTACAGGTATTAGCTAGTTAGTAATAGATAAGTGTCCTTAACTATTGTGTTGTTGACTTCTTAGTAGTTAACATAAACTCTTCTGTTTAGATTGTCTTTTTTGTATGCTATAAGTATATTTGAACAGATAGGAGACTCTAACTTCTAGATGTGTTTTTTCTTGATTCCTTCCTTGATATACTTGTTTATTATTTACAAGTCACTCTATGTATATAGTTGAAGCTTTTGCTTTCTAAGGTTATAACTCTCTTTTAGTTTTATCTTGTTGTCTTATAGTTAATGTTTTAGCAAGGTATATATGTCTTCTAGGTTATTAAACAATTTAGTAATTTCTTTATACTATACAGGTATTTCGTTATTAGCTGTCTGGCTGACCTGTAGAGAACTCTAGGCTAGGTGTCTAGGTAACTTAGAAAAGGTAGTGCTAACCTTATTCTAGCCTTGTAGTCACAGCTGCTTGCAATTACATTAGCTAAAGGAAATCTCTTTTTTCTTCTAGTCAATGTTAGAGTTATGTTCTCTGATCTAAGGCATTCTAAGTATTGTGTTCTTCTTTCTAATATCTATAATATTAAATTATATATCTAAACAGTATCCTTTGATTTATGTTTTCGTGGGTATAGTTTATTAGTTAACAACACCTTCTTAGTATTCTACCTCTGTCTCATTAACTACTGTAAGTTTATATAGCATTATTCCTTTGACTAAGACGTTTAGCTTTTAGATAGCTAAGAGAGAAATAAAGTTACCTGTAGCTCTAAAATCAATTATAATTTAGAGTTTCTTTCCCTTGATTATTATAGTTATATATAGCTAACTTTCTTCTAAAGTTATACAAGCTTCCTGTTACTTAATAGAAAAGATTTCAAACAAGAGCTTATCTAGCTCTCCTAGTGTTCTAAAAACTACTTTCTCTTTGTCTAAGTAGACTACTTTATATACTTCTCCTACCTGACAATACTTATTAAAGTCAGGTTCAGGTAGTGTTGCTAAAAACCTTAGCTTAAATCTAATGATTCTAAGAGGTTGTTCTAACTTCTAGGTACTAGTTCTGTTAACTAGCTGGATTACTATTTATTATTCTCCTTCCTTAGGTTGTTAAGACCTAGGACCTTTAGAGTCTTAGTAGTAAATGTCACTCTTAGGACACTATCTATACATGAGTTCTAATGTCTCTTTTCCTGAACAGAGATTTCAAAAGGTAATTCAACAGTTCTTAGCAAATACTACTTTATATTCGTCTAGAGGTACTAGTTTGTCTCCTTGTAATATATATAGACTCTAGAAGTCAGGCTTGATTTCGTTGATTTATATCTAACAGTTTCTATCTATATAGATACTAATAAATGTCTATTTTTCTTCTACTTCTAGGTCCTTGCTTACTGCCTCCTAGTTGCCTGTCTCTAATAAGCTAGATGATTCTAACAAGTACTCTATAGGAATAATTGTCTTAGCTAGGTCAAGGCATGTTCTTTCTACAAAAGTCGTTTATAGAATTATGCTAATACTTGTTAAATCTATTAGGCCTTCCCCTGACTATTAGGTAATATATTTTATATTAAACCTTAGGTATGTGCCTAAGTATAATTATATAGTTTAAAAGGTTTATTCCAGGTTCTGTAGATCTTTCTAACTATACTCTTGTTTCTCTCTGTACATTAATATCTAGGTGTTCTTAATGTCTACACTAGTAGATTCCTAGACTAGTGCTGTAAGCTGTTGAAATAGAAGGATTTCTACAGAGTCTAATTATATACTATAGTATTCCTCTAGAATTAGATTATCTAATTCGTCTATAGATTTAATTTCTTTGATTTATATACTAATATACTTGGCCAGCTCTTCTTCTGTGAGCGGCCTGCCTTTAAGTACTACTACTTCCTTGCGGCTAGTAGCATTAACTTACTTTCCCTGATTAGGTTACTTCTTCGAGCTATATTCGTTTGCTCTGTAGCTAGTTTTGCTACATAAGTAACATAAATTTTACTTGTGTTAGTAGTTCCTTTCTTCTTGGGAAAGTTTACTCTACTTACCTACTCTTTTCTTTGGCCAGGTCCTGCTTGTAGTATCTAGTTCTATGAGATCTCTACAGTTCTTTCCTCTATAATTTACTTAATGTCTATAACTCTCTTTTCTTTCTAGCCTTCTTTCGTAGTTCTAGTTATTGATTTTGATTAAGTTATTAATTAATTTATTAAGTAAGGTTAGTAAGTCATCCCTGGCTAACTTGTCCTTAATATTGTTCTTTAATCCTCTATAGAATTGTTCCCGGAGGGCTTTGTCGTTCTAGTTTAATTACACTGTGTACTACTAGAAGTGTAAAGTATACTTAGCTATAGAGTTCTTTTGTTAGAGGTTATATAATGCCTATATAGATTTTTTCTTTAAATCAACATCTGTAAATGCTTAGTTAAGCTCTTCTTTGAATCCCTTTACGTCTTAGAACAGTTTCTTAGTAACTTCTAACATAATTATTAATATCTTTCCTTTAGGTGTTTTGTTCTTCTAGAAGTCCTTGAGGTATAGTTTCATCTAGTTATAGGCTACTCCTTCGAGACAGGTAGCAAGCTATATGACTTAGTTAGTTTCACTTATGAATTATACTACATAAAAGTTTAAGTAGAGAGAAGCTTTCATGAGAAACTCTATGAGTTTCTCTAGTAAACCATTGAATAGTTTTGAGATTAGTAGTTTCACTTCCTCTTAGAGAGTAGTAACAGTTAGTGCTATTACAACAGCTAGAGTAGTAGCTACTTTTGACGCTACCTTTAGAGTAGAAGATATAGCTGACATTGTAGTAGTTTACTTCTAGAGTAGATACTTAAAGTATAATAAATTACAAACTTATAGGTCCTAACAAGTGTAACTAGGTCTTCGTTGGTTTAGTTGTAGTAGAAAGTAAGGGTTACTATAGTGTTTACTCAAAGGTAAACTTGTTACTTAAACTCAAGGTGTTAAAACAAGTTATATTTGAAAACTAAAGTAAGTTAAGTATAAAGCTTCTATCTAATAGTAGACGTGCTAGTTATATATAGAACCTTCATTCTTATAGTCGCTATAGTCGACTGTTTGACTATAGTTGATATAGTTAACTCGTCGGCTATGTCACTTGTTATATAATATATTCTTTATCTAAAAGAGATCCTTAGATTAGTTAGCTACTCTAGCTAATCCTATAACCTATAACTACTTAATAGTATCTTGTTCTGTTAGAGCGCCGTCTAGACTTACTTATTACGTGCTATCTCGTGATTCGTGACACTTAACTTAAAGCTTTATACTTGTATCTACAAGACGCTCTCTGAAAACACTAGATTAGACCTAGCACAAGTCTTATAGAGGTGTTTATTCTTTTTGTTCTAAAAAAAGATAGAGGCCTGTGGCTTTATATTAATTATTATAGTCTTAATAAAGTTATAATTAAAAATTATTACTCTCTTTCTCTTATTAATTAGTCTCTTAACTAGTGTAATATATAGAGGCTGTGTTAGTTATATAACCTTTCGTCTAATCTAAGGAAGCCTTTATCTGCTATTATAAATTAATTAGGAATTAATTAATTCTAGTAGATAAAGTTAACAAAGTTAACAGAGTCTATGTAATATTAGAGTTTAGGAGCTTCTATAAAACAAGGCTTCTCTTATACCTCCAAGGAGGAGCAGAGATTAGTTATATACTAAATCTAATACTTGTTTACTCTTATATAAGATTTAATTTAACTTATTACCTACTATCTACCTTATAACTAGTTAAGTAAAGTAGTTATCTTTACAAAACTAGATCTAAAAGATACTTATTATTATATTAGAATTTATAAAGGCCATGAATAGAAGACAGCTTTTAGGACCTGTTATAGGCATTTTAAGTATCTTGTAATATCTTTTAATCTAGTAAATGTGCTAGTAATATTTCAAGTATATATTAATACTACTCTTAGTAGTCTTCTAGATGATTTCGTTGTTATTTATTTAGATAACATTCTTATTTACTTATAAAAGAAAGAAGACTACTATAATTACGTTTGCCAGGTTCTTACTAGACTATGTAATAGTGATTTGTTCTATAAACTTAGTAAATATAAGTTTAATGTCAAGGAAGTCAAGTTTCTTAGCTTTATTATTAGAATAAATAGTATAAAAGCAGATCCTAAACAGATCTATACTATTGTAGAATAGCTCTAGTCTATGTTGTTCTATATAGTCTAAGTTTTTCTTAGGTTTATAAATTTTTATTATTAGTTTATTTATTGTTACTCTTTTATAACCTTAGGTCTAACAGATCTCTTAAAAGATATAGAACAGAGCTGTAAAACTAGCTTCTTTAATTAGACAGATGTAGCTAAGGAAAGTTTTTAACTTTTAAAAACAGTATTTATAATAATACCTGTTCTAGTCTATTTCAACTCTTCTAAGAAGATTTATATAGAAACTAATATATCTAAATTTACTATTACTAGAACTATTTCATAACAAGCAGGTACTGTTAATAGTATAAAACAATATTAGCATTCTATAGTATTCTAGTTCTAGAAACTTACTAGCGCTAAACAAAACTATAGTACCTATAATAGAGAACTTCTTGTGATTGTTATAGCCTTTAAGTATTAGAGACATTATCTTAAAGATACTAGGTTTACAATCGAGGTTATAACTAACTATAATAACCTCTAGTACTTTATAGAAACAAAGTACTTGAAAAGCTATTAGACTTGCTAGGTAATATATCTTGCGACATATAATTTTAAGATTATATATTATAAAGGCACCTTAAACTCTATAGACAGACCTAGCAGAAGGCTAGACTATAAGAATAGTTCTACTAATATAACTTAGCTTCTAACCTTTTAGAATAAATTAAAGAAAGTTTTTGTAACTATAATTCTAGGTTCTTTTCCAGCCCTAGAAAAGTTCTCTCTTAAAACACAACTCTTAGTATTTACTATATCTGCTATAGTATAAGAGCTTTTACCTTAAGGCGTGTATAAAGGCCTTCTTAGAGATTCCTTAAAAGAGAAGTAAGGTATAGAGTACTACCTTAAAGGTTCTACTACTACAGCTAGAGTAATAAGAATATCTATGTTCTAATTACTTAATAGAATCAAGAACTTAGTTGTCTCTTAAGTTTTTGAATTAGATAGTTACAAACATTTAATTCTATGTTTATAGATATATACAGCTACTAAAAGAGCTATAGCACTAGCCTCTCTTTCTAAGCTACTCCTTGATATTATTAAGTTAACTTAGAGAAATAATTTAGAATATAGAGATATTCTAAAAAATAGGCTTAGCAAATAAGACACAAGCAGAGAACTAATTTAGACATATAATAAGAACCTTCTCTAGTTTTATTTAAGAGTTATAGTGTCTAATAACTCCGCCTTATAAGCTTAAGTTATAAACCTTTATTATAACAACTCTTTAGTAGAACATTATAGAGTTAATAAGACTCTAGAGCTTTTAAAAAGATTCTAGTATTAGGAAAACATAAAAACTAATGTCTGTCTCTATTATAGAGAATATAATATCTACTATAGAGTCAAGGCTAAGAGATATATACTATATAGTCTGTTAAGTAGTTTACTACAGCTAAAAAGACTCTAGAGTAAAATCTCTATAGATTTTGTCACAGGCCTGCCTCTGTGTAAAAACCTAGCAGAAGGTTCTGATTTTAATATAATCCTTGTAGTTATAGACTAGTACTCTAAAATAGTAAAGTATATTACTTGTTACAAGACAGTTAACTCTCTAAAGCTAGCTAGGCTAATGTAGAACAATGTTTTCTTACTCTTTAGTACCTCTAATAGAATTGTTTCTAATTGTAGAACTGTGTTTACAAGTAATTTTTAGTCTACTTTCTGCTTTTACATAGTATATAAGCAAAGGTTAAGTACTATATTCTATCTATAAACAGATACTTAGACAGAGTAGTAAAACTAGGCTCTTAAACATTACCTTAGAGTGTATTATAGCTAGTAAAAAGCTAACTAGTTTGACAAGTTAACTTTTACTAAATTTATATATAATAACTCTAAACATTAGGTTTTGTAAGATATATCTTTTAAAGTATATTACAGTTACTAACCTTAACTTCTATAGAATTCTAAGGACAGGATTAAAGGAGAGGTACTAGCTGCTTATAAAAGACTAGAGATTCTTTATAAAGAGTAGAATAAACTTTATAATCTCTAGCATTATATATAAAACAATCAAGAGTCTTATTTTAATAAACATTAGTTAGATAAACACTTCTTTAAAAGAGACTAGGTTATACTGTTAATAAAAAATCTTAGACTTAAAGTAGAAAAGTTTAAGCTAAAATTCATTAGACCTTTTAAGATTCTAGAATATATTAGTACGTCTGTGTATAAGCTAGACTTACCTAGTATATATAAACAGTTATATCTAACGTTTTATATTTCTCTTCTTAAAGAATTTATAACTAAGAAGAGTCAGAAACCTTACCTCTATACCTCTAGAGAACTCCTAGAATTAGTAGAGGACAATAAGAAACAAGAATAGAAAGTTAAGTCTATTATTAATTATAAACAAGAAGGCTAAGACAAGAAACTCAAGTATTTAATTAAATGAAAATCCTAGCTAGATAATTACAATACCTAGTTACCTATTTATTCTAACCTTATAAATGCTAAGGAACTTCTTTAATTATATAACAAGAACTATAGTCTTTTACTTTAATTCTTCTCTTAACTACCTGCTAAGGTTTTAAACAGCTTAAACACCTTACAACAAAGAGAGTACTCTATGAAGGAGAAGAGAAGACCTAGTAGACTATACAAGGTCTGTGACTTTAGTTAAGACGCTCTTTCTTAGATTTTTCTCCTATATAGTTTACTAGGTTTACTAAGAATTAAAATACTAAAGTTCACAAGGAAATCAAGGCAATAAAACAGTTTATTTATATAGCTTTACTATAGTTATATACTCTCTCTCTAACTTATAACTCTATATCTTCAAAAAGTAAAAATACTAACTTCTAAGACTGTTAAGCTCTTGCAAAGAACTATAACACTTCTAGTAAGATCTACTTATTCTTATTAGAAACAACATTATACTATAACTATATTAGCATAGAATTCTAGAACTTCTAAGAACTTACTACTACTATAAAGACCTCTTAACAGGCTTGAACTTCTGTAGTTAATTTACAAACTATAATAAGTATTATATTTTCTATAGCTAAAGCACTACTAGTTAACTACCTACTTATCTCTGTAGAGATATTAGTAATAAGTCTAACACCTTTAGTATAGATGTCTCTGTACTTCTTTCTTGCTATTAGCAAGAACTCTTTAAGTATATAAAAGTAATACACCTCTAGAACTCTATTCTAGGCTTCCTCTATATCTAACTCTTTGTGTAGTTAGAAGAGTTCTAGAGCCTCTAAGTATTCTTCTACTTATTAAAATTTCAATTACTACAAGAAGATATATTATTCTTATCTTGAATATAGTATTAATTTAGATAATCTTTAAGATATTTCTTAAAGATATTAACAATGTCTTCCTAGGCCTGGCATACCTCTAAAAGAGATCAAGAAATCTAAAATATTAGATAATAGCTTATAAAATTCTAAAAGTAAAAAAGCTTACTAGCTTACATAATTTAGAGTCTGTAATATATTAGTTATAATTCTTTTTGCCTAGAGTAACTATATACAAGACAAAAGAATTAATAAGAAGATACTTTAAGTACTTTAAGTATTAACCTATAACTAGAAAGAACTTAGCTAGATTAGCTTTATACTTAGAAGTGTTATAAATAGAATAAGATATAATAAGAAATTTTAAGATATAGAAAAGAGAAGGTCTTGTAAAAGAGAAGAACAGGTCTCTATATATATTCTAAAAGATACTATAGTCTTTCTATATATTATATATAGCGCGCTATACTTTTCTATTAACCTCTAGCTTCTCTTTAATGCCTTAGAACTATCTGTATAAGGTTTTTATATAATTTATTCTCTTGTAACAATACTGTTTAGAACATTCTAGTATTATATATACAAGAACACTAAATAGTGCCTTATTATAACTCTATAACAGAAGAGAGTCTAATTAACTCTCTTAGTTGTAAATGTTGTCTATACCTTTGTGAAATTAATAAATCGCCTACTAATAGCTGTAGAGTAATTTTGTTTACTATAGTAAACAGTAATAATGTTATCTACTTATATACTCTTCTATAATACCTGCTAAATTATATCTTTATAACCTTTTTACGAAAACAGGCAAAATAATCTTAAAGACAAGATACTTAGAAGAGGGGATAGTTATAATATATAGAGGCTGTGTTAGTTATATAACCTTTTATCTAATCTAAGGAAGTCTTTATCTACTATTATAAATCAATCAGGAATTAATTAATTCTAGTAGATAGAGTTAATAAAGTTAATAGAGTCTATGTAATATTAGAGTTTAGAAGCTTCTATAAAACAAGGCTTCTTCTATACCTCTAAGAAGGAGTAGAGATTAGTTCTATACTAAATCTAATACTTGTTTACTCTTATATAAGATTTAATTTAACTTATTGCCTACTATCTACCTTATAACTAAATTTCTATTTTCTAGAGTCTTTAAGATTATAATCTTTTTATACTTCTTATCTTCTTTATAGCCTAGCTTTTAGCTAAGAGCGTTAGCTTAAGGGTTTACTATTCTACTAATATATTAGATTAATGTATTTCCCGGTCGAGTAGATTACTTAGTCGAGTAAATCACGAGAACACTAAAACGTAATAACAAAAAATATATTATAACAATACTATTAAAAAAACACTAGCTACTTATATTAATTATTTCCTAAGATGTCTTGTATATACAAGTATTATGTCTAACCTGATTATATAAGCTACAACGTTACTGCTTACCTTCTAAGCAACGTTGTTATATATTATTACTACTCTCTTCCTGTTGAATTTAAGTACTTTAAATAATTTCCTCGCCTTCCTCTACTATAAGACTTTTACCTTAGTAAATACACCTCTTTTTTTTCCTCTCTCTTCTCTTTTTAAGCTGATTTGCCTCTTATAGTGCCTTAATTTCAGCTCTTATAAGTATAGCTCTGTATATTATTATTTGAGCTCCCTTAGTAAGCTGATTAAATGCCTTGTTGATTGATGTTAGAGAGCTATCTTAGTGTTGTACAATATAGTTTTTAAGATATATAGTCTGGAATTCAAGCTCTATTGTGTTCTGTGACGTCTTTAGGGTCTAGTTTAGCTTGTTTGTAGAGGGTAGAGTTAGTGTCTTTAGCCTTAGATTAAGGTAAGAAAGTATATTCTCAGAATTGTACGAGACTAAGCTAGTTACTTGAAATCTACTCTTAATATTCTACTCTACAAATGTAGCGTTAAATGCTACTTTAAATACAGGAAGAAACTTAAGCTTAGTAATATACTAAATTCTAACCTAAACGAGATTCTTAATCTACTTACTATATAATGCCTTTAGTAGGCTAAAACAGCTAACGTCAAGAGGCTAAAGAATGTAAGATAAGTATAGTAGTATACAGAGAGTAATAATACTATTCTCCTGACAGTATTACTGAAATTAAACTAAAATATATAACTTGTAGCTATCGAGAACAAGGAGTCTATATTATCTAACTATATAACCTTTTGTATACTTATTAAAGTACTGAATCTACTTAAATCTAATCTCATTTGTTGTCTATCTATTCTTACTTAATGTAATTACCTAATCTTGTAGGAGACCTAAGTCCTTGTACTAAGCTGAGAGGTAGTACTGTCTCTTGAAAATAATAAACAGAGGAAGTGCTTAACTACATGAATTTATACTCTATATAATTAAAACCTACTCTCTATTTCCTGGCTAAGTAGTCTTTAAACAATTCCTTGACTCTAAGCTTGTAACAACTTTAGTAGTTGTAATAACTCTTATAAGAAACCTAGCTTCGTTAAAGTTATATATATTCTTCTCTATAATACTATATTTGGTAATTATATTTCGTACAAGCCTAAACTAGTCTCTAAGAACTATAGAGTCTTTGCACTAAGCTCTTTTATAATTGTACTTGTAGCTGAATTTTGTTTTTATCTCTATATAGTGTTTAATAAAGGTAGAAGTCTAATTCTTGCCTACTAGAGGCATGTTGTGTTTAGAGAGAAGAAGGTCTGCTATTTCTCGAACAGTAGCTAGCTAGAGTAGGAATCTATATAAATCTAGGTCAAGAATATATTAAACAATAGCAAGCTCTTCTTAGGAAGTAAGTCTTTGAGTATTAGAGAGAGTGTTACGTTGTAAAGGTAGTTCGTGTAATCGATTATAGAAGGATATATAGAGCACGTCGTAGGCTTTAACATAAGCTTGTATACTCCTGAATTAACCTGATTTATAGGCTTGAATAGCTAAAAGAATACAACTCTCTTGATTAGAGAGCTGGGCTTAATGTAGTAGTAGTATTTTTAATTTTTAAGTAGAGTGTTGCGTTTTAGTATTCTTGTAATTCACTCGACCGAGTAATCTACTCGACCGGGAAATACGTTATAATATTATAACCTCTTAAAATTCCTATCTATCTTACAACTCTCTTATTTAAGAGTTTCTACGTAGTAGTAAATGTTCTAACAAGCCTATACTTACAGGTCTGTTCCTACAGAGTACTTAGACGATTTTAAGTCTACTCTACTACTAAAACAATAATTATACCTTCTATAATACTAACCTCTCTCTCTCTAGACAATTAGTGTTATTAAAAAGGCTTTGAAATGTATATAAAGTATAAGGAAGCTATATACTAATTATACTAGTTTAGGAAGGTCTCTATCTGCGCTCTAGTATATCGATATCGAGACTATAACTCTAGTACTTCTCTGTAACGAATTGTAAACTCACGGGTCTAACAAGTGTAACTAGGTCTTTGTCGGTTTAGTCGCAGTAGGAAGTAAGGGTCGCTGGTGTGTTTACTCAAAGGTAAACTCGTTACTTGAACTTGAGATGTTAAAACAAGATGTATTAAATACTAAAGTTAAACTAAGTTAAGCATAAAGCCTCTATCTAATAGCAGACGTGCTAGTTATATATAGAACCTTCATTCTCGCAAGGAGTCTCATTCTTTCATAGAGTCCCATCTAAGAGAACTCTAACTTCATGGAGTTCTGTTCAAAAGGACTCCAACTCTACTTAGAGTCTCTTACAGGGGCTCCAGGATAGGCAAGGGACTCTATCACATGATTACTTAATGAAATCCTCGGGATTAGCTAACTAATCCCTTCCTGCTATCTAGGTCCTAGGTGTTTCTCATCCTAGGGTGGTGTGCTTGTCCTGTCAGGTCGTCGCCTGGACTTCACTTGTCACATGCTAGCACATGATTCGTGACACTATCCCCTTTTTAGCCTAGCGTGTCCTCACGCTTAAGTACAACCATGTCGGTTTCGCATACTAAAAGAAAACAACACATCCTTCTTGCCATCTGAATTGAGCGTGCAAATCGTCCTGCAGAAACATGTTCTTTCTACACCTGTCAGTCCTGTTCCTGCTTCCTCAACCTTTCTGAATCTGCTCAGTGTTCTAAATGTGTGAGGGCTAAAAAACCTTGTGATTCCTCTGAGTATCGCAAAGTTATTCTCCCTGGTCCACACAAACCTGTATACTGATTTTTCTTTGGGCCTATGAGAAAACCTGCAGCGGCTCGACTTCCGAGTCCTCCTCCTAAGTCGTCTACTCCTTAGTTCCCTGCCTTCGAGGCGTCTTCTTTTGCCGAGATAGTTCTAGCTGAAATCAGAACTGAAGAGTCTTTTGAATTAGGTCCTGATTTCAACCAGGCCGCCTGGGTAGCCCCGGGTTTTGGTGGTGGAACTCCTGGAGTTTTCCCAAACACTGATTAAGACCTCTCTTTGGTTTCTAAGTGTTTTCTGAGTATAGGTAATCTAACTACTTAATTAGGTACTTGACCTGTCCTCTAATAACCTTATAGTCAAGAATCCTCTCGACCTCATATTCCGCGTTTAGGTTGATAGGTTAGATTTCTGTGAGTAGGGCTAGTAGTGCTCCTAGTAGTGCTAGTTCGAGCAAGGATATATAGAATACTAGATAGATATTCATAGTTTTTAGTAGCACAAGTTCATAATTCAAAGGTCCCTTGACGTGTTTGATTTTGAACAGCCCAAGCTTTTTGTAGTCTAGTTTACTACTTAGTCTTTTGGTGTTAATGTTTTTTCTGACCAGATAGACTTTATCTCTCTCTCTTAACGTTAGCTCCTGACTACGTCGTTTATTGTAGTAGTGTATATTTTGTTTTGCTACAAACTGAAGTTGCTTTACAAGCTTCTTGTATAATTCTCTGAGTTTGTAGTCTTGTAATCCTGCTTTGTTATTATCGATAGTACTTAGTAATAGGTCCTAATAAGTAACTAATTTATACCTATAGTTAGTGTAGAATAGTGTGACAAGCGTGGTTTCTGTTGTTAAACTATTGTAGGCAAACTATACTAGTAGCAGAAGTTTAACCTAGTTATCCTGCTTGTAGTTTACATAATATCTTAAGTATACTTTAATAACTTAATTCATTTGTTTAGTTCCTCTATTCGTCTAGGGGTAAAAAGCTGTTAATAGCTTCCTTTTTACATCTATTCATTCTGTGAGAGCTGTCTAGAATTTCAAGGTAAAGAGTTTATCTCTGTTAGAGATTATTTCTTTTAGTAGACTATATAGAGCAACTACTTCTTGTAGGAATATATAGGCTAGGTGTTCTGTTATACTTGCTTCTATATATAGTACAAGTATTATATACTTTATAAGTTATTTAACAATAACTAGAATTAAGTTATATATGACTTCTGTTATTAGGTCTTTCGATTTTAGTAGCTTAACTATAAAATCCTATAATATAGATCTCTAAGGTATTTGTAGTATTAGAGTAGTACTTATCTGTCTATAAGGTATATAGCAGGAAGCCTTGTTTCTAGTATAGGTATTATACTCTACTATTACTTCCTTGACTACTGCTAATAGGCGATTAATATAGTAGTACTGTTTGATTTACTAGAGAGTTTAGCGAACTCTCTAGTAACTATATACTAGAGTAGTATAGTATTCTTTAATAAATTCCTTTGCATAGAATTTAGAGACATGTAGCTTTTCGTTTATATACTATTCTTTGTTGTTTTGATTATTTATTACTCTATAAATGTTAATGAAATCTCCTCTACTATTAGGCAAGTTCTCTAGCATAGGTTCTTATTTAGCTAGAGCTAGTTACTCTATTTCTTGAGCTTTCTAGACCTTTTTAGTCTACGAACCTTCTCTTATAGCTGCTATTTCGTGTACAGCTAGAGCTAGGTCTCTGTTTTCTAGAGTCTTTAAGATTATAATCTTTTTGTACTCCTTATCTCCTTTATAACCAGGTTAACAGCTTAAGGTGTCTGCTTATAGGTTATCTGTTCCTTTGATATAATAAATTAAAATATTAAATCTAGCAAGAGTCTAAGACTACCTTGTAAGGCGTCTATTACTGAGTTCTTTTGTTGTTGTAAAGGTTTTAAGGTTCTTATAATCAGTGAGGATTAGTACTTAGTGCTTCGCACTCTATAAGTAGATCCTCTAGTGTTCTAAAGCTAGAACTATAGTAAGAAGCTTCTTCTTGTATATGCTATAGTTTTGCTATATAGAATCTAATGTCTTAGAGAAATATATCACAGGCATTAGTTTCCCCTTGTTGTTTAGTTAAAGGTATATAGCAGTAATTACTATATCTAAAGCATCTGTCTTAACAGTGCTTAGTTTGTTAACATTGTAATTTCTAAGGATTAGTTTCTTAGTAAATCATTTCTTTATTGCCTGAAATACTACTTTAACAACCTTGTTCTATATAAAAGAAACGTTCTTTTTTGTAAGGTTTGTTATAGGTTTTGAAATCCTAGTATAGTCTCTAATAAATTATTAACAGAAGTTAGTGAATCCTTGGAATAATTAGACGTCCTTGACATTCTCTAGTAACTTCTATTCTAGAATTACTTTAACTTTCTTAGGGTCTACCTTCATCTGTTCTAGAGTAATAGTATACCCTAGAAAAATAGTATAAGTTACTCTAAACTTATATTTTAAAAGTTTAAGGCAAGAGTCTACTGTTGTAAGTCTCTGTAGGACTTCTCTAATATATCTCTTATAGTTCTCTAATCTTTCTGAAAACACAAGGATGTTGTCTAGGTAACAGATAACAGTTGCCTCTAGAAGGTTCTCTAGTATTTTGTTATTTTGTCTTTAATAAGTAGTAGGTGTATTAGTTAGACTAAACAGCATTACTGTGTACTTGTAAAGACCTAATAGTAAGACAAAGGCTGTCTTTTATTTGTTCTCTTACTTAATCCTTATTAAGCTAAAGGCATTTCGTTAGTTGAGCTTAGTAAATATCTTAGCCTTCTCTAACTTGTTCTACAAGTACTAGCCTTCTAGTAATAAGTAAGTGTTCTTAACTGTTGCTTTGTTGACATCTCTATAGTCGACGTAAACTCTTTTATTTAGATTGTTCTTTTTGAATGTAATAAGTATATTAGAAGCTGCTAGCAAGTCTGATTTTTAGATGTATCTCTTCTAAATACCTTCTTGTATATACTTCTCAAGAAGTTACAAGTTCCTCTAATTATAAGGCTAAAGCTTCTATTTCTTAAGGTTATAACTCTCTTTTAATTTAATCTTATAATTCTATAGTTAATGTTTAGAAAGAGCACGCATGTCCTCTAGGTTATTAAACAACTCTAAAAATTCTTTATACTACACAGGTATTATATTATTAGTAGTCTAGCTAACCTGTGGAGGACTCTAGGCTAGGTGTCTAGGCGCTTTAAAAGAGGTAGCGCTAGCCTCCTTTCTGCCTTATAGTTACAACTATATATAGTTACATTAACTAAAAGTAATACTACGTTTCTTCTAGTTAATGTCTAGATTATATTCTTAAATCTAAGGTATACTAAGTATTACTTTCTTGTTTCTTATTTTAATAACATTGAATTATATATCTAAACAGTATCTGTTAATAGTAGTCTTTGTAGAGATAGTTTAATAATCAATAACTCTATTTTAGTAAGCAACATTAGTCTTGTTAACAACACTTAAGACATAGAGTAATGTTTTTCTAACTAGAATGTTAAGCCTTCTATAGGCTTCTAGAGATATAAAATTACCTGTTACTCTAAAATTAATTATAATCTATAATTTCTTTCCTCTAATAGTTGTAGTTACATATAACTGGCTTTCTCTAGAAGTAGTATATAGTTCTAGTCTAATATAGTAGATGTTAAACATTCTGTTCTTAGTATTATTAAGCTAAGTTATAGCATTCTAAGCTTATAGAAAGAATATAACTTTCTCCTAGTCTATGTATACTACTTTACATATCTGTTAATATTCTGTTTTTCTAACTAGAATGTTAAGCCTTCTATAGGCTTCTAGAGATATAAAATTACCTGTTACTTTAGAATTAATTATAATCTATAATTTCTTTCCTCTAATAGTTGTAGTTACATATAACTAGCTTTCTCTAGAAGTAGTATATAGTTCTAGTCTAATATAGTAGATGTTAAACATTCTGTTCTCAGCATTATTAAGCTAAGTTATAGCATTCTAAGCTTATAGAAAGAATATAACTTTCTTCTAGTCTATGTATACTACTTTATATATCTGTTAATATTCTACACCTATCTAATAATCTAGTAACGTTTCTATAAACTATTTGCTTAATATCTAGTCAGATGTCGGCTATAGTTAGTAACAAATCTACTTAGCTATAAAGAGACCTAGGACTTAAGTAGCCTAAAGTTCTCTCTCTACTAGGTAGTAGAATTCCGCAGGTAGTAGTGTTTTGTTGTAGTCTATAGTATAGTTATATTCCTTTTCTTCTCTGGAGATATGTCTAGAGCCTTTATATTTAAAGTAGATATAACCTACTTGATTATTATTAACAATATATTGTTAGAGAGGAATGAGACTATGTTCTACAGTAGTATATAGAGACTAAAAGTCTAGTCTTTTGCCTTTTATGTTTACCCAACGATTCTCTCTCTTGTAGGTTCTAATAAAGACCTATGTATTCCTAACCTAGAGTTCTCTACTCTAATTATTTCTCTTAGACAATTCTAATAATTCAGAGAACTCTTTCTCTGACATGCTCTTAGGTGATTTATAAGTAGCTTATAATAGTAACTTATGTTTACTCTTAGAGTAGGTATTATAATATTGTTCAAGGATAGAGTTATTCTCCTTAACCTAAGTTCTATACCTACGTGCCTCTAATTCTTCGTTAAAGAGCTCTTGTGTCTTAAGTAATACTACCTGTTTTTAGAAGATAACATTAACCTACTTTCTCTTGTTAGTTTACTTCTTTAAGCTATATTCGTTTGCTCTATAACCTAACTAGCTACATAAGTAGTATAAACTCTACTTGTATCAGTAGTTCTGTTCTTCTTGGGAGAGCTTCTTTCTCTTAAAAGATTTCTTCTAGGCTGTGTTTACTTTACTATTATTTTACTAGCTGTTATACTTACTCTTACTTCTGTTCTTATTCTAACTTCTGCTTCCTTGAACAGATTTCCTGAATTCCTATAGATAATTATCTAGTTAGATAACACTGCTAATTATACTGCTAATAGTAGTAAAAACTATATTCTGTTTTACTATTTCTTCTTAAAGGTGTACCTTTAATCCCCTATAGAAAAGTTCTATAAGAGTAAGAGCATCCTATCTAGACTTGTTTCTATATTGTTAAAAATCTTTAATATAGCTAATAGCTGATCTAGTCTGTTTTAGGTCTAAAAGCTTTTATACAGCTGTTTAGATTATATTAAAATCTCTAAATACCTTCCTAATTGCTACTTTAAATCCTCTAAAGGATTTAAACATTATTTAGGTGTTCTCTATTAATTCATTGTTGTCTTTGTATGCAAAGAAGTCTTCGAGGTAGAGTTAGACCTAATCTAATGTAGCTTCTCTTAGATAGAAGATTACAAAGATTAATTATAAGTTATAGTTGTTACTAAACTTGTCTATATTAAAGTTAAAGTAGATATCTATCTAGAGGAGGAACAACTTAAGTTTGTTTCTCTTCTTATAATATATATTTAGGAGTTTGACTTAGATAGTCTCGAGTACTTTAACCTTAAAAGGTTTAGGTATATTAGGTATACTTGTGTTGTTGTAGTTAGAGTCTACTAGTACTGGTTTGTTGTCTAGTAATAGTATAGTAGAGGTGGCCTGGGGTTGAGTTCTCTTAGTACTACTAGAGAGAGTTAACAAGTTTGTTCAGCTAGTACTAGAACTAGTAACAGCTGGTTTTAGTAGAGTTAAAGCTATAGTAACTAAACTTCTAAGCAGATGCTCAAAGTATAACAAAACCTACTCTTGTACTAAAAGTAACAAAGGTAACTAAGTCTCGAAGGTTGAGATACAAGAAGAGGTTTAGATGTACTAGATGTTTACTTAAAGGTAAACTCGTTACTTAAACTTAAGAAGGCAAAACAAGATATATTGAAAACTAAAGTAAGTTAAGCATAAAGCTTCTATCTAATAGCAGACATGCTAGTTATATATAGAACCTTCATTCCCTATAGACCTGGTTGGATCCTAGGATCCTCAAGATCCGTCAAGATCCAAAGATCTGTCACGTGACTACATACAAATGAGATTCCTGGATTGGGTAGCTATCCTAACCAATCCCTATGCGTTACTGAGGCTTTGTTAAGTGCTCGTCCTGTCAGGGCGCCGCCTGGACTTCACTTAGCATGTGCTATCACATAATTCGTGACAGGTTACTAGATATCAAGGCAGAGACAGTAGCAAAGTAGTTCGTCTAAAATATCTATAGTTAACATAGAGTTCTATAAGTTATTGTTCTAGACACAGGTATGTAGTTTATAGAGATTTTATAAACAAGAGTCTACTAACTCCTAGGGATTCAAAGAAGGCTATCAACTACTAGCTACTCTAAGATAGACAGTTTAACTAAGTAAATGAACTAAGTAAATAAACTAAACCCTTGATACCTACTTAAGAATATTTGTTTCACACACTCAGGACAACTAGTATAATACATTGCTCTCTTCTTAGCTAGGAGTAAAGAAATAGAACACAACATCAATAGGCGTAAGCTTATTTTTCTTGTTGCACAGGTACAATTTAGAACCTCTAGATTCAAAAGCAGACCTGGGACCTCTTCAAGCTAGGAACTCCCTAATTCAAGCAGCGGACACAATAGTCCAGAAGTTAAAAGAAGCAAAAGAATAGGCTCAAGCATCAATGACAGCAGCCCAGCAAACCCAACAAGAAATAGCGAATTAACGAAGACAACAGTCACTAGAGTTTAGAGTAGGAGACAAAGTCTAACTAAATTTAGCTAACATACACACAGACCAACTGACAAAGAAACTAGATACTAAGCATACTAAGTTTACAGTTATCGAAGTCATAGGCTCTTACAGCTATAGACTTGACACACCCCCTAGAGTCTACAATGTGTTCCACAGCTAACTTCTCTGAGCTGCCTCAAATAACCTACTTCCAGGACAAATTCAAGACAACTCACAACCAGGACCAGTAATTATTAGTCAAGAAGAAGAATGGGAAGTAGAGAGGATTCTAGACAAGAAATCAAGCAATGGGAGGAGAAAGCAATATCTTGTTAAGTGGAAAGACTATGCCAGGCCCAGATAGGAGCCGGCTTCAGCTCTACAAGAGACAGCTGCGTTGGAAAGATGGGAAGAAGCACCAAGACAGCAAGATAGAGGCCACGGACAAGACAGAAGCGTGTACGAAAGTGAGAATGGGGGATTGTAATGGGTTGGTACCCAGAATGAAGCTCGGCTACTGAGTAGCCGTGCACGTGCCTTTTCCCCTTTCCTCCTCTTATCGCCTTATCACCAACGCTTGGAGTAAGAAGCTCTGACCAAGCATCAGAGACTTTACTTTGCATAAAGAAGCTTCCCCCTTTCTTATTTTCTCTCTTTAGCTTATTCTCTTTGGAAATACAATACCTTTTACTTGCACTGCGCACTTTACACGTAACCCATGACACTTCTACTATGAGTCTTGTTAGTTGGAGTTTGAAGAGTGGTTCAGATGTAAGGTTATGACGAATTTCTTGTTCAATTTCATCATGCTGTAAGAGGTGTGGGGTCACAATGTGGGTAACTCCTCAACGGAGTCCACTTGATAATTGAAGCCCACACATAGAATTCTAGCAAATCCAAATAAGAGAAGCCGCCTCAACAAAAAGACAGAGCGTTTGTGGTTTAGTGGTAAAATCGATGCTTGCCAGTTTCAACAGTTAACTGTAGAATATTATATGCATTGGCCCCGGGTAAGTTCTTCAACACGCATTATAATTAAACGTCCCTTCTAACAACGATTAGGTTCGATTCCCGGCGAACGCAGAAGACATTTATTTTTGCTGATTTTTGACTCCAAATGGAAAAATCAAATGTTTTTTGGCTCCTCTTGCTTGTTCTCTCCTTTGGGGCTTTGTGTCGTGGAGAAAAGCACGAAGAAACGTTGACAAATCTCTCTCATGCAAGCTAAAACTTTTTTCCGAAGGTGGCTTCTTATTTTCCTAAAATGAGCGTGAGCTAGCCTGTCGAGCGTCGTCTGATTACGTTCTTTTTCTTGACCCATAAGTCCTTTGCTCGATATTCACTTTCAACTGGGTATCAGGGTTCTACTGTAGCTTAGAGGAAAATGTTTTTATTTATCCAGCTATAGACCACCAGTAGTGGAATGTCTTTCTTCTTAAAATACTATTCAACTAGAACACACGGTTCTAGAACACCCTTCGTCCGCGCTAGAACCTGCCTCGTCATCACCCTTCCATCGCCCATCAAAAATTCTATAGTCCCAGATTCCGTTTCCGAGTGCAGTTTTGTATTCACAATCGTTACCCGCTTTCCCAATGGTACCATGCCATCAATCCTTCCCTCCTCTTCAGTTCTCAAGACCAATGCCAAAATAACACCGGTAATGGAATTTTTCCATGAACCCTCGGGGTCTGATTTTCTCATGTTTTCCAGTGACAGCCAAATAGCTTCTTTCCTTATGCCAAAATCTCTGCATTTCATCCTGGTAAAGTATAATGCGTGGACATGAGCGAGATCGCAAGAGAACCAAGTTTGAGGACTGAAGTTAGCCAGAAGAATCTTTGTAAGACGAAGAATCTCCGCGAATTCTTCGAGATGGGAGTCGTAGCTCAATTCGTCGTCTAACGAGCAATCCAAAATAATTTTGAGAATAATCCAGTTGACTTGGAGGGAAATTGCGCCTAAGTAGGCTTTCTTGTCTCGGGACTCGAGGTCATGTTTCATTAGAAGTGACGCAGAATGGTGCCATTGCCGCAAGGCCTTTTCACAGTCCATTTTTATAGATTCGGCTTCATTGCTTCTTCCATCATCCCAAGGTGTATCATTTCTGGGAGTAGCCAAACTGAAATCCGGGGGCAAGAAGGGCGATGAGGAGGTAAAATCTAGAACCCGGGAACGAATCGAAGATAGCGTTGCGCGGGCATCCTTCATACTGCTAAACCGTTTCCCGTGAATGCTCATATCCGGAAGGCGAATCTTCTTGAGTTCTGGATAGCGTACACGGGAAATTTCCATAAATCTCGTTGTCTGTAGATTGAGATTTTCAAACATCCAAACTAGCTCGACCTCGATATCATCTCGGCTATACCTGCGGGAAGCTATATTGGACTTGTGGCTCTTCAATGAACTCCGATCTCCTTTAGTTTTGTTTTTTGTCCACTGATCTAATAACCGCAGTCCAGATTCCATCTGAGTGACAGCCGCATTGAAATTTCCGTGCAAACTTTCAAAGCAAACCATCAGAAGACACGAGAACACGGTAGATCTCAAGTCATAGGCATTTTCCGTAATTGCAATTCTGATTTGGTTGACTGTCCTTCCATAGGTTCGGATCGCAAATAGGTGATGTTGGTCGAAGGCAGTTTTAGGAGGAGTTCGAGATAGCTCATTTTTATCAAGTGTAGCATATAATGCACCGATTGCAACCATTGCTTGTCTCAAAGTTTTCTCGTGTTCCGAGGCTTGTAGTATCAAATGACTCCAAACTGGGCAGTCAAAACATCCGGCGAATTGCGCTGTTGAAACTCGACAAAAAAGCTGGAAATATCGATATTCCATTTCGTCGGAAAATACAGTGTTCTTTGGCTGAGAGATGACTTTCGCTGAATTTCCGTTCTCCTTGCGGAGAGTGGGAGGAAGGGTCGTGTCGGTCGTGCCCGGCATGGGAAGGAGACTCCTTCTGGCTACCGCACGAGCTTGCGAGTACTGGCAAATGTGGCCATGTTTCACACATTGCCAGCACTGCGGTTTTTCTTCATCACATTTTTTCCTTCGTTGTCTAGAATCAAGAGAAATTGGTTAGTAAGTATTTCTATTCGATACTAAAACCCGCGAGACTCACTTGCAATTGAGACAGCCTGTTCTTGATTTTCCCCTCGACACCCGTTTCTTCGCGGCCAAGCTTTCCTCCATCTCTTTTTACCCCGACGGGTTGTGTGAATGCAGTTTGATCTCGTGACACGGTACGGCAGCAAAATGGGACGACATTGGGGATGGCTCCCAGTATATCTTCAAGAGGGAGTGTTTGTCGAAAGGGAAGGGAATTGTAGTCGCAAGGTTCGTACTCCGTACGGAGTATAAGCTTACGAGGGAAAGTTGGCCTTTGGTCCACTGGTGCTCCACCGTGAAGGTTAAAACTGCCGTGAACCAATCAAATGTTTCCTAGTGATGCGGCTCCAATCTTTCTCCCCTGTCAACGGCCAGGGCCAATTTCGGCAAACGCTCAAATAATTTATTCAAAGATTTCGTAAGTATGAGTTGCTAGAAACACCAGGCAAGAAAAAGAATGACTTGAAACAGCCAAAGAAGCATTGAAGTTGATGCCTATTCTTTTCCAACCATGCACCTAAATAAGATTACCTTCCCGAAAGATCCCTCAATTTCCCGAAAAGGAATAGAGTAGGAACAACTTACTCATGGTAATTGAATGGACTTCCTGTTTTCTACACGAAGGAGTTTGTTGCTTCTTGTTGCCTCTGGAATTCCGGTTGGCAAATATATATTATTGTTGGTCTTGCACCGGAGTCAATTTTCTTTTCCTCCATGCCCGCGGAAAAAGTTGAAGTTCCCCATGAGCGAGACTCCAGAGACCCAGTTTGCAAAATGCCTACTCTACCCGAGGCAATCGAATAGTGTGTTGACGCTCCCATTGTATTTTTCACCGTTACCACACTAACGCTTCTTAGCATACGAAACTCTGGGGATTACTCGGACGTTACGCTTCACTGCGGTGACAAAGTGTTCAAGGTTCACCGAGCAATCGTATGCACGCAATCCCATAAGTTGAGGGTCGATGCTATGGATAACTTCCCGGTATGTTCGCAGAGTCCAAACCCATTTGGAGGAGATAATTCAAAATGAACAGAATTGCTGTCTTCCTCGTGGAAACGAAGAAGACTAACAATGCAGGAAAAACCCTCCAGAAGCCCAAAATTTCGATAAGGCGATGATCGACTATCTGTACACCCAAAGCTACTCGCAAAGAGAGGAGGCGACGTCAGAATTTCCCTTCAATAGCAAGGTTTTCCTCATTGCTCATGAATATGAACTTTTTGGGTTAAGAACACTTCCAGCAGAGAGACTGAGGCGAGCGAGAGCAAACTGGAGGACCTCTAACACTGACCAATTTTTGGAGGCCGTGACACTTGCATCGCAAACTCAGCCCTGGGAAGGAGAACTGGGGGCTTGTCTTGTAGAATACCCTGCAAAAATGGGAGAGTTTCTCTTGGAAGAACCATCGTTTATGGAATACTTCAAGACCAACGGTGACTTTGGAGCTCATGTCTTGAAAGGGGTTTTAAAAGGGAGGCGCTCAGAGAGACCGATCACAGGCAAGAGGCGTGAACTTGAAGTTCCTGAAATTATCCAAAAGGACCAAAAGAGAAGAAAAATGAGTTCGAGCCCCCCACCACAAGGTTCTACAGACCTGGATGAAACTCCCAGAAGATAAACTTCAGCACACTAGCTAGCATTGCTTCCCCCACTCATCAAGTCCAAATCTACCCAAGATCAGCTCTACAATGCCTAGCCGTGACATTCAAACAACAATAAGCATCCGTCACCAAAGGATGTATCGTCCCATTCTTCACACACTCAGCCAACAATGCCACCTCCGCACAAACAGAAGGTGTCGTTTCCGTAGATATATCCCTACAAAATAACTGAACTCCCAAATTTTCCACTGGACAAGCATAGAAAACACATCCATCGAAATACAATATCGGCTCAATTCCTGGCCAGGGTACCACACCAACTCCACTTTGTCCTTTCTCCAAGAACTTTACCGGTCTCCGACTAAGTGCATCGCGTTCAGTGTCGGGTGAAATGTTGATGGCGTACTTGGAATCGTCGGTCCATATGGTGGCGATGCTGTGTTTGGAATCGAAATATGTTCCGTTTACTGCGATACAAATTAGTGGGCGAATTGCATGAATTAAAAATCAAGAGTTTTGATTTTCTCGCGTGTGACAAGGAAAATAGCCTATAATGACCATCCACGAACCATAATACGTGTCTTCAGCAAAGCTCTGAGGTGTGAGAAGTGCAAAATTTGAGATGGAAATATCGTATGTCAGCTCGTAATGCTGGATTGAGGGGTAAAAATCCATTTCAGTCTGCAGGTAGGCTACAAATTTGAAGTTCAAAGCGCTGGTGTAGGTTGACTGTGCGGTTGTGCCGATCGCAAACCAGCCGAGAACGGGTAAGAAGAGCTTCATAGCAAAGGAAAGAATATTAAAAATCCGAAGATTGAAGAACGATCCTTTCGAGAGTTTGTTCAATGCCTCTAAAAGGAGACTTGATTTTCGGACCTCCATTTTAGGAAGGTGGAGGTGCCAGTATTTCTAATTCAGGAGGGTACGTGCAGAAGCTGAATTTTGGCTAAAGATAGTCATCGTCACATCAATTGAGCATGTAGACCAATGGCAGCTTGTTATTAGGTGGATATTCATCAGTAGGCCGAAATTGTGGTGTAATTGACATGAAAATATTAATAAGATATTGCAAAAAAGTTAGGATTTTGTTTGTACGAAATGGGTGAGAAAGTGACCGCAACTCCATGCCAACGCCAATGAATTCTTAATTGATAGAACACAAGAACCAATTTTACTTAAATAAAGGCAATATATTATAGGAAATAAATTCTTCTTAGATTCACAGTCTCACGAGAATAATTTTAACATAGAGAGTAAACATGATAGACAAATAAATTCGCTTTAATTCACTTTTGTTTTGTTTACACAAATTATAACTCTTTTAACTTAGCCGAGAACGCTTCCACTTCTACACACCCCAGCACCTCGGACCTCGTTATACTGCTCTAGTACGCCAACGACTTTACAGTCAGCTCAACGATCGGTGACTAGGCCCCGCAAGCATCGACACGGTGCTTTTACAGGCATGCCCAACAGAAGTAGTTGCACGGATCATCAAATGGTGCGATACTCGAGACACAAGGACACTAGAACAACCCAACAATCTAATTGGCCTAGCTTTGACGTGACGTATACTTTACACATTAGCTAGGCCTTTCGTCTTTCGCGATGTCCGGTTTGACTGCCCCTCAAACACCTTTGAGCTCCTCGCACGAACCATCGAAGAGCATCCGACCTACGGTGAATTGACTCGCAGGCTTTCAATTCATGTTAACTTTAACGAGATTTCCAATGCAGATTTGACTTCTTTGAAGAAAGTTATGAAATAATTGTCTAACTTAGAAATTATTTGCGCAAAGAAATCTGTCACCCGGACATATCTTTTCAATGACGAACACGAAAAATGTACAGAGACTTCTTTCGGTTTGTCCCTACTAAAATATCACGAGTTTGGAGATGCGAGAGCTCATCTCCCAGCCAGCACTCCAAGCTCTAATCATCCACCCATGGCAATATACTTTCATTGCACCAGCTCCTCAAGGAGTTCCTCTTGCTACTAACAAGAAATTGTGGCATCTTGAAGTCGGTATGCATGGTATCCCCACAACGTTTCTCAATGATATACTCTCAACTTGCTCCTGTCTGGAGGACTTGCAAATTCCTGTACCTGCTGTATCGTCACAAGCAGTCTCTACACATGGATATCATCCTCTGTTGCCTAGTGGAATTTGAGATCGGTTTCCTTGGTGGCTTCAACGCTCACTAGTTTGCTTATCTGTAAGTACCCAATTTATCAGAGTAGATTTCTTCTTCGGGGCGAATCCTGGAGCCAAAGCTTTCTTCGTTCCTATGACGAACCTACCCAGTCGTCACTTCCAAAGAAGTATAATAACTCCGACATCCTGTAGATACTCATGGTCAATGTTGGGCCAAACACGACGGGACTAGACTAGACCTTAGTAACATGGTTGCTCTCAAAAAACTTGTTGCAAGTTCACTACTATTTCTTCCACCCGCGACGACCTCGGTTCCACCAGATGGTTCAAGCTCCTGCCAAAGTCGCTACAAAGACTAGTGGTACGTGTTCCCAGCCCAACTACTATTTATTCCTCGACTAACAACACTGTCTCGCTTCCGAAGAGACGTGTCCACTGACTATATTGTCCTGATCTATTAGCAACATTTTCGGAGACTTTCTCGCTATATAATACAAGAGACACCTAGACCTCACAGTTTAATCACGTTGCAGAGATTTTTCTCGTTCAGACTGACGTGGAGCAAATATCCTTGTAAACATTCCGGAGACTTATTAATTATAGCTGTACACTCGTAATTCCAGACTCCATCTAAAAGTGAAAAACGAAACACCAACCTCTAAAAAAGCCCTCATTCTTAATCCCCAATACCATTGAAAAATCCAGAGAAACACATAACCAAAACTCTACCCCTGGGCAAACTTAGACCTAGCCCTCAACCCAGCCCCCAGCGAATAAATAGCAATCATTCCCCCAACCCCCATTGTACTCAACCCAGCCAAAACACTAACCCCTTTACCCACCCCCAAATTCACAAACAGCGGTCTCGCATAAAGAATACTCCCCGCAGCCATCGCACTCCTCACAAGATCATTCCCCGCGAACAAACTCGCCGCGTATTTTGGATACGAAAGAGGAACATAAACAAAGATACTCTGCAGAATAAGGAAGGTCCCCATGACGAAGATGACTACCCCAATAAGAGGGACGATGAAATGAATCTTAGGGTTTGCCGTCCATCCGAAGAGGAACAAGCCGGTGGGGAGCAGGAAGGAACCCACGATTGCGGGAACGAGACGATGTTCTTGAGCGCGAAGACCGTGAGAGATGTTGTCTGGGATCATGTAGAAGTGCAGGTAAGCGAAGTAGATTAGAAGTGCGAAGGTGGCTCCTACTTGGCAGGCGAGGAAGGCGAGTCCTGTTTCGCCTAGGTTGAAGGAGTACATCGTTGGGAAGACGAGAGGGAATACTAAGGATAGTGTTAGTGAATGGTTTGATTTGAGAGGCCAAGAGAAAGAGGAAAGGGGGTGGAAAGGAAGAAGTGACGAAGTGAAAGCAGAAATGAGAGACTCACCTTCGAAAAATGTATAATAAATACCATAAAAGAGAGCCGTATAAATGTTGACGAAAAATATAGCAGGGTCCTTTACAGTAATCTCGATAGGCTTAATTAAAGCCTCAAAGAGAATCGTCGAAGCTTTCATATGACGTTGATCAATCTCGCTTTGAGCCTGGAGCTTCTCATTCCCACACAATTTCCTCAAGCGTTGTGCTCGACGAAGAAGAATACTCGGGGTCGAAGTTTCCGGCATAAGAATAAGAAGTGCAACCAACATAGGCGCAGCCATCCAAACGATTTCCCAAAGGGACCACCGCCAATTTTCAGTCGAAACAGCAAAGCCCGCCATCAGCGGACCCAGCGCTGGACCACCCCAGGCAGCGAAAACCCACCAGGACAGCGGATATGGAACATACAGAAGTGAGTACATATCCGAGAAACTGGCACCAGCATTTGCAAGAGCTGGACTGCCGAAGAATCCTTGGAGGAATCGGAGGACGACCAAGCCGGCAAAACTATCGACAACAGCTGTGGGAAATGATAAGGCGAAGAAGATGATGAACGTAAGGTAGTAAACTGGGTTTCGCCCAATGGCAGGTATTTCGCTCAAAGGCGCGAAGAAAAGTGGCCCGACACCATATGCCAGAACGTAGAGTGATAGAGGGAGCACTGCTTCTGTTTCGTCGACTGAAAACTGAGACATGACGCCACCTTCGCTAGCAGCATAAATAGACGATCCGGTATAAACCACCCATGTATATGCGCAGAGCAGAAAAGTGACAAAAGCTCTTTTGCCGCTTGTCCAGTTTTGAGGGTTGGCTGGGTCATCTGTCGTGTACCAATCAACCAAGATGACTCCATCAGAAGTTTTCTTTGGGGTTATTGGCAGTGTCTTCGTCCGTTCGAGTGCTAGCTGTTGCTCAACGTTGAATCGTTCGCTGCTGTAGGGTTCGGTATCCATTCTGCTTTTTGTCTTCGCCATACCTAAACCTTCCAGATCACTGTCGCCGGAAGTGGTGGTGTCATCTAGAATTGGATTTGAGCTTTTTGTGCTAATCGGGGAAAGAACCGGTTGCGTGTGTTTCTCGGAGTTGATCTGGGTGAGATATTGTGCTGGGAGTTCAAATCCGGGCTTCTCTTCAGGATATTGAAAAAGTCGGTTGCCCGTAATCCATCGTACTGCTTGACCTAGCGGTGCTTCCCGAATCAGGTCCACCATCTTGAAAGATTTTTGAGGTTTCTTGGAGGACAGATAGCTGTTTTTTTTTTTTTTTTTGAGTAGATTTCCTGTGATCGATGTTGTTGGAGTTGTGGTTGTGATTGGAGACGATGTTTTAAATGCGAAGGAAAATGTTAAGCAAGTTGAAAATGAAGAAATAAAATCCCCAGCGAACAGTTTAGATATTATATACAAAAGAAAAAGAGTGTCTCAACTTTTGATTGACAATCGAGACTATCAAAAAATCGTCATTCAAACAACTCCCACGATTATGGAAGACTCCAGCATGGCTCCAATATCCCTGCCCGCACGATGCCCGCACGATGCCCGCTTGCGGCATTCAGGGGTAATGTGAGGGTTGGCCAATCACAACCAATTTCCTGATTACTATCTGTTTGAGAAAGCGATCACTAATCGATACTGCACCACCAACATCGACTCCGACGTAGACGTCCCATCTAAAAAGCATCGCGATACAAAACAACCGAAGAAAACTCCACGAAGCATGCAATGAATAAGCCGAAATACCCTTCCATCCGAAAGCTGGAGACGCGACGCCCTCAATAATCAATTCGATTCAGTTCGAGACCAATCTACGAACTAGCAATGAAAGAAAGAATCTGCAAGTCTGACCCTGTATAACAAAACAGTCAGCCACAGTCCCAAATTCCAGATCAACAGAATTACAAAAATACCATCCGCCCATACTTTACTACACACTTTCAAGTGCCCTTAACGCAGCCCTGATATGCCACTCCCGCATCCCCGGAACATCAAGCCATCTCCTATTCTCCCCAACAGCTTCTTGCATCCACCCACCATCCCTCGTGTACGCAAAGAACTCAGCTGAGAAAGCAAACTCGAGCCTCACAATCCGTGAGCGTCTTGGGCCCAAGGGAAGTGCTTTGAACTGAGCGACTGAGAGACCGCCTTGTTCGAGTCTTTCACGGATATAGTTATTACGAGCGAGCTACTGGTGATTAGTGAGGGGGTGGTATGTGTATGGCTGGGTGTGAGATACAAGGAGGTTCCTCCATTCGTTTAGAGACTCGGCCCAGTATGTCTTGTCTATCACCTGGTCCATAGATTGCCGCACCGCGAGGGCAGGAGTATTCCACTGAATGGGAGATGGGAGGGTCATGATATTCAAATAGGCGAAGAGTATGAATGCGAGATAGAGCGGTAAATTAGGAAACTGTTGGTTCCATTTGAACTGACGTTTGAAACGCAAAAGGCGGTGGAGTGCGGCGGCGGTCACGTTGTTGTGTAACCCCAAACTTTCAAGAGAAATCCCGAAATATCCTTAGAGCGTTGGGGAAATTACGAAGATAACTAACTCTACAAAATCTAGTACAGTTCCAGTCTATCAATCATAGAACCAATTTCCGGTATAAGTAGATAAGACATATTAATGTTGGCATCAGTAATTATCTCTCTAAACCTGCCCTGCTACTCATTATTTGTCTCCGGCCACAACTAATGAATAGCAAACACAGCGTCACCATCGAAAGGAGACTCATACTCAGATAAACTTTGGTAATACCTCATAGAAAGAAGGCACACAAAGGTACAATGTAGAACAGGCACAGAATCGCAATCCGCAACGCCTCGTTGGTTTAAACTACCACTTGCTTTGGCGAGAATGGACGCATCATCTGCATCCACCCCCAGTTCTAGATTTGGTCGAAGAATAAAAGGTTCTGCTAAAAGGTGAACCTCCTCCTCATCATCCTCGTCATCCTCAGCGTTCTGTTGTGTATATTCTTCAAGACAAGTCGATGATATAAAGTCACCAATCCGTACTTGCGGAGGAACCACCAAGAGTCTTCCTCGAGAAAGTACTGCTAAGAGACGCTCGCGAATGATCTTGCCAACACCCGGTAGTAGAGAAGCAACCAAGGTATCGCTGCAATCCAACCCATCTATAATTTCCATTATATCTTCTATTGCACGACCCTTGATTACATCGCGAAATGATGCATCGGAATAATCATCATCATGACGAAAGCGATACATTAAATCAGATATTGTTTTATCTGTAGAGGAGTACAAGAAGGAACCCGGAGGTAATATTTCTTCACCAATGATATCACTCCAGGCCTTGATGACATCCCCGTATAGCATGTTATCTTTATGTCCATGATTCCCCTCGGACCGAAAATATCCGTCAACAAAAGTGTCCATCCCAGAGAAGCACTCGGACAATTTTTCGTCGTATTTCCCCAAGGGCTCGCTCGTCTGCATGACTGAGTCGCATTTACTCCCAACCAAGGTAAGAATTGATGGCAGGAAACTGAATCCGGAACCCGAAACGAGATTTTCAGCCTCCACAGGCGGATCACCTTCGCTGCCGGGACGGACATAATGAGCTTGAGGTGGGATGGATTGAGACCAATCTGGAACCCATGTCGGCAAGTTCTTCATTCTCTTGGGAGAGTAGGGGTCTCCCACTTGAAAAAGAATGCGACAATCTTTGTAGCGAAGGAGTTGCTGAACTGCACATTCCTCAAAAACACGACAGCATTTTTTCGTGTAATCTGCATCAGAGATAGCATCCGCATTGGAAGCAAGTGATAGAAGTGCATAGATCATATCCCTTGGATCCGTTGCTTGGAGACCTCGACGAGCTTTCAATAGGTCGAACAAATTCTGCCTTTTAGGACTTCTAGATTGATAATTCTGACGGGCGAGGTCCATTTGAGAAAAACGAGTAATTCCACCTGCTTCGTCAAAAGGGTTCCAATCCTTTCCGGGAATATTGGTTGATGAAGTTCCCACAGCTTTTTTTTGCAAACACGCGTGGACGTAGTCCCATTTCCAACGATGGCCAGCAAGCTGCAACCATGGATCCTTGGACAACACCAACTCCTGGAACACCCAAACTCTTGTGAACCATTCTTTGCTCAGTATATACTCCAAAGCCAGCTGTGGCATAAGCTCACCGAATGTTAGGGCAGATGCGATGTGGGGTTCGATGGATCCAAGGTAGATAATAGTGTGATGCGCAGTGGAGTATATCTTGCTCATCATCCCTACTTGTACGGACTTTTCGCCGTTGTTATACTGGTTGATACAAATTGCATCAACCCACAATCGGATGATTCTTGAGCTGTCCCTGATATTGAGAAGAGCATCGTGTAAATTGGCGGTGATAGTGACATGTGAGGAATCCACGAGAATCACTTCGGTCTTCGAGGGATCACCCCAGACATATGACAGAGCTGTGTAATGGTCAATAACGTCGGTCTCCGCATGGGATAGCCGGGTGTGAATGAGGCTGCATTCGACAGTCTGGCCAGAGGATTTCGGATGAAGGAGAAGTAATCGTATGCTATCACGTTCACTAAGAGGCTGGTATGGGTAAGCATGGGGCTTTTGACGTAGAATGACTTCTTCTGCCGCCATGGTTGTCTTGATTCTTTCGCTGGAGACCGCAACACACCCCAACCTCTTCTGCTTCAGCACCGCATCATCTGACCGAATCGTCAGCCAATCGGAAAAAAGGAAGATAAATAGGGGGAGCAGTATAAGTAATTTTCTGTACTACTCTATAAGTACTAGGAGAATAGGTCAAATGGGCTGCTTTATTCTACAAGGTAAATCCTTTTCATTATCATATAAAGCAATTAAATATCCACCTCCCTAATCCCAAACTCAAACATCCCATTCGAACTCAGACTCTCCTTATCCAAAATCTTCCTCGCAGTATCAACCCCCGCAGCCGGAACCCTGTACTGAAATTTCTTCCCAGGACCCGGCTTCCTCCCATCAGGCAACGGATACGGGAAATCTAAATATTCAGGCATCAGACCTAACTGGACGAGAACAGAAGCTTGGTCCCAGGCGATATGTTCGTGGTAGAGTCTATCACCTCGGACATTGACTACTGAAGTGAAGGGAACACGGACTTTTTGGTTAGTGGGTGGGATGCCTGGTAAGCTGGAGAAATGTTAGCTGAGGTGGAGGGAAGGGGAAGGGGAGAACAAACATCCAGTCGATTTGTTTTGTGTGTGTGAAAGAGAATACAAATTCATCTACCACTCGATCGATTCCTACGGTTCGACTGACTAACTCCAAAGCGGTATCATCGGGGTTGCTGAAGATGAAATGGTGACGGTAGAAATTCGTCAGTCTTTCTCGTCCAATACCGCCAGTCATCTGTAAGTTCATATCAGCCATCAATTTGCTTGCGCGGGGTTACGAAGGACCTACAGTTGGGATATGATTCACATATGGTTCTTGAACCATTGTAGCCATAGTCTTCTCCACGGACCTTTCCCCGAATTCAAATTTTGTATGCTCATCCCATATAGCCTCTAGATCAAAATAAAGACCGCCAATATGTTTCTTCAAGAATTTCAAATTCCTCGTATGGGAAAGGGCTTCGGAAGAGGGTTGGAAATCAACACTACACGGATCCGCAAAGCTTTCATGTTCAGCTTGGGGGTATTCGTGTAATATCCTGCCCTCGGTATATTCGTACTTCTTCTCTCCTGCTGCCTTTGCTTTACTTGCGAAGTGGTATATATGTGGGATTGAATAGTTCAGCATGCCATCAGATGTTTCGTGTCCGAAGGCGCCGTATCCTACTGCTGCGACGATTCGAGGGTTGGAGGCTAGGGCTGGCTCGATGAGGTTCCAGAATTCAGAGGTATATACTATGGATTTAATCGATTAGTGCCTGCACTGCCTGCCTCGAGCGAGTAAGGGGGTGCTCCAAAGTACAGTACCGATCAAGCCAGCATTTCCGCCATCGCACGATGGGCATTCATCCAACCCCGCGAACGCCTTCTTGAGGATTGCATCTACACCACCAGTCGCACCAAAAAGGAAAATAGAGACGGGGTGAATTCCGACGACGGCAAATCCTTCCTCGGCCCATTTCTGCGGAGAGGAGAGAGTTGGTGGTGTACTGGTATGTTGAGGTCGAGGTTTAGCGCTCCACGGGAGAACGACGATGAGGGGCGGACCGTGGCCCTTCCGGGAAAGAGGCGGGTGCAATCGAATTCCATCTCCCAATTCCACCACATTTTCAGTTGCTGGTGATGGCTGCTCCTCTGTCTTTTCTAGCATTGTGAATTCAACGAGAGGGGTGTTGATATGTACCTACAACAAGTGCACAATAGGTACTTACCCCGCTTCGCACCTGCCACAACAGCTATCACTCTACCAACCTGGAAGCCACCAATACAGAAGCAAGCAGATAGAAACAACTTTATCTTCATTTCTTTCTATATCTTCAATCTCTATATATCTTCCAAACAGACCTCATGAGCGAATATATCGCAAAGGAAACTATATACGTCCCTGACGATACCCCAAAGGAAAGACAAGAGCAAGAGGAACAATCTGGAAACAAGAACCAACTATACATCCTCCTCCTCCAATTCCGCAACCGCCATATCTCTCAGCGCCTCCAAACAACAAGTCTTACTCAAAAGCGTCAAAAACGGAACATCAACAACCAAACTCTGATAAAACCACGTCCTAAACTCCGCAGCAATCATACTATCCATCCCATACTCCGCCAGCGGCTTCTTCACATCTACAGCGTCATACTTCATCAACACCAAATTCCCGAATCTCCTTTGAATATGCTCCAACACAGCTTCCGGTAAAGTCTGTCCAGCTTCAATTCCTTGCGCAACTTCAGTTGGAAGCTTTCCATCTTGTGCATGTCGGAGTAAATCTGCTTGTCCATCAAGAGCACTGGCTAGGAGATTGGCTCTGGGATCATCAAGCGTTGGATTCGTGCCTTCAAATCCTTTCTTCCGAAGTTCTTTGAGGCCAAAGGGTTCCAGACCTGTAAGAAGATGTGACTCGGCGAGTTTGTCATGTGGGTGATGGATTCCCATGGTGCTGTTGGGCGATAAGGCGATATCTATGATCTGAAGCAATTCATCTTGGTCGATTGCCTGGATACCCTTTCGTAGGAGTAGCGCTTCAATTTCTGGATTTTCGTGTAAGTAACCTACTTCGGAGATCATTCCGAGGCCTACTGAGACGGCGGGAAGTCCTTGACCACGACGATAGCGGGCGAATATATCGAGGAAGTGGTTCCCGCTGCAGTAATTCGATTCGGTTGCTGTACCGACACTGCCGGAAATGGAAGAGGTCATCAGGAAGAAGTCGAGATTGGAATCACGACCTGATGCTTTAAGACTGTTGTGTAGATTCCATGTTCCTTGGACTTTCGGGTCGATTCCGGTGTGCCAGTACTCATTCGACATTGAGGTAAAGAGTGCTTCCTATTTCGAGTGAGTAAAATCTCCAAATTTTGGACTTGAGTTCGAGGCCAAGAAGGAGAAGAAATAGATGGGAAGCAGAAACAGCTTACATTCAATCCCATGGCAGCTTGTACTACCCCGCCAATGTCCCCCTTCGTCGCTTCCACAACCGCCAACGCATCATCAGCATTGCAAATATCTCCCTTGACAACAACACACTCAGCACCCGAAGCTGCAAGATCTTCAACCAAATTGCGTGCCGCAGGTTTATCAAGACCAGATCGTCCAAGGAAGGCAAACTTCTTCGCACCCCGTTCCAACATCCATCTCGACAAAGTACGACCAAGTCCGCCCAAACAACCAACCATGATATAACTCTTCTCCCCATCAAATCTCGTCTCATGCTTAAGCTGTCTCACACGAATTTCTGACTCGGGATTCTCCAAGTTGATAGCAATCTTCCCCATCCTACTTCGCGAGGAAAAATACCGGAATGCTTTCGTAGCTTCCGATATATCAAAAGTAGCAAGGGGTTCAATCCCAATAATTTTCTTCGATCGATACAAACTCATAACTTGAGAAAGAAGCTGTTTCCAAAGTTTGTGGTGGTTCTCATTGGTGGTGTTGTAGAGATAGCTCAGGTCGAATGCGGTGAAAGTTGTGTTTTTGAGGAATTGGTCCATTTCTAGTTTCCCTGCGTTTGAGAGATCCATTTTCCCGATTTCGACGAAGCGGCCGAAGGAAGCGCAGCATTTCCATGTTGCGTGGAGTTGGTCCCCGGTTAAAGAGTTGATTATTACGTCTACTCCGCGGCCGGATGTTGCTTGGAGAATGCCTTCTAGGAAGGAAGTATCGCGGGAACTGAAGATGTTGGAGGGTTTGAGGCCGAAGGTATCAACGAGGTACTTTTTCTTCTCTTCTGTCGAGACCGTTGTAAAGATCTACTTGAAATTAGCAAATGTCTTCAATTCATACCGGAAAGGGTTTTACATACTTCGGCACCAGCTTGTTTCGCCAACTGAATCGCGGCAATGCCAACACCACCAGCACCAGAGTGTATCAGAATGCTCTCCCCAGGTTGAATATTAGCCCTATGATGCAAAGAATAAATAGCAGTGGCATAAACAACTGACAGAGTCGCACAAGTATCAAAGCTCTCCCCGTCTTCGAGCTTATGGCACGCCCATTCAGGGAGATCCTGAAAAGTCTGGAAATGGGTAGGAGCCATCGCAACAACGCGGTCGCCAACACTAAACCCAGTAACACTCGATCCCACTTTCTCGACAGTACCAGCACACTCAAGTTGCGAGGTTGAATTCATGGTATCAACCTTACCAGCTAAAACATAAAAGTCTTTGGCGTTGAGCCCGACAGAAGCAACTTTTATGCGGATATCCGTTGGTGCAATGGAGGTTCGTGGTTCTTGTTGTTTGAAGAATAAGGTGTCAAATTGACCGACGCTTTCTATTGATAGGCGGACGTCTTTTGAAGCGGTTAGGGACATGGTGGTGGTTTCGAGGCCTTGTTTGGCTCGGAAGGCGGTGTTGACCCCATCGTCAGGGATGAACCTGCTGACGTGGACTACGTTTTTGTGTTGTACGAATTCTAAGTCTGGGTTTCTGCTTTGCTGGTTTAGGACTGAGATGAGACGGCTTGCTGTTAAATGGACATTTGACTCGGGCTCATCGATGTCGTAGGTGTAGAATTTGAGGGAGGGCTGCTCGAGGACGAGTGCACGGGAGAGACCAGAGACCTACGGCACCAGTAAATCAGCACTCGAGTTTTCAAAGGAGAGGTAGGACCTGGAAAAGGAATCAAACGTGGGAAAAGGGTACTTACTAAAGAAAAGTCTGGCCTCAAGCCCTCCAAAATATTACCGTTAGTGAGCCAAACGATGGAACCTGCTCTGTCCGTCATGAGCTTTACACGGGCCATTTGCTTATCGGAGATGGTGGCAAGTAGAGGAGTCTTGACCTCAGCCAGGTTGAAAACAACGATTCCGGGAGTAAGGTGTTCCTCGGTAAGCTCATCAAGCAGTACTCGAAGTACCCAATACCCCTGGACTTTTCTAAGAGTATCCCCAATGGCAGACCCGAGTTGTGATCTCTCTCGTTCCACGATCAAGAATTTGTGCTTCCGCAAAGCCTCTTCATTGGATTTCAATGGCTGTCGGGCGACCACAAGAGATGCCTGGCCTTGAGCCACCGGGCAAGTCAAACATGAAAGCCCACTCGATTTAATTGCATCGCCCATGGAACCTGGGCAAAGAGCGAGCAGAGTCGCGTCCTCTGCAAGCAAACTTTTGATCCTGTCCATTCTGGTCTCGATCCAAGGCCCAATGATCGGTATCATGATAAGATCATATCTTTCCTCCCACAAAACAGCAGGCTTTGAGCGTTCCCCAGTTTCAAGGTCAACAACACCACCAGAAATCGAACCATCTTCGGCAAACGAAGCAGTACTATATGTCGACAATCTCTTAAAATCACTCTTCGAAGACAAAAGATCCAAAGTCGCCAAAGTAATATCATGAACCTCATTACCTAAGTCCAAAACTCTCAATCTCGGCTCCTTATGCAACAGCAAATCCAGCATCGAACCCATCTTCAACAAACTCTCATCCGAAACCTCAGAATGTGCTTCATCAACGAACTTCTGAAGATGTTTATCCGCATCTGACACTTCCATCAATCCCAGACCGTAGACATCTGGTTTCCAAAGTGTTCGAAGGATTGGATGCCGTTTACCGGTTGTGTCAACTTGTCCGCCTACTTCGTAGGGTGCTAGGCGGACTTGGTCGAATTGGGCGACGATTTCTCCTGATGGTGTGGCGATTTCTGCTCCTATTTCGGCGGATCCAAAACCGGTGCTTAGCGCGAGGGAATTGATGAGGGCTTGTTGGCCTGGGGTTACGGTGTGCAATTTCACGGAGCCGAATCTAGTGGGGACTTTTGCTTTAAGGGCTTTGGTGTTGCCGTTTGTAGTAGCTATGATGGATGTTTGAAGCATGGCGTCAAGCGTGATTCTATATTGCTTGGTGTCAGTTTTTGTGATGTGGAGCAGTGGGTGAAGGGGAGGGTTTCGCTTACGGATGGATAGGATACACGGACAAGACATCCCCGGAAACTGTTAGTAGTGGTGCCTTCGTGCTGCAAAATGAAGCTGACTTCATACGTGGGATCTGAAATTCCGAGATGGATTGAAAAGCAGGGCCAAAGTTTAATCCTTGTTTGATGAGCTTCTCATACCAAGTTCGTGTCGCGCTTGGTTCAAGGCAACCAATAGGTGCTTGGTACTTCGAAGTCATGACGGCATTTTCGACGCTGATGGAGATTGAACCTTTGGCGTGTGCCAATGAGGAACTATCTTGGTACGAGGATATACTAAAATCCCACCACTTGAACGAGGTAGCTGCGTTCGTAATTGGAGAACGTTGAAGAGAAGTAAAAAATTCCGTCTGGCTTGCGTGTTCCGACGACAAGACAAGAGCATTCAGGATATTCACATTTGAGAACTCGAAGGATGGCATTTTACTCCTATCCACCTCTGTCGCTTGCATAATCGCCTCCATTGCGGTGGCAAGGTATCCAGTTCCAGGAAATACGACAGTCTCCTCCAGTTTGTGATCTTTGAGCCATTCTATCTCATCAACTTTGATCAGATTGCGGAATATCTTGCTATCACCATTACCACCGGGCGTCAGCGTCCCAAGCAGCTCATGACGAGGATATTTTCTGTGACGATATTCGGTTGATGCTCGACACTCGGTCCATAACATGTTCTCGTAGCTGAATTGATATGGTGGTAGGTCGGTTAAGACGCGGAACAAACTCTTTGACGACTTCCATGGAGTTTGCAGTCCGTTGACCTTGGACCAATCGATATCACAACCGTTGAGCCATAGTTTTCCTGCAAACGACAAGGTACTCTCTAAAGCATTCGTGTTTCGCTTTATTGGTGCTCCATACTTGACTGCCGTTGCTGCAATCCCAGACTTAGCGAGAGTTTGTTTGATGGGCAATTCAAGAGAGGAATGTGGACCAAGTTCGATAAAGTAATGCTCTGAATGGCTGTTGATTTGATGGATAGCTTCAGAGAATCGAACTTGACTTTCGAGGTTGCTGCGCCAATAGCTACTTGTGAACCCCGAAGTTTTCGGTTGGCCGGTAACGGAAGACATCACCACAGTCGAACTAGTTGGCAGCTTGAACGATGGAGCCAAGGTCGGGAGGACTGTGTCGAGAAGTAATTGATATTCGTCTCCGAAAAGTAACATATGATGGGAGTGGTACGCCTGTCCACCTGTCTTTAGTTTTCGCGCAAATGTACTCTTCTCTTGCAGCGTTCCCAGGAGGGCGTCGATAGCTTCGGAGTCACCAGAAATAGTCACCCCCTCAGGAGAGTTGACACAAGCTACTCTGAGATTATTCTCCAGCCCAAGGTTGGAGACTGCTTCCGCTGCACTAGATTCGGACAAACCAGCTGCCATCATGGAGCCATCTTGGGTATTTTTAGAAACGCAATAACCCCTGTAATACGCAATCACAATCGCTTCAGCAGCAGAAACATGTCCAGCTGCAAAAGCTCCAGCTATCTCTCCACTAGAGTGACCAACCGTTATTTCCGGAAGAATCCCCCAAGACGCAAGAAGTTGAACCAACGCTACCTGAATTGCCGTACAACAAGGTTGTGATCGTTGAGGTGTATGCATAAGCTCTGGATTCCCAGTATCCAGAATAGCATCTTTCAAAGACCAACTTGGGCTATGAGGGATAGTTTGAAGAACTGAATCCATCTCCGAAATCGCATTCTTAAAAACTGAGAACTCGGAAAATAGCTCTCGACACATGCCCGGCCATTGTGATCCTTGACCGGTAAAGACGAATGCAAATGGAGGAGCTGTTCCGTGCGTTGGCGAGGCGGCAGTAGTTAATGTTTGGGAAGTAAAAGCATGGGTGATATCGTTTTCTCGAGATGCAACAACGAAGCCTCGGATAGGGAAGTGTGTTCTTCGAGAGCCGAGGGTATGGGCAAGGTCTAGGATATCAGCATTTTCGAAATCGAACTTGGCGAAGTCTGCGACTCGGGCTTCGAGAGAAGCTGTCGTGGCAGCTGATAGTGGGAGGACGAGGGATGATTGGGTTACTGCTAATTGTTTTACTGAGGCTTCGGGGGAATTGCTTCTGGTTGCTTCTTCTAGGATTACGTGGGCGTTTGCACCGCCGTATCCGAATGAATTGATGCCTTCGAGGAGAGTTAGTTTGTTTTCATTCCTTCTCTTGCTGGTTTATCTTTTAACTTCAAAGCTTGGTTTGGGCTGATCGTGAGAGGATCGGACATTGTTTTTTAACACCCCTCTATCTTGTTTTATGGAGTAGTCTAAAAGGATTGATCGAAAAGGTTTAGAAGAATTGGATACTCGGCTTCTTGATTCTCCCAAATCTTCTCGAACAATGTCTATTTCGCATACTCCTTGGGCAATGGAGTTTCGGAGAAGTTTTCTCCGAGACCTCTTCACAATGCAGAGATATGATATTGGAATATAATAAACTGTTAGTTGAGACTTACCAATACGTCTAATTTGAGATGAAGGTCCAGGCCAAGCGGTCAGCTTAGTTGGTATCGAGATGTGGCGCTCATCAGCTTTTAACTTTGGGTTGATGTTTTTGAGACCATAGGTAGGAGGAATCTGTCCCCTTTCGAGAGCAAAAGTTGACTTAAGGACGCTAGATATTCCGGAAGCTGCTTCGCCGTGTCCTACATTTGTCTGTGGGTGATCTTAGAGTCAGTATTGCCTTTTCTAGAAGTATGCCTGAGGAGGAAACCAGGCAATGAACTCCTAAAACAACCGAAAGAGGGAAAAGAAAACTCGGAGAACACCCACCTTGACCGACCCGATTAACAGTGGTCGTTCCGGCGTACGTTTGAAAACTCGAGATAATGCTTCAACCTCGATTCCATCCCCGACCTGGTCATGATGTTAATACTTTTCCTCAATAAAAGGAATGCTGTGACATACTTTTGTTCCTGTACCATGGCATTCTACATAGCCAATATCCTCAGGTTCAATGCCCCCCTTGGCGAGCGCTTTCCGAATTACAGCCGCTTGGCCGTCAGCACTTGGGAGACTAATACCTGCCGTCTTTCCATTCCTATGAAAAAGTTAGTTATTATACGTCCAAGTTTCTTTTGTCTGAGAATTACGCATTTATTGCAGAGCCTCTAACGATGCTGCGGATGGGATCTCCATCACGAATAGCATCGGAGAGTCTCTTGACGTATAAGGCCCCAATCCCATCTGCTCTGCCGTAACCATCGGCGGAGATATCAAACGTATGGCACTCGCTGGTGGCAGAGAGAACACCTGCCTTGAGAGTACCGATATGTTGCTCTGCGGATTGGATAAGATTCGCTCCAGCAACGATAGCAGAATCACATTCAAAATTTTGCAGCGCTGTGCACGCAACATGGAGACAATATAGCGAAGAAGAGCAAGCGGTATCTAGGACAAGACTTCAGGTAATTAGTATTGCAATATGCTCCCAAAAAGGCTTCTAGTGCTTACCTAGGGCCAAGAAGATTAAATACGTGGCTTATTCGGTTTCCAAGAATCGTGGTCCCCATTCCTAAGCCCAAAATTAGTTCCTCCTCTCCCAAAATTCCAGAAATCAACTCACCAGTTGCAGAATATCGAGATAGATAATCAGAATCACGAGTCTGCATCACTTGATAATCGACAGTAAAATTGCCAACGTAACAACCAGTATTCGATCCCGAAGCCTGGTCAAGTGGTATACCCGCATTTTCCAGGCATTCAAAGACCACTTCAAGGAGCTTTCGCTGTTGGGGGTCCATGTATGTTGCCTCAAGGTTGTTAATTCCAAAAAAGCTGTTATCAAATTCCCGAATATCCTCTTGAAGAAAATAACCCCCCTTGGTATTCATGCTTCCTGGGCGATCAGCACCATTTGGATGATAAAAACCATCGACGTTGAACCGGGATTTTGGGACATCGCATTGCCCTGAACGACCCTTGGAAATGAGGTCCCAGAAGGAACGTGGGGAAGACGACTCCCCGGGAAGACGGCATGCTAGAATTTTTGTTAGCCAACAGCGAGTGTCAAAGGATTGAGCAGACTCATACCAAATCCACAAATTGCGATGGGTTCTGATGGAGGTACAGTGGATGATGGAGTGGCTGAGTATGTGGGACTGGAAGTGCCCTCACTCGACTGGGACAGCATCATTGGAGCCATGGTGAACGAATGTCTTTCGGTGAAAGACCATAGAACGAAATTGCACACCGGAGAGTAAGACAATCCAATGATCCTCAAAGATCATGCAGGTAATGTGATTTGGAATTGTTTTTGTGGTAGTGGGATTGAGGTGTATATAAAGGTGCTTCTTTCTACCTAGGGAACTGAGAGTAGATGGCCGAGAGTGTAATGTAACAAGGGTTATATCTGTATGAAAGCGGTAAGTATGGTGATGTCGGGCCTGGCATTGGAAATCCCGAACTGCTCGGGAAGAGTTGGAGAAGCAAATTTCGGCATGTCTCTCATTTTTCAATCACCGAGGCGTCAATTTTCAGTTACCGCCATCTTACCACGAGAAAATTCTGCTAGAGCATTACTTCCATACTCTTGGCTGAAATGTTCATCTTTCCTTCATTGCTGTTCTTTTACGCTGCTTTGTTTTGAACTGAAGATTTTGTCAGCGGTATCTGCAAGCATCGTAGTTTATATCTGCCAAATCAACATGGGAGGAGACTCAACACCCTCAGTCCTCATTACAGGGTATGGATTGTAGTTTTGACGAAATATGCCGTCACCATGCTAACGGATATTGAAGTTGTGGGGAAGGTGGAATTGGCCATGCTCTGGCCATGGAATTCAAATCTAAAGGTTGGCAAATCTTCATCAGAAGCCTGAATAATAGTTGATCCAAGATTTAGGATACACCGTTATTACGACATTGCTTCCCCACGAGCCCCGTGATCACTTGACGGACTTTGGAATCCACGCTTTTAACGCGGATGTGACCAAAGATGACGATGTAATGGAATTACGAAACGATGTTGGGGATATTGTTCACGGAAGTCTGGATGTACTAGTAAATAATGCGTAAGTATAGCATTCTAACTTTAATAACTTGTGCTGAACCTCTATCTTTCTACGCCAGTGGAATTTGTAAGTCTCAAGCTCAGCCGCCCGGCATGCGAGTCTAACTTTGCAAGGCTATACCATGACGGCGATAGATACTGAAGTGAAGGAAGTGGAAAAGATGTTCGCCGTCAACGTCTTTGGGCCAATGCGAATGGTACATTTCTTCCATCCTTTGCTTGTTAATGCTGGGGGAAGATATGCACCTTCAAAAATCGTAAATATTGGCTCTGTGGGAGGAATTGTCCCGTTTGTATACGGAGCATCTTACAATGCTACGAAAGCAGCTTTGCACCACTGGGGCAATACCTTGAGGGTTGAAATGAAACCACTCGGGTAAAGCGACTCCCCCCTCATTCCATATGAAAGCTGACCCAAGAAACAGCGTTTCTGTAGTGAACATAATATCAGGTGAAGTCTCCACCAACATTCTGAAACGAGACCAAGGAAGGAAACTTCCAACGGGATCACTTTATACGCCACTCGAAGAGGAATTTAGCAACCACGTAACAAGAACACCAAGTGAGGATATATCTGACAACCTAAGTGCAAGGCTAATATGGACTAGACACCACAAGTCCTCAAAAATACGCCTCCTCGGTAGTTCAAGAGGTGATGAAAAAGAACCCCAGCGCTTGGTTTTGGACTGGGGCATCCACCTCGATTGTCAGGTTAGGTGATAACTTTCTACCAAGGACCTTTTGGGTAACAAATCCTCTGTCTCATGTCCCTAATGAATACTGAACGAGAAATCAGGACTGGCTGTTTACGCGGATGTTCAGTCTCAACAAGTTGAGAAGCGAATGACCATCACAAGGTTAGCATCGGATTTGGAGATGATGATGCTTGTGCTGGAAATTTTGATTTGCTTTGGGCTGGCTACAAGTTTGAGAACGTTTAGTGAATGAAAACCCAGCCATTTGTTTGAGAATTCTGAAGTATGTTTCCAATATTACCAATATGAGGGCATGCCGGCTTTTAAAGAAATGTGTGATGACTGTGTCGGTCTCGTTTGGTAGTAAGACGATCGGTCATTGCTCTCCGAACCTACTGCACATTATACTCGAAATGATTAACCGAAATATCTCGTATGTACATTGGAGAAAATGGTACCGGGCAGCAATGTCCAAACTTCTTATCTTCTTTTGGTTGTCAGTGAACTCTGAACAACCGACGAATTCCACCGATCTAGACGAATTGGATAGAGAATGGTTATTAGTACCATGTGCCACGAGTGTATTGGTTGAAAAAACACGGGCATTGAAATAAAACCGATTTTTTCGGCATGCAAGCTGTGATGACCAGCGTTCCCGAAAGCTGTGGACTTGAAGAGATGACCCCAAGCCAGACTCCAAGATATCACACCGGAGACTGTCGTATTATTGTTGAAATTTAGTCCTTCAAGTTCCTTCAAAATTGATAGCGTCTTATAAGATGTCACTTCAGATTGATGGCGTGGCCTTGATTACCGGAGCTGGTAAGTCAAATCCCGAAGTGAAACTTCCAGGTTCGAGGTGAATTCTGACAGCCATGATTAGGAAGTGGAATCGGGAGAGAATGTTCTCTCGCATATGCCGCTGAGGGGGCTCGTGGTGTTGTCCTTGCAGATTTAAACTACGAGGCTGCGCTCAAAGCTGCTCACGAGAGTGAAGCTATTGCTACTCACGCCAGCTACAAAGCACTGGCGGTCGCGGTTGATGTGAGCGACCCATCGAGCGTCAAGAAGATGGTTGACGCAGCCGTGGAAGCTTTCGGACGTATTGATTATAGCGTAAACAGCGCTGGAGTTGGTGTTCAAACTGCGCTACCCATCGAAAATGCAAACCTGGCAGAGATGAACCGCTTTTGGCAGGTCAACGTGATGGGAACACTGAACTGCATTCAAGCGGTAACCAAGGTGATGAAAGAGCAGAGCATTGCGACATGCTCAAACCGTGGGAGAGTGCGTGAAGTGGGACGTGGAGTGATCCTTAATTTGGGTAGTTGCAATTCATATGTGGCTACGCCACACATAGTTCAGGTAAGGTGTTGCGATCGAAGTGGTCCTTCCCTGGCTGACCCAGCTAGTACACAACTACGAAACACGCAGTCTTGGGGATGACGAGAAATGCTGGTATGTTGATGTTTGTTGTCAGGAAATTGGAAATTAATGTGTCACGTTTAGCTCTCGACAATGCAAGTCATGGGATCAGAGTAAATGCGATTTGCCCTGGATGGGTAGATACACCAGTGAGTTGATTTATTTTCATTATATACCTTTCACTTGAGTGCTTTTATCTCATAAAAAAAAGGAACTGACCAATTTTTTTTAGATGGTGGATGCTGCCATTAGCGGGAATCCTGACCTTCCTCAAATGATGAAGACGATTATTCCAATGTCTCGAATTGCCAAAGCGGAAGAAATCGCCGATGTGGTGCTGTTTATGACAAGTCCTAGGTCAAGCTATGTTACAGGTAAGTCGGCCATTTGGTCATTCTCGTTGTTTCAATGGGTGCCATGGGTTTTTGATTGGACTTCTCAAGGATTTTTAGTATTGACTTGACTGACTTGAATATGCTCAGGGGTTGGGTGGTTAGTAGATGGTGGGACTACGCTTCAGGTTCAGACTTGCTAAGTAAAAGGATAACCTCAACTCTTTACTTGCATGGACGGAGGTGGGAGAGGGGGTTGTTCAGTCAATGATAGATGCTATTCCAGACCAAATTTAAATCAACCATAAAAGTTATACAATCACGAGTGTAATTTGCAGTTGGATGTTCTAGGTTTGAAATAGAGAGATGCACCAACGACACTACTATGGCAAAACAACCAGTTAAAAAATGCCATTTGGAGTTATTCCCAAGTAAAAAAGGAAATTAACGAATCATCAAATTTTCACTGTGAGCTTCCGTCGAACTTCTCTGCATGTTTGGCCCTTAACTTGACTATGATGGGTCAAGACTCATTACAAATTTGTCACAGATAACAAAACAAAATAAACCACAACGAATGGAAGCGAAGTCATGAGTGGCTTAAAGCGGCCTAATTTTGCGAGTTCTTACATCTGCGGGCTTGCGGCGTTACCCACCATGTGCAGTACTTGGTCAATACACATGCAACCTGCAAAACCACTGCATGGTGCACAATTCAATTACAAGCTACGGAGCAAGGTATGCTCACCGCCTCCACCTCCTACGTACATGGCGGGCAGCTTATCGCATGTAGGATTCGAGGCGTTATTGTGGCTTTAGGAAATTAGGAGAAATCAGGAAAAGATAACGGGAAGACCTCTTCAGGCAGGAATTATGACGCGATCAGCGCCATTCTGTATTCGGCTCGGGCCGGCATGGCGTTGATCTTGTTGTGGTTTGTGAATCTTAAATTTGATATCTTTCCGTCTTCGAGAAACGCGGGGGTGGGAGCGAGCGGGTCGAAGACTGAGAAGATGGGGTAAATGTGGGGGTAAGATGAATTGCGGCGCCGCTAAAATGGGTACAGGTATGTATGTTTGATGGAAAAATCTATCCATTCCCATCAAACATGCATTCCCGAAAACAGAATACCCGAACGTCCCCGAATAGCTTCACAACGGTGACCAAATTCGTCTTCGAGAAGCGGCCGACAAGCGGAAGACCGAAACTGTCTGTCTGTTAAACAAGTAAGCCTATTTCTTCTGCTCTACCTACCCTCAAAAACTTTACCCAGGGGTTCTCATTGAAACCACTTTACCAAGAAAAACTCACATTATGGCTCCATCTGCAGATCCCGTGGTTATCAATCCTCCCACGGAAGTTGCCAAAAACCAAATCGCCTCACCAGCCGCAGAGCTCGACGATCAGGGACCAATCACCAAATTTCCAGCTGATGATCTCCGTCCCGCACGTCGATTCATTACATCGCATGATAACAATGGAAAAGGAATTTTCGTTGTTGACGATGATGGCGCACACCACAGAGTAATGGTGAGAGGAAAAGGGGTTGCGAACATCATTTACAGTACTGGTTCCACGCCTGTGGACATGAATGATGATAAAGACATGATCTATGCCAGAGATAACGAGGTACATATTCATCATTCCCCTTTTTGTTTGTAAGATGGTTTTGCTGACCTCTTCTGATAGCCGGGAATTCATGTAGCAAACGGAAGTGTGGCTCGACTCATAGACTTTGCTCCAGGTGTTGAGTCGGTAAGTTCTCTCTCGACTTTGTGACACAGCTTGTTCCACAAACCGAGGAGCTAATTAGAACATTTAGCCATTCCACCGGGCCATGTCAATTGACTATGGAATTGTTGTTGAGGGCACTTTTGAGTTGACCCTTGATAGTGGCGAGAAGAAAAGAATGCTGCCTGGTGACATGTGTAAGTTTGGCCATCCATTTTTCCACCTGCAGACCATCGGCTGATATTCTTGCCACAGCGGTAAATCGGGGTACAATGCACAAGTGGCGTAATTGTGACGAAACCCGTAGTGGACGAATGTTGTTCGTTTTGCTAGATGTGACACCTCTTAAGGTGGCCGGGCAGTCGATTGAACAGGATTTGGGTGACCTGGCAAGTGAGTATGCTGATCTCGAGCACTGAATTATTTAGCGCACTTGCACAGATCATACTCTCGCCGACCAGTGTAAAAAAGAGAAGGGCAGTTTTCCATCATATGTAGAACGAAAATACAGCCACTTTGACCATATATGAAAGCACTCCTTGATATGATTGCTTCATCGCCGCAAGTCTACATGATTGAATGCAATGATAAATAGCCGAGGTTTATCATGCTTTTCCACTTGAAATATCCAAATAGTATTAGACTGTAAAGACAAGCCTGAACGGTCTAACGGAAAAATGAATGCCAACGATTTGTAAAATGGATCAAAGCTTCCTTGGCTCGTATTTTTTATAAGAAAGTGATAGTAAAATCAGACAAAAAATCAAGCTGAAGCAACAATTCTCTAGACCGTTATTCTCGTCCGTCCTCTCTTACCGATTGCCAGACTGAAAACGCCAATGCTTGAATGTTGCATTTTGTAATGGACCACCCGGGACCACCCGGAATCACTATTGCCAAGTGCCAAAATGAAACCCCGCCACCCCCCTTTCAAACTCCTTCCCCCCAGATTGTGGAAAGAATACTTAAACTCGGGCACTTGATGCAGCGACTTCTTGAGCTAAAAACCTATCTCTGACAGTCTGTGCCTTTTGCTCCAGCCACATATGAATACATTCGCAAGCCATAACGTGAGCAGAATTCCCAGCACCCTGCATATTCCTCATCAGTCGTATCGAGGCTGAGAACTGTCTCAATAAAGCCTCCAGCTTCCGGAAATGCAGCAACCATAAATGCTGCTTCAGATTATCTTCATCGTCCGATTCAATTTGCAACACACCCCAGGAGAATTTAGGAGATGCAAGATTGGGCGTACGATCGCCAGGATTATTTTCAGCAGCATTTTCTGGCAATGGCAAGGCTTTCAAAAGTGTCGTCTCGAATCCTTGGACGATCCGACCAACGAGTATGGAGATCGTCATTGTAGTCATTTCGTCCCAAGAGGTGCATTCGCATCGAATAGAGTCTTCGGAAAGCTTGATGGCTCTTTTTAGTTGCGAGAGTTGGACATCAAATGAGGCATTGTCGTCCTGAAACGACAGCGGTATTGACAGAAGTTCATTTGTGACTTCAGAAGTACAGCCACATCCACGATTTGATAGTGATCGCGGACCAGACGTATCAAGAAGTGGTGCCGATAAAGACCGTGAATGATTGAGAAATTCTGGAGACATTGCACTCGCGCTCATAGCCACATCGAAAGGTGTCTCGAGGCTACCCATGCTACCAAAATCCATAAAGTCGTAGTCGGGTGTCGATTTGTCGTTGTTATATGCATTCGGTTGTTGCAAATAAGAGTTGAAGTCTTGCAGGACATCCATGGAGGATAACATGGTGTTATCTCCCACCCCATGATTCATATCAAAATCGACGTCTCCCCCACACCCCGTTTGTTCTCTATTCTCTGATATTGAAGTTGCTGTAGATATCGATGCTAACGTGGAGGAATTGGAGTTTGATGTTGACGTAGACGTGGACGTGGATGAAGAATTAGATGTGGAAGTTAAGTTTCTAGAGCGAGGAGAATTGGATATCCTAATCGGGGAGGCTGTTGCATTGGAGGCCCCTATCCTTGGTGCACTCTTGTGACTACGCCGTGAAAGACCATAGACACAGAATGCTCCCTGTTTTTCACACCTCGCACTTGATTTCGAAAAGTCAGCTTAAAGAATCAACAAAAAATAAAAATAAAATAGTTTCTTTACCATGTTGGCTTGGCCTGGCTGCATCGAACTTTAGATTCATTGCATGCGTCACAAGAAGCTCTCAGTTTTGCCGCTTTTCCATCAGTTATTGAACCGGCAGCAATGGGCTCGAGAGAGGAGGTGGTGTTGGCATCAGACATCTTGCTGGGAAGTCTTGGTTGTCTCTAAGGTGCGGATAAATAAACTTAAGTCCAATTAAGCGAGTGGATAAGCTCATTGAGGCAACACAAAACCCAACAGCAAAGGTCCGGGGGGGATGGATCCTCGAGAACTTATATGTAGTAGTAGGATTGCGAACCCTGAGAAAAGTATAACCGGCATAAGGAGGTATCAAGGGACCAAAGGACCTTCCTTCCTCGAAAGAAACGAGGTAGGGATCGCTGCAGGTCAACTTGGAAAGGAACTTCTCTAGCCAGTGCTCTTGTAAATCGCAGAAACATGGATGCCCCTGAGTATGCACCGTTGTGCATCGGTCATTGGTCAGCAGTCGTCCCGCCATGCCTAACTAGGTAACGTAAGCAGCGTAAGTTACAAAATGACCAACTTGAGAAATGTCAACCATCGAGAAATAAAGCTTATATTCCAGTTTTCATTTGCACTGGCCGCTTAATCGTAGAATCGCTATCGTCGTGGAGGATTGCAAAATGCTATGGAGAGAGTAAGCGAATGCAAATAGAAAGTTGACGCTGCTCGGAGGTCAACGGCCGCCAGAATAATGTGATACCACCAGTGTCACCATGTCACTATATCTGCCGCTAAAGAATTTTCATGCCCCTTGTACTACATTCAGCGATCATGAACTCCAACGGATTTACGAGGGAAAGAAAATGATACTAGTTCAGCTGTTGTGCAACGGTTACACGATCCGTGTGAATATCATCATCTCATCACCTTGCTGGATGGTTCGAGCGGTGCAGCTGTGGAAGAATTGAAACACCGTTCGTAATGGAAAAACAATAGCAAATAAGAAGACTCAAACCACTTGACTCCCAGTTGAAGGATAATCTCCACGATCCTGTCGACAACGTGGCAACATGCCCCCGCGCTTCTTGCCATCGGTTTCTCCGCTTGGTGCCCCTCAAAGGTTGCGACTTTGAAGTCCTTGGAATCTTGAATTTTCCCGCCTCGTTCCCACCGCCCCTCTATTCACATCCCTCTTTTGTTTTTCTGACCGCCACTTATGGATATCTTCGAACAGAAGAGTTGAAAAAGGTTATACGGGCGTAATCGGTCGTTTAGATCTGTCGTATATCGTGAGGAATCTGGGGTACTGGTTACTCCAAACGGGATCCTACTTATCGGTGGCGCACTGTGTCTCTGCAAGAACGGGCCACAAAACGGGCAGATTTCTTGCCTCTTTTGCCCATTGCAGAGTTGTCATGGTTGTCTTGCAACATAAGAGAGCGGCGTAATTGAATTAAGCTTAACTGCGGTCGTCTTCTATTCCCGAAGTTTTGCCTCGAAACTAAATTTTGGGATGAAAAGCAGCAGGAACGTTTGAGCTTGATTGGATCCATTTTTTCCCAGAATATTTCGTAATTACTCTAGTTAATTTGTTCAGCTTCATGTTCAGTTAGTAAATCAGTCACCCAGAAACCAAATCGTATTTCCAAAACGGAACCTTTCTATTACGTGCCGCTTTTTTGCCCCACAATACGTAAGGCTACAGCGTGGCATTATCCCACCTTCCCCCTCCTCCTCGCCGAAGAAAGTCGGACGCCCTGTACAACCTCTGCCGGTTCAGCATGACTGCATCCGACTCTCAGCAGAAGAAATCCGACTCGATAACAGAAGATATAAGATATCGATACCCCTTGCACATTACCTGTACGTAATATCAGACCCGTGTAGGGCACGGTAACGTTGATGCAGTCATCCTGCAAAATTCATACTGGTGCTACCTCGAAATGCAGTCCATCCTTATGAAATCAATAGTTCCCCCAACCCTAGACCTAATAAGGTCAATATAAATTCAATACCTATTGGTTTGTTGTGCTTCAGAAATACTCATAGGTATCATGCCTTCGGTGATGGTCAAGTGCATATAACTGGGACTCCAAAGCATCAGGTTCGCGTTATTCCAACCCCCTCTAGGTTCATTCATGATAGTTAGTAAATACTTTTGGATTATTTATAATATTAACCCACCACTTGTGGATCAACATCAGGATCGTGCTGTAAGGCTGAAATAGACCTATTTACTGCCGCTTTTACTCGGTATTTTCCACCTAGAGCCCCCCTGGCTTGCCAAGTTCCATCCACGATTTGGCCAATTGAATCATTCATCCTTAGCGGGGCCCTATCTTTACCCCACGAATCGCAGTCCACCAGGTCCATTGAGTTTAAAGATACCTCCGTATCCATGCATAACGCACATGGTCGGAAACAGATGCTTGCTCCATTCCACTTCAGTAGCGAGCCGCCTCGCCGCCCAGGCGTCATATCAGGGTTCAAGGATTCCTCGGGGACTTGGAGGGCCCAGACCGGGGAAGTATTATGTTGCCCTTCTTTTAAAATTGCCAAAACCCATCGCCACCTGAATCACCGAGATTAACCACTTGTGATGATCATCTTGTCTACAGAAAGCCGACCAACGGTATTTGTTTGGGTTCCCGTTTGTTTTCCAGTTCCCGTGGTTCTCTCTCGCTTATACTACTAACCATGATGGGAAAGGAATTCTATTCAAACTATTCATTTGTGGCCTTGGCGAATCAATCAGGCCCAATATTCATCTTCTTTCAAAAATCATAGAGTTTCAAGTCAAGATCTAGCCAAAGATGGGCCTCCTTAGCACTGCCCTTCTAGCAGAAGTGTACACACAGCTATTCAAACGTCCACTCTTTCCAACTTATGATTTCACTGGCAGGACTGTTTTAGTAACGGGTGCTAATATTGGCTATGGAAAGGAAGCGACTGCCCACTTTGTTCGCCTAGGGGCCGAGAAAGTCATCATTGCTGTTCGCTCGGTTGACAAGGGGGAAGCTGCGAAATTGGAAATTGAGAGCGCCCTTGACCGTCCTGGTGTGATTGAGGTACTCGAGTTGGATCTTTCCAAGTATGCTTCCGTCAAAAGCTTTGCCACCAGTCTATCCCAACGATTTGATCGGATTGACCATGCCGTCATGAATGCTGGTATTGCAACAGAGGATTATGAAGTGTTTGAAGAAAATGAGAGTACCATCACCGTCAATGTTGTTAGTACTTTTTACTTGACACTTCTACTTCTGCCGATCCTCCGAAAATCCGCCGCAAAATACAAAAACACTCCCGTAATCTCTATCGGTATGATGCCCTTCGCTTCTAATTTCGATTCAAAGCTAACTTCCCTCTCTCCAGTCAGTTCAGGTGTCCATGCCTATACCAACTTTCCAGAACGCAAAACAGAGAACATTTTCGCCACTCTCAACAACAAAGACACAGCCGTAATGAACGATCGGTAATCTAATTCTTACCCCCCAAAAAACTCCAGAACTTCCACTAACATAAAAACCAGATATCAAGTTTCAAAACTCCTTCAGGTTTTCGCAGCACGTGAAATTGCTCAACAAATCGCCAACTCCGAACCATTCGTGATCCTGAATTACTTGAATCCCGGTCTTGGTCATACCGGCTTAACTCGTTCTGCACGAGGAAGTACCAAAATAATCATGGCCACAATGAGAGCTTGTTTGGCCTGGACGATTGAGGAGGGAAGTCGTACTCTTGTCTCGGCAGTTTCTGAAGGGAGAGAGTCGCATGGTGTGTATATCAGCTTCGGGGATGTTCAAAAGTAAGTTTGTTAGTTCTATTAACCTGTCAAATTACTTACATGAAACAGCAATGACCTCTATTACATGGTTACCAATGAAGATGGTCAAGAAACCCAGAAGAAGGTTTGGGGTGAGTTGGCGGAGAAGTTAGAACGGATTGAGCCTGGTGTGACGAAGGTTTTCTTAGATTGAGTTAGGATAGTAATGTGCTTCTTGGAAATATACTGGCTTGCAATGAATACAGGAGGGCAAATTTAGAATTAAGGCAGTGACTAAATCTCTTCCTAAACTTCTCACGAATATTTGCATCGTGGATTTTGTTCCCAAAGTAGGGGCTCAATATTTGACCCTTGGGTCCTCTAACTCCTCTAATTAAGCTGTTTTTCGTTGGATGAGCCCCCAGTAAGCAAGTAAACTGCTGAAATTTAACAGATACTCATGTGACATTTCCCACGCTCTTCCCTCTTCTGGACGGTAGTAAATCTAGAGTAATAATGTGGGTGGAAGTAGAGAGTCTTTTTTCATGCTAGGTCAGACATTATAGTTATTATGGCTGCCTTAAGGCTCCTTGAAAATTACCATTTCTTTAACAGTCCTAGTAAATTGATCTGAATGAATTATTATCGGATAAGAATTGCGCTAAAGGTTTCGAACAAGCAAATATAATCGTATGATAAGAATTGTACGCCTAATTCAATATGATCTTCTGCCGTTCTGACGGAGTTTCCAAAACAAACTTATGGATTATCCGCCCATGTCCAAATCTCTGATAAATACCTCCCTTGAAAGAAAGCGCCAGTACGTTAAAAAATACCTGCCCCGCAAAGTCACCAACATCCATTGTTTCAGGCTCCGAAGATATAACAGCAAAGTGCGCGTCAATAAAATCCTCATTTGATGTCTCATCGAGGAAATCAAGGACTACGGAACCTATGACCTGCTCAGGGTCATCACGAGTCGTGATGCAGTAAACAGCTTGAAATTCGTTCCCCTTTTCTGACACATACGACCATGCGTATGGAAGCAATTCTCCAGCCCATTCTGGCGCGGAGGTATTCTTTGAGATTCTCAGGGCGTAGACTTTGCTTTCAAATTGCAAGAAAGACCACTCTTGTACATCTGGCAATGAATCCTTATTTCGACTTCCAGGAACTCCTTTCCCCCTCCCGCTATGAACAATTAAAAGTGGCTTCGTGTCTGGCTTCTCCAACTTCATCCAATCAATGGGTTCGCGGTCAATCGGAGCTTTCTCTGTGGCTCCTCCTAACCAAGAAATTTCACCCACCCACCCACACCATGACCAAGTCGGAAAGTCTCCTTTTCTTTTTCTTAGTGAGCCAGGGTGCATGGGAGACCAGAACAGAAATTCTTCCATTCTAGATTCCGGAATTCCCCAAAAAGAGTTGACTCCAAAAATCGATTCAAGAAGGCCGAACATTCCAGCTCCAACGTACAAAATGTCCGATTCATAAGAAATATTGCGTCCTGAAATCTCGCTAACAACAGTTTGCCAGAGATCTGTCAAAGGACTAAAGTCTGGATCTTCCGTCAACTCGTCTTCAAGTTCGGTGAGAGTAGATCTAAAGTCGTATTGACTACCGGTTGCGAACTTCCACGGAGGAGGTATCGTTTCACTTATGTTTTTCAAGTCTTCGGACCAGCAAGTGCTATTGCAAGCGAAATGCACAGCATCATTTGTGAAAACAACAAGTCTGGTAGTTAGAAGACCTTCTTGATATGTCCAGCCCCGCTTTGACCACGGACACTCAAGTAACAGATCAGATAAAGGAGTCACAGCTACCTGGAATTTTACTTCTGGGCTGTACTCGAAAACTCTAGGAGTCTTTCTCGACCCAGGTCTTACACCTGGCAATCCCGAGCTTGCATTTGTTCCCTGAGATGCGACGATAGTGAAAGTTGCTTGGGCATAAACAGCATCCATGCTTCCAATAAGTTGTTTCTTCTCCTCCCAGTCATCTTGGATAATGCAAATGGCATCGGTCCACAAGTATTTCATTCCAATTTCCCAAACTACCTGTATCGCATCTTGAATAGTCGTGGGAAATTCATCCATGAAATGGGAAAGTCCCTTTTTTGAATAGAGCTGCGTCTTGCTCTGAAGCGTGGCCTTGAAAATTGGGACAGTTCCCCAGACATAGCTTAGCGCGATAAATTGACTCCCTTCCGGCGCATCAACTAGACACATATCTTCGACATCAATAAACCGGAGGAGTGATACTTCCTTGATGTGAGAATGCCACGGCTGAGGACCACACCTCTGATGTGTTTTCACACATGATTCAGTCCAGTTTTTGATCAATGAAAAGTTGATCTGAGACTCATACGCTCTCCCACCCAGCCAGGATAATTCCGGAGAAGCGGGAAGAAGGTACAGATTGAACGATAATGAATTGCCGACTTGGATTTTGCAATCATACTGCCCATAAGTAAGATTTTCGTCGCTTTCCATCAGTTCTCGCGAGAGAAAACCTCCTCCTTGGCCGTGGTAATGGAGCTGGATTTTACATAACTCTTCACCACCACAGGCGCCATGATCCGAATCACCAGGCAATAATTGATCATGTATGCGTACTTGCTCAACGATTTCCTTGCATAATCGACAATCGGCCGCTCTCATACGCAATTGACCCAGCTGGCCAAGAGTTTTGCTTTTCGCCGGAGGGGTATTTCGTAGCAAACCATCATCTTGATCGAATTCAGGTACAAAAGTCGGAGCCGCCAATTTGACACCAAGCTCTTCGTCAGTGTAATCTCTGTCGTCCTTGAGGTGTTCGCCGATAGCATAATGCTTTGCCAATGTTTCCTCAGCCGATTGTTTGACATAGTCGAGAGTCGATTTGTACTGGAGAGAGGTTGGGTGACGCCTTCCGGAGTTTATGAAAGAATCAATTCTGAGATTCAAGTTACGGCAGGTTCGACAGAGACGAGGAGTGTTAGCGGAGGATGGAGTGGACATCTTAGTACGATACACGTGATATAAACGTGATGGAAACGTGGCTGCATTTCAATATCTTACAATATTTCATGTTAAAAATAGCCTTTTGACTCAAAAGCTCATTTAGAAGGAATCACATCTTTTGAAGAGAAGTTACAAAGGAACTCAAAGAAGCTGAGCTAAAAAGCAATTACTATTGGTGCCTGAGGCCATGACAACGAAACCCCTCATGCTGGATCGCCGACGTTGGTTTCTTCTTTTTTCTTGTCTTCTACAAACTCTTGCCTTGTCTCGTGTTTTCTATCCATACTATGATGCCTCACTAGAAGACTGAGAAGTAAAGCAACACCAGCAAGAGCACACATTGTCGCCCAAACAACCTTCAGAGCATCTGCATAGCTTTGCATGTAATTGGTCTTTTCCACCCCATCAGCCATCCTCCCCAATCTCTCAGCAAAAGCACTCGAGTCAGACACGACTTGTGCTGCACTCGCGGAAATATTAGGATGAGACGTTATCTTCTTGCTTAGTTCGTTCTGGAAGATGACTCCTCCAATTGCTACACCGGCTGTCTGACCAAAAGCCCGGGCAAAAGCGAAGATACTCACCGCAAAAGCGACGTCTTTTTCTTCCGCCGCACTCATGACACCGAAGAGCATGGCTGTGAAAAGAATGCCAACCCCAACACCTGTCACGAGGTTGATGAAAACCCATGCCACTATGGGGGTGTCAAGGTCGAGAAGAATCATTCTGGAAAGAGTGTCAGAGAACAGGCCACCAAACAAGAAGCGGATAAACTCACAATCCGTCGCCCAGAGTAGCCAGAGTCCACCCAATCCAAATTGCCCATTTGTAATCACCCACCTTTGCAATAATCATGGCCGTGGCCATCCCACTCGGAGCCATTGTAAGTCTCGAAGAGAGCATCGCAACCGATGATAGTAACGCCGAGTATCCCTTGATTCCCTGGAAGTACAACGGCTGATAATACAATTGACACCAAAGTATCAAGCCATGTATAAAGGAACAAACAAAAAGAGCACTGCATGTCCTGTTTCGGAAGATTCGCAGTGGCATGATCGCGTTCACGGCGTACTTGTACTCCCATAAGACGAAGATCACAATTCCCCCCAAGCTGACGAGAAGCGGGGCAAGTGTGTGCCAGCTTGACCACGGGTAGGAAATACCACCCCAACTCAGTGGGACAAGAAATCCAGTTGCTGCAGCGGTGAAGAGAACAGAACCAATCCAGTCCACCTGCAAAAGTTTGTGCCATGTAGACTCTGGGAGAAATTTGAGGCGTAGGAATATAGCGATGAGAACTCCCCCGATGGCAATGAAGGGAAAATTGATCCAGAAGATCCATCTCCAGGTCACTTTTTCAGCAAATGCACTTCCTAGAAGAGATCATGCATGTCAGCTTGTGTATGGTAAAGGAAAGGAAATTTACTCACCGACTAATGGGCCAGCGATACTGCCGAAGGACCACATCATAGCAATGTATCCGAGCCATTTGCCTCTCTCACGAAGCGGCACCATATCCGCAGCAATCACTTCAGTTAAAACAAGAATTCCGCCACCACCGAGTCCCTGGATGGATCTCCCAGCAAGCATCATGGCTGCGCCATTGCCTCTTTTGGCCAGAGATGCAACCAACGATCCCGTGAAAAAGAAGAAGAGTGTGGTATACACCATATTTTTGCGACCAAAGATTTCGGAAAACGAACCACACAGCAATTGAAACACAGAGCTGGCAAGCAAGAAAGATGTCCCCATCCAGAAGGTCTCGATCGCAGAGACGTCGAGCGAGAGTGAAATGATAGGAAGCACATTCGAGAGTGCGCTTGCATCGATAGCCGCCATGAAACTCAAAACCATGAGGGCAGCGAAGGCTAAGATGAAGCCAGAACTTCTTGTTTTCTTGGCATTCTCAGTTGGCTCGACATCGACGGCATCGCCAGTAGAAATAACTGGTTCATCATGCTTCTCTTTTGTGTGTCGCGGTGTTTGGGCATTCTGCTGAAGCTCCGGAGTGGGTTGCGACATTGTCGATGCGAGCATCATGATGGCTATGAGCTGAAAGGTGAGTTCGAACGCATAAAAGACCTAAGTTCTGTGATTTTGTCTAAGCTCTGTCGATTGTTTGATGGGGGGTTCTCACTTCTCGCATCGCACCTGCCCTTTTCGAATTTTGGTGTCGCAGGGAAGTCGCCGATGGAGTGAGTACCCGACACCAGATGTGCACAGGCACCTGTCACCGAGAAGTATCTCATCAACCCCGAAACCTAAGAGGTCAGAATGAATTCCTAGAATTCTCCGTTTGAGAAGTTTCTCAATCGAAAGCTATTGTAGCCGAAACAAAAAAAAGTGAATTCAATTCACTACAAACCATCATGGATTATCTCCGCTCCCACCAGGGCAAACTCGTCGTTCCTCAGTTTGTACTACCAAAATCTGTGAACCTAGAAAACATTGAGTTCTTCTCCATTTTCAGGACCATTTTGTTGGCATCGACCATATATTTTATCTTTAGTTGTGTGTACAGCAGATATTTCCACCCGCTTCACCATTTCCCTGGACCTTTTTGGGCATCTGTTTCCAACTTTTGGAAATTGTACATTTGCATTAGGAAGGATAGTCATACACGGGGGATTTATTACCACAATAAATATGGTAAGTAAAGCTACAGCCTGATGGAACTTGCCTGGGACTAGAGTGTCCTTCCATATAGCCACTCAGGAGTATGTTTTACTGACCGTATTGGTCGTGTTCTAGGTCCAGTGGTTCGAGTGGCTCCAAACCTCTTGGTTTTCAACGACCCAAAGCTTCTTCCAGTTGTGTATCACAGATATGCCGATAAAACAGATTTCTACAGTGCTGGAATTCTCGGACGTGTGACACCACCATTCCAGGCAAAGGACCACAAAGAGCATGCGAACAAGAGAAAGCGTATTGCAGCTTCAGTGAGTAGCCAGCCTATTTTGAGCTCACGTTTCTTGCTGATATTTATTGAGTTTCAAATGTCAAATTTGAAGAAACTGGAAGGCGATTTAGATACTGCCATCTCTCAACTCGTGGGCATATTTCAGAAGAAATATGTGGAGACTGGTGAGAATCTGGATATTTCTCAATGGGTTAAGTAAGTGGCAATGCATCAAGTCAAACCTTTCTATATATCAATTTCTAATCCTTTGAAAATTAAAAAGATGGTTTGTCTACGATACAGTCTCTCACATGGCGTTTGGAAGATCTCCAGGCTTTGTCAAGAACGGATTTGACGTCGAAGGTCTCATTCAAGCTTTCCACGACATGGCGCCAATGGCTGGCCTTGTTGCCGCCCTCCCTCACCTTGTCAACCCTGTCTTGGACAGTCCAATTCTTGGAAATTATCTGATGCCAACCGCTGGGGATGGCACTGGGATTGGAAAGGTTATGCAGGTGAAAGCTCCCATTCAGTATCAAGATCTCGTTCTTACTCCTTGTAGTTTCGAGACAATATGCTCAAAGATCGCCTTGAAAACCGCCATGCCCAAGCTCACGGTGATTTTTTGGACAAGTAATTACCCCCACAATTTCTCTCAGGATTAGTTGCTGATAAATTGTAGTGTTATGAATGCCAAAAACGGCGACGGGACTTATATGACAGTAGAAGAAATCAAAGTCGAAGCCCTAGTCCTCATGGTCGCCGCAGCAGACACAAGCGCCGCATTCATCGGACCCTTCATAAACAACATCATCCAAAATCCCAAAATCCACGCCCGTCTCCGTCAAGAAATCCAATCGTTTGACGCCCAAGGGAAACTCGCTCCAGAAATCGCTACGCATGAGCAAACAAATCATCTCCCCTATTTCATCGCTTGCATCAAAGAGTCTTTGAGATTTACCCCATCTACCCCTTTCATCATGCCTCGATTGGTTTCTAAGGGTGGAATTGAAATTAATGGCCTTTTTGTACCTGAAGGAACGGAAATTGGGGCCAATCCTTATGTTATTCATCGCAATAAAGAGGTTTTTGGGGAAGATGCTTTTAAGTTTAATCCTGAGAGATGGTTGGTAAGCGAGGAACGGTCGAAGGAGATGGATAAGTATATTTTGAGCTGGGGTTATGGACCTCGGATTTGTCTTGGGAAGAATATTGCTCAGATGATGACGCAGAAATTGTGTCTTGAGGTAAAGAACCTTTTTTTGAGAGAGAGAAAATGTGGTTGGGACCAGGGCTAATGGAATTTAGCTTTTCCGCCGTTTCGACTTTCAATCTGTATCGCCAGAGAAACCTTGGAGGGAGGAGAATTGGGCGATCATGGTTTATTGGGATCAGTGGTTGAGTATCAAACCTGCCAAGATTGAAACATAAACATTGTTAGGGGGTTATGTCAAATATAGGGAGAATTGTGTTCTTTAGGGAAAGAAACATTTTTTTGGATCTATTTCGATTCTCATTGGTTTCTTGAATATCTCTAGTGTTCTGGACTCACAAGCGGTAGCTGTATGGGATCTAAAAATAATCAATAAGCTTTGGTTACATACTCGGTGTTCTGGTGAACAAACTGGTCACCTCTAACCCTCGATCTACTTTCCCATTGATGAGTGAAATCAAATTCTTGGAGTCTAGAACCATTCTCAACTCCAATTCAGCTGCAAGAAAGAAAAATCTCTGGAAGTGCGGGGAATACGGTGAAGGAATCCACCCCTGATATGGTCAGTGTTGCCCTGAACAATTCAGCTAACTTCAGGTAGTAGCTACCTGGATCCCAACATCCTGGTAATACCACCTGAAGAAATGTCAACACATGGCTCAGACAAGGTTCCCCAAGTCTGTCAGCACTAAACCCCCTCAGAAAAGGCGGAATGAATTATTGAATTTGGCATCCCGGGATTGGCATCCTTCCCTTTCCCGCTCCAGCCGTGTGACCGATATGCACCATTACACGGTCGGTAATTGACGTGATGCTGCAATGCATGATGCTACGGCACAGCTCTAACACGGCGTAGAAGAAAAAAGTTTATCTTTATAAACATTTAATTCTTCTTTTTTCCCTATGTACCTCAAGATCATCAAGCACGTACAATGATGTTCCACCTCTCTTCCCTTGTGGCTTGTGCACTCACGCTTTTACCTGCTTTCCTTGAGGCTTCGCCAATTGATTGTCCAGATGATATTTGTGCTACTACACCAGCTATTTTAACTGCTTCGGATATTCAGCGTCAATTGGGTCCTCGACTTTCTCTGAAGGCAGTGATTTATGCAGAGAACGATCCGAGATTTCAAAATGCTACGCAGAGATGGCAGGCTTATATGCCGCCAACGATAAGTGTTGTTGTGCAACCTGGGACTGAGGAGGATATTCCTCATATTGTATGTTCGCTTACTTCCTCCAGAGAACTTTAGAGCAGAAGCTGACTTAATGTGCAAACAGATCCGATACGCAAACAGCAAGAGTGTCCCATTTTTGACTGTCAATCGAGCTCATGGGTCTACACTCACACTGAGTAAATTCAATGGTATCGAGATTTATATCAATGTTTTGGATAGCATCACAATTAGCGAAGATGGGAAATCTGCGCATTTCCAGGGAGGAGTTTGGGATGAACAAGCCATTGGATATCTTTGGGACCGAGGTTATGTCACAAGTGAGGTTCCCCAAGCTCTCTGGAATTCCCGCCTAACATTTTTTTTTTCAGACACAGGGAGCTGCGGCTGCGTAGGCATGTTGGGACCGGGACTTGGAGGTGGTCATGGCAGATACCAAGGACTTTACGGAATGATTAGCGACACTTTCATTTCTTTGAACGTTGTTCTTGCAAATGGGACTCCTATCACGGTCTCGGATAAATCTCACGCGGATTTGTTCTGGGGTATGAAAGGAGCTGGTCATAATTTTGGAGTTGTTACTTCTTTCAACGCGAAGATTTTCCCAAGAAATTTGGATACTTGGTATCACAAGAGTTATATCTTCACCGGGGATAAACTTGAGAAAGTCCATGAAGCTCTAAATACCCTTGGTGGAAATGGCACTCAACCCAAGAACCTAAACAATTATGGTTTGTACTATTTTGACTACAATGTTAGCACAACGGATGTAAGTCAACTTTCACAAAGCCATTTTTGGTTCAAGATGCTTATTGTGCACAGCCTATTGTCTTCTGGTCTTTCGAGTATATTGGCTCTCAAGCGGATGCAGAACCCCTTTTGGCTCCATTCGATGCACTTGGCCCCATTTCGACCCATGATGGCAATATCCCATATCCTGAGATCCCACATGCTACGGGGACGGGAACACAAGATGCCCTATGCGGTAAAGGTCTTCAACGCATGCAATTTCCAGCTGGTTTGCAGGTCTACAATATCACAACTCAACGTGCAATCTACAATCTCTTCACCAGTAAGATTTTAACGAACCCAGATGTGGTTTACTCATTTGTGGTGATGGAGGGGTATTCAGTGGAGGGTGTTTTAGCAGTTGACCCTAAATCATCAGCATATGCTTTGCGCGATGATCATTTACTTATGTTTGTCTTCTCTTATTTCAAATTACTACGGAATTTTACTAACTTCAGAAAGGGATATCAACGTTTCCTACCCTCCAAACTCGACACTTGACGCTTACGCCATCGAATGGGGTCAAGAGACTGTGAAAATGTGGAATGAAGGACAACCTGATCGAAAACCAACAACATACGTAAATTACGCTTTTGGAACTGAACCTTTGGAACAGATGTATGGACATGAACCATGGCGATTGGAGAAACTTCGTTCTCTAAAGAAGAAGTATGACCCTTTTGGACGATTCAATTATTATAATCCTATTACATTTAACTAGTTATAGATAGAAACTTCAAATTCTTGTATCCTAAGGAGAGAATATAGAAATGGATAACGAGGAATTAAATACCACGCAGAGAATTCCACTTATCCATCCTATTCGAGTCGCGAGCAGCTATACCTTCATCTTTTCACCTTCGGTGTCCCAATGTCCAGAACAAAAAGAGACTGGTTCAATATTTCTTTTTGAGTCATCCCTGCTCCGATAGTAGAGTTCGCCCTTTTTGTAGGAATCTTCGCTTCTTCATATTCGGATCCCTTGTCAAAATATTTGAAAGGCTCACAAGGAGTCTTAATCAACCAATCCCCAAGCAGAATCTCAACCTCAACCTTTGGCACCAGCAAAGGTCGCTCCCCCTCGACAACGGTTTTCACATCGCAACGACTATTGTTTGTGTACTTCTCGTTGAATACAGCGCACATAATCACACAGTACTTTTTCATATCTCTGTTGTAAAAAAAAAAAGCCGCAGAACTTCTTTGAATATGCTGTCGGATGCTAGGCTCAAATCTCATTCTGTGTTTCTCAAACTGCTCGTCATCTTCGAATCTCATCTGCAATACTTTGGTCGTCTCAAGCCATACCGACTCATGAGATGGCTTTGTGACAACTTGTAGGAGATCATATCCATAACTCTTCATCAATACCGCACGTACAAAGCAAGTGGTTGGGCTTTGTTGACTTCTCCTTGGAATCTGCTTCGCGGGTTTTATTACTATATGTATTATGCAAACTTTGGCATCTTCTACTTGGGATGTAGAAAACTTCGCTATTTTTGTGTCAGTAAATAGTCCCACAAAAACGGAATCTGCGATTGTCGAGAACATAGGTATCCCGATTGGCCCAGAAAAGTCATTCTCAAAGTGGCAGTCGAGGATAGCGACGTGGTGTACCACGGACCTAGATACGCTTTTTAAGACCGGCACCTCAATCATCAGACCCTTATTAATTATTACATGGACCTGTCGTCCAGCCGTACTTGGGAAGGGAATAATGTTTCCGGATTCAGCGAAAGCTTTCGGGCTTTTGGCGAGAACGCTTCCAGACATTTCTTCTTCATACATCCCAGAATCGTCGATTGGGTTCCAAGCGAGTATTGACTGATCACTGGATTCTTTTATAATCTCTTCCTGGAGACGAATAAATGCTCTTTCCCCTTCTCCATAAAGTAGTGGCATGTTCACCTCGAAAACACCAAGCAACGAGTATGCTAAATCTTCTATCCGCGTTGTTTCCCTATTGGCAGCCCAGGACATTTTCTGTGCCACGCTTGAAGATCTACGAAAAGAAGAATTTCTCAAGACGTTGCGCGGAATCTTCGTGGCTTTCGTCAAGATTGGCAGTAAGGTTCTCTTGCTTCCAAGATATGCCCAGTCCTTGTTGAAGAAGAACATTTTTTGGGGGGCAATTAACTCTTGGAGCGTCCAGCCTCGAGTAAACCACTGGCTCTGAGAAATTTCGCTCTCGCAATGAGTAGAATCTGCGTTATAAACACTGCTATTCACATCTTCCAGCAAGGTAAAGCAAACCATCGAGTGTTCATACTAGTGGTACATCGAGTTGGTTGCTTCGGATAACTCAGCGCTGCTTGATTTATCGATACAACAGGTGTCGATCCAAATATAATCAGTCGGCTTTCCACGGAACGTTCTAATTTCGTTTTTGCATTGAGAACTGGCACATTTGACTTTACTCGCGCCCAGAAACTCCTGCCACCCTGAACCCCTTTGAAGGTCTTGAAACGTGACCTCTTCATCCCCCCACTAGATATGGAATAATCAGTATTCCATTCATAAAGATATCGGATCACAAAATAACAGCCGCAAAAAGTACCCAGCGAGAAAAGTCTTACACAGTGAGAGAGGATTGCATATGGTGGGATTTGAGACCCGAAAATCTCCTCCAGCCTTACGGTGTTCACATTCAGGAGACGCATCTTGCCGTGATAATCCCTCAAACTGCCGTGTAAAGTTCCACCCAGAGATTCGGAACAAAACTCAGAGTATAACAGAAATTTTTCAGGTCAAAATACGGGATCTCAGGATTCAGATGGCACCACCTTGTAAGCACACGTGACAGGCCCTGCTTTTCTTTGAGCTCTATTTCCCCACAAAGCAAGAGACATATATGCCAATTAAGATGGGCGAATATTAATAATTAGCCGAATGTCATTAACTTCAGTTACACTGACAAAAGCAAGGCGGCACCAGGAGTTGGAGGAATCAACACGTGGGTGACCGTGGCTCATTTGTACTGCGCCACCGCGGCGAGATGATTCAGACAGATCCAAATTTACGAAGGTCATCATTTATATATAACTCTTTCCCCAAGCCCATCAAGATTCATCAATCAAACATCGATTGCCCATGATGCTCTCATTACCCATCGATATACAAGTTTTAATTCTACCTTTCCTCACCTCAACTGCTCTCATCTCACTCTCCCAAACCAACCAACATTTCCACCAACTCATCCACCCCACGAGAAAACAACTCGTGAATAGACTCCTAGAACTAGAGTGCCTCCCAGAATATGGGGGGGAAGTAACAATCAACGAACAAGCCAAAATTATCGTCCCTTCAGAGACAGTCTCATACGCCTGTACCCACTGCCTCAAGCTCATATCTCACACCCGCTTTGACAATCATGCACTCCTCCGTCTACGATTCCGAAAACCACCACCTGAATCTAGAGCAAGTCAAAAACTATGTGGCTGGACAACTGGTGATGCGAAAGCTCAAGGATTGAAAAGACAAGCCGACCTTCGGAATGACACCCTAGAGAATTGGCTATCCCGACACTCCTCCTCCTACATTCCAGAATCGAAATTGATAGAGCTTTATAAAATCGGCAGTACTCGAGACCGACGGATGTGCAACGAATGCAAATTCATCACTGGCTTTTGGTCTAGGAATCTAGGCATCGAAACTGGATGGAGAGGCTCGAACAGAAATTCGAATGTTGGCACGGCAAGCATTCCCGTAGTCAAAGGTCGACAGCGAACATGTCATGATTCTACTGAGCGGTATTTTTGGGGACTCCTCCCATTTGCTGACGATTCCGAGTACCCATGGAGATGGAAAATTTACCGAGAGGAAAATTGTGATTGGTGGACACTATGGTGGATTCGTTGTCCTGGATGTGATTTGTGGAAAGAAAGAGCTGAATTCCGAAAAGGTAGTGGCTACACAGTCAAAGCAACGCCAGCAGATTCTGATGGATGGCGAATGCCTGGGTGGGACGGACCACATTTCGAGGATTGGCGCTGCAACAAGTGCCTCGTGTCATCTATCGGGGAAGAAAAGCTAGGCGAGGAGTTACTCATATGGTGGAAGAAACTTGTTGAATATGAACTCAAAATGTTTCGCCAACTCATTCCAAGTGGCTGGTATGCCGTTGATTCAATCAAGACGGACACAGATGGGAAGTACTCTTGGGAACAAATAGTGAAAAAGGATAATGTTTCGTCACAATTGCTGAGAAAAGTTCCGACCGGTGGGGACATTGCAAAGATGGACGCTGAGAAAAGGCGACCTTATTATAAAATCTTGCAGCGATGGCTTAACAGCTTAGAGGATCCTGAAAGGGATTTAGTTGAACTCATGGATCGACATTGGTTTAGGAAATGGTCGAAAGAGTATGAGATTCTCGAAAAGAGAATAGAGGAATTGGAGGAGTGCACAAAACTTCTGGAGGTTAATCCAGACAAGCTGGTGGGTTTCGCGCTTGATGGCAAAGCGGCGCTTGTATGAGAAGAATTGTCTGGAAGACGTCAATATGCATAGCTTGGTGCATAGTTTAGCGTACAACTTAGGAATCCAAATGGTATCGAAACCCTTCATAAGATCGAAATTTATGCTTTAAAATACGCAAGTACAGTAATTACTTCTAGGTCACGGCCCTTTAGACTACACAACTGTTAACAGTGCATACTTTGAACTATGAGCTTTACCGATTTCATCGCAATGAGGGTGACCTGGCTGACTAAATCCCGCACCCAAAGACTTGAGCCAAGCAATATCTAGATCAACAGAATCTTGAGTGGAAAGACGGAAATGCGATTCCAATTGGTATGGAATGTTACCCAAGTAGAAGTACCTGCATCCCCGATACCCAAAAAGTGGGGTCTGGCGTTACCGAGATCCATGGATCCCCCTTATCCCCGGGAACACCTCCTCATAACACCTCTACACAACCAAAAACAAAAGTACACAACCCGTCCATAATCTCTCCACCAATTCTCTCTCTGCTGCAATTATCCTCCAAAAATGGCACTCCCAATATCCCTAGCTTTCGTTATCATTCCTATCTTCCTAATCCTCTTCATCCGCTCCCACCAACGATGCAAAAAAATAAAGTCCCTAGGCTGCAAGCCTCCCCCAAAGTATCCCCGTCCGTGGTGGGATATCCTAGGGATCCAACAATTACGAGCAATTATTGAGTCAACGGATAAAAAAACCTTTCCGCAGTATTTTTTGGCACAAGCGGAGTGGTTGAGTTGGGTTGAGAGGAGGAATGTTATGACTTATTCGATTCCTATTTTGGGGACCGAGGTTGTTGGTGGGTAATGAAAGGGAAAGATGGGGAGGGACAGTGGGAGGGGGTATGCTGATTTTGAATAGTAACGAGCGATCCGAGGAATATCCAGGCTTTTCTTGCGACGAATTTTAAGAGTTTTTCGCTGGGGGAGGTGAGGAGGAAGAGTTTTGAGCCATTACTTGGGAAGGGAATTGTAAGTGACACTTGAAACTCAACTACTCACCCAAACGAGGAAAAAAACACTAACTTGTGAAATTACAACTAGTTCACAAGCGAAGGCCAAGAATGGGCACACTCACGAGCAATGATCAGACCATCCTTCATTCGAGACCGCGTATCCAGTCTCATCCAATCTGAAAAGCACATACAAAATCTTTTCCTCGCCATCGACGCCCTCCCAAAACGCGATCCCTGGACAAGCACGGTAGATTTACAAGTCCTATTCCTTCGCTTAACACTGGATTCCTCAACCGAGTTTCTCTTCGGAAGTAGTGTAAACTCCCAACTCGAAGCATTAGAAATCGAAAAGAACTCCGCACCCGGTTCACCACGACACGACGACGCATTCACAAAAGCCTTCGACACAGCCCAGAACTCCCTCGCAATCAGAAGACGCCTAGGCCCAATGTGCTGGCTCCACAACCCCAAATCTTTCCAGCAAGCTTGCAAAGACTGCCACAACTTCGTAGACACCTACGTCTCAACAGCCCTCCACCAAACCTCAACAGAAAAGAAAGGAGAGGACTACACAGAATCCACAGCCACATCCCTCCTCCAAGAGCTCGTTCAACAAACCCGCGACCCCATAGAACTCCGCTACCATCTCCTCCATCTATTGTTAGCAGGCCGAGACACCACAGCCGGACACTTAGGTTACGTATTCCTAATGCTCTCAACTCACCCCGAGAAATTCCAAAAACTCCGCAGCATAATCCTCCACAATTTCGGCAGTGACGTCGACGGCTCAAACGGCTCAATCACATTTGAAAAGATAAAATCCTGCACCTATCTTCAACATGTTCTCTCCGAAACCCTCCGTCTCTTCCCCGCCGTCCCGCTAAACGCCCGTGTCGCAACCGTTGACACAACCCTCCCCTTTGGTGGCGGACCTTTTGGCGAAGACCCAATATTTATACCGAAGGGAAGTGATATTACGTATTCCACCTTCTCTATGCAGCGTTCGCGAAAACTTTGGGGCGTGGATAGCGATGATTTTCGACCTGAACGGTGGGAGGGAAGGAAGAGTGGGTGGGAGTTTTTACCGTTTAATGGGGGACCGAGGATTTGTATTGGGCAGCAGTATGCGTTGACTAGTTCTGCTTATACTGTTATTAGGATACTGCAGAAGTTTGAGGGGGTGGAGTTTGTGGGGGAGAGGATGGCGAGTACGAGGGGGGTGAGGCATAATTCGACGCTTACCTGTAATGCGGAGGAGGGGGTGAGGGTGAGGTTGAGGTATGCTGCGTAAGGAGTGAGTGTTGATGGGATGGGATTTCTTTTTGTGGATAGCTTGTGAAATTTGTAAAGGTGGGAGATCTTGTCTTGTACACTTAAAAAATGCAAAAAATTAACAATAGGAGCCATAAGAAAAGATGGAAAGAGGCAAGAATAAGAGAACCAAATCCCACATACCGGATGCTACATACCACAAAAAAAAATTAGCGAAAAAACCACGTACTCTTGCGAGCCGGCCAAGTCAAACACAGTATTACCTGGGTTATATTTTAGGCTTGTCAAGCCTACACTAGTTTACACGTTAATGCGCAGGCACCCGTATCAAAGTCTTAGGCCATATAGGCTTCTTTACAATTGACTGACAAGACGTGGCTTATTTGATACTTTGATATTTATTTTGTTTTGTGGACCTTAGTGGGGTGGGTGGGTGTATTTAGTTGAGGTGAATTCAAGTGGATACACTAATATCAGATAAAATCCTAAATTTGAAGGTTAATATAAATGTATACTTGAATGTTAATGAAGATCTCCCTTACTCGATGATTCTATGTAAAGTAATTCTCATTATCAGACTGTTATGTAAATATTCCCAAACTCATTCCATCGTGTCTCCTTAGTTGAGGTCGCGTAACCAGAAAATTTCAATTCAACAACTTCAAGCCCTCCCCAAGCCCGCCATATTCACTAAACCCCCTCAACCCCTCCAAACCCCACCTTCTGCCTGATATGATGTAGAGATTTGTTGGGGGGGAAGGGGGGAAGGGGGGATGGGGGGAGCGAATGAGCTGGAAGGGGTAAAATTGTAAACTTTAAACGAGTGAATATCATATTTCCAATCCCACCCAAAGCGCTCTTTCCAATACGCTACATCTACTTCCCACCAGCCAATCTCACAGGATGGAAAGCCTCGGGCGCCAAATAAGTAGTAATATCCAACTCACCCCCCTTCTTAAAAAGACAACTAACATAAGTCTGCAACCCCTGTCCCTCATCCAATTTCCTATGCTCAGCAAGACTCTCAAGCATATTCAAATACCTCTCACAATATTCTCCTCTCCCCTTGCTCTCCATCCACCCCATGATTCCCTTTGCGAGACTGAGATCATCCCTACCGTAGCGTCGGACGGGGGTATAGAATTTAATCTCCGGTTTGCTGGCACCGGGTGCGATGTCGAAGTAGTAGAGATACCCAGATAGCAATATAGGGAGCTCGACAAAGTTGGATGCGGCGGAGGGATCGTATTCCGCAGCAGAAGGAACCTCTGCGTCGGTGGGGAAATCAGAGGGGAGGTTTGAGATGGCTTTAATGAGTTCATGTAAATCCTTGAGTTGGTCGTCAATCCCTGTGATTCGTCCGCCCATGGTCATGATTTCCCGTACGGAGTCGAAGCTTGTTTTTGGACATTGGAAGTAAAACTTCATTCTCGAAGACTCAGGTTTCACATTATCAACTGCCAACATAAAAGGATTAAGAGTTTTTCCTTCCGGACTGGTAGAGAGGAACTCATGAAGCATGGCGCGAGCGGAGTTTGAGGGGTCGAGTTGACTGATTGCTGATTCCCAGTCTGCGAGGGGCATGAGACCTTGTTGGCCGATTTTACGGGGTGCGAAGTATGTTTTGAGAGAAAGACCTTTTCGCACGAATTCGAAGGCGAGGGACATGGTGGTCGTGAGATGGACTCCGGAGGCTGCTTCTTGCATGTATTTGGTTTTGTCATGATCGAAGAAGGTGGAGAGGAAGTGGTTGAACCATGTAAGATCAACTTTTGGCATAATGGCACTTAGACGATGGAGAAGTTCTTGGGAGGCTGCTTGGTTGAGGGGGTCTAGAGCTGTGCCTGTGAACTTGTTGATGGGTTCCATGGTGAAACGCACATCTGGCTCACTAGTTGGGGTATTCCATTTCCAGGAGTATTCGATTGGAGTGCCATCGACCGTGAGTAGAGATCTCCATTTTGCAATTCCATCAGCAGGTGGTGCTGCACCCAGATAGGGAACCTATGTATGGCATCAATTGGGGTTGTGTGACGTTTCTTCATTTCAAAATTACTTACAGTCCAATTGTAGTGAAAGATGAGAGCTTCGACCTGCTTTTCCATCGAGTAGCCGGCCTCTTGCACCATGGCTGCCAAATGAGGGCCTGTGAGTTGCCACCAGTAGTCACTGTCTGGCGTACGAGGTAGAAGCCATTGAGACACCGCAACCCATGCCTTGGTTGGCTCTTTTGGTGCTGGGGTAGGAGCAGGTGTCGGAGCGGCCTCTACAACAGCAGGGGATGGAGCTGGAACTGCTTCCAAATGCTCAACTACGGGCTCGGCCTATGTTAAAATCAGACATTATACAACTAAGGTAGTTGGATACCACCGGACAGGTGAAGTCACGTGGAAATTGCAATCTACCTTGAAGGCCTCTATAGCGGGTGGTTGCTGAATTACTTCTGCCATGATGGTCGATTTAGAGGAGAGCAATTCGCTTGTGAGAGAATTATCTGATTGTAAGTTTATTACAGGAGGATGTGGGCGTCAATTGGATTGATGATTTCTCCAAGACAGTTTCACCTTTTTGCTTTTGACATGATGCCTCCCTCAAAGACCGAGTTGCCATCGTCAGGGATACCTCACGTGATTTTAGGGCCAGAGACCAAAACCATCGGGCATTGATGGGGATAGTGATGGGAATAGTGGTCGAGACGGTCAGGGTGGGATGGGAGTTGAAGCCCATGGGCTTCGGGATTTCGGTGACGTGTCTGACCAATCGGATTTAGTCGGATATTCCTTGTCCCTTTGCACACCAAGGTAGGTACAACCAACATGCACATGAGGCAAGTACGACGAGAGTGAATCAATCGAATTCTATTTCACTTTCACGGTAGTCACAATAGTTCCAGGCTCAATCCCCGACTCTCCCCGACTCTCCCAGAAACTCCCAGAAACTCCCAGCATCCTCATCTCTTCCATTCCCACCAACCTAAAAACTCGAAATAGCTTCATTTTCAACTCCTTGGCAACCCCCTCCCCCTCCCGCGCCCCCGCCTTCCACAATGGATTCCCTCCAGTACCCTTCCCCCCACTCTAAATCCACCAAACCACGAGTCCTGATCACAGGCGCCAACAAAGGCATCGGCTTCTCCATCGCCCAACAACTTGCGCACACAGGCAAGTTCCACGTCCTCATGGGCGCGCGAACAAACGACAAAGCAGTCACCGCGATCAGGCAACTCAAAGAACTCAAGTCCATCAACCCCGCCGTCGCCGATGATGATGTAACCCCTCTGGTCATCGACATCGCCGACGACTTTTCCATCTCCCAAGCTGCCAAATTCTTGACCAATGAGTACGGTTCAATCGCCATTCTCATCAACAATGCCGGTATCTCGTCGGGTCCTGAGGGCGCCAGTCTCCGCAATGACTTTCGTGCCGTCTTCGAGACCAACTTGTTCGGTACGGCGGTGGTCATTGATGCTTTCCTGCCACTCTTGAGAGCCGACAAGTACCATGATCGCCGAATCGTCAATGTGGTGAGTTTAGTAGAACCTCAACTCCAAGAAACATAATACTAACTTCTTTATTCAAGACTACTGGTCTCGGTCAAATTGGCATGGCCGGTAAACGTGACTTCCCATACAACGCCAAAGCCTTCCCGGCACCGGCTTATCGATGTAGCCGAGCTGGTGTCAATATGTTGACGGCCGTCTACTCGGTCCAACTAGCTGAAGAAAATATCTCGGTCATCTGTGCTGCACCGTAAGATGTCCCCCGAATCATTGCTCAAATCTAATGGCGACTAATTTCCCTGTTCTTTAGTGGCTTCTGTCGAACCGATTTCACCGGTGGACAAGGCGTCAAGGAAGCTAGTGATGGTGCCAAAGTTATTGTTCGTGCTGCCATTGAGGGCGATCCAAAGGAATTGTATGGTACTTTGGTTGCCGACGAGGGTACTCAATTCGGCTGGTAATTTCTGGTGGCATTGCATGACTGAAGTGACTTGAAGGTTGCTTCAGTGCATGGTTGGCCTACTGCGTGGGATGCTATTGATCGATAACTTTAATTTGATACCACTGCTAAGCAATTCTTTTACTATGATTTCAAATTCAAATCTAGTGTGCGCACCATGTGTTATTTACTTCTTACTGTTTCCTTCTTTCTGGAGCTCCCCTGCAAGAGAAATTGCAAGGCACTTTCTGCCAGAATTACGAAATTAGTAAGCGAGTCCACGTCGAGCAAGTGCAAAAACCTGGTCTCGGGAACTCAAGAACAGAATGCTCGGTTTTAGGGTCATTCCTCCAAGAGCCGGGTTCATTTGTTGATAGGGAATAGGTGCTGTACTTTGTACAACACCCCACCCCTACCCAGGTAGACTCTCGTAAGAACGCCATCTTCTATTGTCTTCACTTTCTGACAACATTATGTCTTCACCTCCCTCTCCCTCAGCATCCCCAATCAAAATCCTAATCGTCGGCGGCGGAATTGCAGGTCTCACTCTGGCAAATGCTCTAGAGAAAGCCCCTATCCCCATCTCCTACCTCCTCCTCGAGTCCAGAGACACCATAGCTCCCCAAGTTGGTGCTTCAATCGGTCTAGCACCAAATGGGAGCAGAATCCTCGATCAACTCGGTTGTTATGAAGATATAGAAGCTCTTTTGGAGCCCGTGAGAAGTGCTGGACTGCATGATAAAGATGGAAATGATTTGATCAAGGGAAGGAGTGATGCTTTTCAGCTTATTGGCGCCAGGTACGTATACAACGCGATGAAAGAGGGAATAGGGAGGGGGAGGGGCTAATTAACTGATAGGACGAATTACCCCGTCGCTTTTCTAGAGCGTCGAAGTGTACTGCAAATTTTGGCAAACCATATCCAAAGAAAGGAATGCATCTTAACCTCCAAACGCGTCCAAGAGATATCACAAGATCCAAAAGGAGCAACAGTTTTTTGTACGGATGGTACGCAATACCGTGGAGCCATCGTAGTAGGCGCAGATGGTGTAAACAGCGCTGTTCGTCATGAAATGTGGAGGGTAGCTGAGAATCAACAGACTTTTGATGTTGAAAAGGAACGTGGAAGTAAGTTCACCCCCCTCTTCTCGCTGGATGGATTTAAAGGACTAACCTGAGGGATAAAAAGCAATGCAAGCAGAATACAAATGCCTCTTCGGAATTTCCTCCCCCATCCCTGGTCTTGCGGCAGGTTCCTACGACGTCACCCATTCAAAAAACGTCTCAACTCTCGTTATAACCGGTAAAGGTGGGAAAGTTTACTGGTTCCTCTTCGCCCTAATGTCACGCACCTACCAAAGCCATGAAACTCCGCATTTCACTCCTCAAGACGCCGCTATCTTCGTTTCACAGCATAAGGAGTTACCAATTCTCCCAGATGGATTGGTGAAAATGCAACACCTCTGGGATTCGTATCAAAACGCAAACCTAGTCGCACTAGAAGAGGCAGATTTCAAGCACTGGACTGCAGGAAGAATTGTTTGCTTGGGTGATAGCATCCACAAAATGACGCCTAATTCTGGGAGTGGTGGGATGATGGCTATTGAATCTGCTGCTGCACTAGCTAACTCTTTATACACCCTCGCCAAAAGTCAAACTTCTTCCTCGCCCCCAAATACAGTCGAAATTACTCAAGCCTTGAAGAATTTCGAAAAAGGGATGAAACCCAGAGCCACGGAAGCGATTCAAGGCGCGGGAGAGGTGACGAGGATCCAAGCCCTGAGGGGGATGAAGGAAAGAATTATTGCGCATTATATTATTCCTTGCGCGGGAGATTTCGTTGTGGATCAAAGTTGTGAGTCCTGGATTGGGGCGGGGAAGATTGATTTCCTTCCCGTTCCAGGACGCTCGCTTACTGGAACTATGCCTTTTAATCCCTCGCAGGGAATCGGGAAACAAGAAGCTCGTTTTCCGCGCGTCCTCCGGGCTTTACCTATGTTAATCATGGGGTATGCATGTTTCCACGTCATGTTTGGGATGGTACCATATGAAGAGGGATTCAAGATCCTTGAAGAAGGGGTTTATCGTTGGGGTGAAGGGAAAGAGTTAAAGCTCCTAGAGAAATTCTATCGCATCTCGTTTTTTGATGAGCAAGCTAGACCGGGGACTTTGGTCACGACACCTAGTCAGATGGGTGCCGATCCTGGGAGTTGGTTCCAGATGTTTTCTTTCCTAGCGGATTTTGGGGTTTGGTATGCTATTTTGCTTATCGAGGCTGCGAGGAGGGGGAACCAGTTTGGAGTTTTGAGATTGTATGTCCCCCTCCTTTCTCTCTCGCTTAAAACTTAGAAACTAATGATTTGGGTGGGATAGTGCATTGCTTTGGGGAATGTTCAACCTCCATGGAATCGGCGTCTTCGCCCCCATCTACAATTTTATGCACTACATCCTCACCCCCCTCTCAACATTCAAAGCCTCCGATATGAGGTTAACAGATCTTTCGTATACGAAAACCGTCCTCCCTATCATTATTTTGGTGTACTACACCACGTACATTGATTCCTACCTCTCTCCCGTCCTTGAGCATCGACATATCGCAGCCTGGCTCTGGAGAATGTTTCCCATCGGAATCTGTGCCGCCCAATGGTTCTCCACTCGTTTCCTCCTAACAAACACCCTAAAAGCCGACCGTCTTCACAATCCAACTCATGATCTCCCAACGATTCGCAGGACAATCCTCATACTCTCCGCCTTCTCAACAGCCGTATGGCTCTACACACTCCATTTCTCCTCACACTCTTTAATCCAAATCTTCATCCCTGTCCCTCTTTCCCCCTTGATTTCGTTTGAGGAAGCTATTAGGGAAATGCTGAAGTGGGATCAAGCCTTCTTCGTGCTCGGAAATATTTTTTGGGTTTGGATCATGTTTTGGGATTTAAAACGCGCGGGGATGGTGGGTGTTAACTGGTTTGTGATTTTTCTCGCGCCGGTTTTGGGGAGTGTGCTTGTGGGGAATGGGGGGATGGTTGGGGTGGGGTGGTTGGTGAGGGAGGAAATTTTGGCGGGGAGGAGACATCGGGATGCGGTTGTTGAAGGGGGTGTTGGTTATGGTGCGGTTGAGATTCAAAATGGGCGTGAGCTTGTGAATGGACAGAATGGGAATGCGGAGAAGGGAAGGAGTGTTAGATTTGGAGTTTCGAGGGAGGAGAAACTTTGGTGAGTGAGATGAGGATTTTTGGGGTAGTATTTATTATCGCCATAGTGCTACAGCATGGAACTCTTACTCCCATTCGCTTCTTGAGTCTATAGGATTTTGATTTTTTAGAAGGGAGTGAGTAGAGGAGTCGTCAATTAAGGCAGTTAGGGAGCCCAACGTCAGGTTTTGGAAGAGCTGTATTCAATAAACATCGCCTCGATATTTAGGTACTTGAATTCTAATGAACCAAAGCCAAGAATTACGATCAATCGAAGTGGATAGTAGTTATTATTAGCTTTACTACAGACACACCCTTAAAGTAGTTCCCAAATTGATTCGAAGCAGATGAAATTCAAAAATGGAATCCTGGTAGACAATAAAAGCGACAGTAAACAGATATCTCGTTCAACGTTCTCTTTCTCCAACTCTACAGCACAATCCAAAGTATTGACCTAGACAGTAGAAACCTCATCGTTGTAAACAAACTAGGTTAATTACCCTGAGGTAGTTTAAGCAACGAGAAACATTTACTGCCACCTTTACTATTCATCGAGAGACCGGGAATACCGGTATCGGAAAAGCTCAGGTAGGTCACGTGGTATAGGTCACAGTGGAGCGAAAACAATCTGATATAATTGAGAGGGGTTGATGCACTGGCGTGTTTTGATTACGTATGAGTTGGGTTTGCTTGAAAGAATTTGCGCAGGTGATTTAGATGACATTTCCAACAAGCTTGCTTGGACGTTCCTCCAAGTGACTGCCATGCTCTACAAATGATTCACAATTGTTTCTTGCAACGGATTTGAAGTCTTTCTTTTTCAATCTCAAACTCCTTCGGAACTGATGTCTAAAATAAATGCTCGCGTTCTATATACAATCTGAATATCGAATTCCATCTCGATATCCATCCCCTATCTGCTAATTATCTGGACTGAAATTATCTTAAGCGAACGTGTAATTCTAGTTGCCTTTCGCGGCTTTTCCACCTGCTGCCTTTGCACCTCCTTGTGCTTGTTGACCTCCTCCACTTACTGCTGCGACCTTGTTGGTTGCGACCTGTCCCTTGGTTCCTCCAGCTGTCTTCTTGGCTGGCACATTGGCTTTCGCCTTTGATGCTGCTTTAACAAGAGCGGCTTGGTCGCCTCCTGCTGCTCTGTGGGTTGAAAACTTGGTCAGCAAAAGAATTCTCAAGATAGGGAAAGAAGAAATCAAGACGTACGGGTTGATTGTCATAACCATTCCCTGTTGACAATGTTGGGCCTGTGCGCAATACATGTACATAGGCTGGTCATCTGCAACTACCATGTTGAAGGTCTGGACTTTGGATGCTCCTGATTGCACTGGTACGAAGCCACCTGTAGATAATGTCAATCTCGAAATCCAACATCAGTTTAATGTGAACGAGGGGAAGACATACTGTTGACCGCATTCGCAGCTGGTTTACAAGGAGCTTGTGCTCCAGCAGACTGAGTGACGGTGTGGTTGGCAGAGGCAAATTGGTATGAAATAGTATCACCCGCAGCCGCCTTGACTGTGTTGGGTGTGAAGGTTACAGCTTTGGCGTTGTTTAGATCTCCAACTACAACGGCCCATGTTTGTGCTCCAGCTGCCGCGGCGCGAACGACTGTTGGGGTGTCGGTTACGTCGACTGGAGAAGAGACTGGGGTATTGTTTTAGTATATTTTATATGTAGGGAAATGGATTGATGACGAACCTGCAGAACCAGCTGCGAAAACGGCAATCAGTGAGACAGTATTAAAGAGCATTTTGACGATTATTGATTAAATTCTAAGAAGTGAAAGTAAAAGTTGGAAGAAGTAGAATTTAAAAGCTTGAATGAAAAGTAGAAGCTTGAATAAAAAGAAGTATAATATTGAAGAAAGAAGAAGTAGTATTAAAAATGTTAGTTGTTTAAAAGCTGATAATGAGAATCGATCAAGCCGATGGCGATCAGGCTAAGGCTTATATACCATCATCTGCCACCTGGCATAGCCATCGTGTTACCGGTAGGTGATGGAGAAACGAGCATAAATGCATATCGCCTATAGGAAACACCATCCAAAGATTTGGACTTCTCAAACGGAGATGGAATTTCAAGACTTGTTGGAAAGATCAGATCAAACTGAGCAAAATACAAGAAGAGCCATCTGAGAATCCGAAAAAGAGACGAATAATCGAGTCCCTTGCCATCTCAATTCGTATGACTCTATGCAGTTTTGCAGGGCTCGCCTAATCGAAATACCGATTTTTGATTGGTCGCTCCATGAAACTAGAAAGTCTAAACATCGAGGAACGTGATGAAATGAAACCAAATGCGCGCGAACGGACGTCGCCATTGCCGGGAACCGTTCTCTACCAAGCTTTACCGTCCGGGAGATCGACTGCTGCTGATCCAATGGGGGCGGAAGGTAGAGGGTCCGAAGAGCGAGAGAGCCAATGAGAAGAAATGGCATGAAGTGAGCTGGATTGGTCCGAAAAACAAAGGGACGTTTCGACCGCAGCAGGTTGGAGGACGCGGACCTCGGTATGGCCTTTGTTGTGTTAGAGTATCGAGTCAGATGACACCAGCATATCGGATGCTGAACGGTGATGGCGTTGGGCAGACGAATTGCGAGGAGTTTTGGCATGTACAGCCGTGAGAAGAGTGATAATGAGGCTCAAGGTTTTCAGACTAAAACATCGGCCCACTGCCAGTGGCGCTTTCCTAGAGTTCTCCTGGGCAGACGAAGTTCGTTGTCCCGCACTTGGCGATCTCCCTTTAGCCAATCGCAAAGCTCAATGCCAAGTCCTATAGTTGAATTTCTACAAGAGGAAATCTTGGGAGTAGGTTGCAAAAAGATTGCATAGGTATCCCTCCCGCTGTCAAAGGAGGAGGTGTCAGCTCACATTAGATTTGGATGATATGTAAGGTGGCCGTCCATACAAAAAATTTCAAAAACATACAACAGCAGGTATTCGCTGGTGGTCACCCACCCAACTACTAATCTGCCGATCTGAGGCTTGTGTATGGCAGAGCGGACGGGATGCCCAATTCTCCTCAGTCTATGGTCGTATGTATCAATCTTTTGACTAATTATGTAGATATATATTCCAGCTTGAGGGGAATCAAATGATGATGTGCATTATGAATGTTTGGTGGGGAGTTTGGCAGAGGAAATTAATGGTCGTCCTTTCGAATGATCTCCATTTCTCACCAAGTGAAAGAAATATGTTCAATAGAAAGGTGAGTAGGCAGGAGTTATGTCTGGTTAGTACTCACACTATGCCGCCATTTGAGAAAGTAAATGCAGTAAACCGGCAGGAGAGTTACTGAATACAGCATAGATAGCCAGAAATAGAAGAATGGATATCAATAGGTACAAGTTAAATCTCTATAAAATAGGTACAGAAGAATAGAAAGACCACCGCCACCAAGCCTACTAACAACCAACCAAACCCCAAAGTCTACAACTTGATATCGCTTTCATGGGAGAACCATGGAGATACCGCTCAAGATAAACTTACGAGCCTGGAACCATAAGTCTGTGCGCTCGAGGCATTTTGAGTGTTTTGCCAGTTTTGCCGACTTTTAGCCCACCAAACTTCATATTAAACTACCAACAATATGCCCCCCACCACCCCCCCTCTCGACGACTGGCATCACCAAAAAGGCTTTGAAATATTTACTAAACACAAGGAGGCTATGTGCCAGCTCCATTTGTTTGGAAAAGTCCTGATTTGCGTCCTCTAGCTACACTATAAAGACCCCTCTACTGGCGAGCCTCTTGGAGAGAGCATAATACGCAAAATCCTTGGTTACGCAGCCCCAGAACGAGCTCGCGCAGGACGTACTGGACGCTGAGTCCTACTATCGGATGACAAGGTGGACAAGGTTATCTTATATTGTGCACAAAGCTAGGAAAACTGTATAATGGACTAGTCACGGCTGAGGGAGGAAATAGGCTTGCAATGCTCGCTCCAGACGTTGAAGCATAGGATGCACCAAAGAGGCTATTATTATTATATATCCTGCCAAAAGTCTTACTTGACTCTTGCGTAAGTTACTACTCAGTATCTTTGGGCTCTTGCGCACATCTTCTAGCACCTAGAGTAGCTCAAGGTTCTCTGGTCCAACGAGGTTACATTTCTTATAGGAGGACGGACAGCAAAGCAGAGGGTGACTAGGAATATTAAGAAAGGACATAGCAAGAGGTTCTGTGATACTTGTATACAACACCAATTCCACCGCGGTCATACAACACCTGTCAACACATAGGGGGCTATTGGTTATGGGTATAAATCCCCGCTTATCTTCATTGAAGGCTCTGGCAAGAAGGGCGCCTTTAAACAACGAGACTACCTTGAACAACTATTAGAACCCTTTATCCAAGGCATTCTCAAAGTCTTTGCGCTTATCACTCACAAGCTTCGCCCTTTAGCTGAGCCTCTATTCATGGAAGACAGTAACCTAGCCCATGGACATAAATCTACTGCCAACTGTTGCGCAAAGTTCTGTACAAAACACAGCATTATCTTGATGCTGTATCTCTCTACCTCCCCTGACATGAACCCTATAGAGAAGTGCTGGCGGTGGATAAAACAAGCCCTCCATAGACGTTCCCACTAACCTACTAATGAGGCTGAAATGCGCCAAGCTGTGACTGAGGAATGGGATGCTATACCACAGGATTAGATAAATAAGTTGATTTTAAAGCAGGAATCTTGGGTCACAGTACTTGCAAAGCGCCATGGCTGGGCAACTCCTAATTAAATTAATTATATTATGTTGATTTTGTACAATTTATCGTGAAAATACCCTGATCGCACGGACCTGTGTTCCTAGGCTCGTTAGATAGTTACTCACTAGAAGCCCCGACTCTCTATCCACTAGAGCTATTCAGCCGCCTTTTTCTATCGTACTTTTCGTATGCCTATAACGTACTAATAGTTAACGAATGTCAGTGCTAAACTTTAAGATAGAAAAATTTCTGGAAACTGGGCCTGTGGGTAGTTATAGATAACAAGTTACCAGAGCGCAAATAAGCTCTTTTTATCTTTTTAGCACGCCTAATTAGGTAGAGTGTGAACCTATTCCTTTCCCCCTCGCCCTTGCTTAAAGCTGTACCGAATTACAAAACTCAGTGAAAAAACGCGATCTCAACGCCTAAAGGGTTCTTAGATAGACGTTTATAATCCTATCCTTTTTGGTGAATTTCAACTGCATTAGTGTTGTCATGCGAGGAGTAGAAGTGAGCAAGACAGCGCGAGGGGTCACCATGTAACTAATGTACGCTGAAATCTAACATTTAGTAACAGTTGTGCCTGATTACACTGAAACTTAAAAAAAGGTATCCAAAGTATTAGAGTTACACTAACGAAAAGACAAAAAACCCTGGCTGAGTACCTCTACTGCAGTAACCATCCTTAGACGACAAACACCCTTTCGCTCATCCCGACCAAGCTCTCGTCGTCGACTCGTCGGTGTCAAAACTGGGTCGTCCAAATTCGAGTAAGTACAACAAGACGAGAGCCAAGTGGTATATAGAGCCAAGAAGGAGCAAGCCAGGAGATATTTACTTCGGAGATAATTGTTCCACGGCCCAGCACGGCTGAATCGGTCGGAAACAGAGATCTCCCTTGAGTTTACACCGGGGAAATGTGATATAATTCCATGTAGCTAAGGCTTCGCCAAGTCAAATTCAACTTCGAGGAAAGTTAGGGAGCGGAGCTTCATAAAAATACCGTACCGCGGCCGAGGAAAGTAAGATTGAGTGCGGTGGCAAGAGTAGGAGAACCCCCCGTGACTGAAAGTACATATAAAGTTAGAGTCGAGAACTTTTCGGTCGACACTTGTCAATTGAGAAGAAATCAACAACAGCGATCGGTGTAAGGGGAAATGAACATAAAAACTAAAGGGGATGATAGCAATAACTTGTCCAGTCCTTACTCATTCCGGCTACCGTCTGTAAATAACGCCACCTGCAGTAGTACGTAATCTAGCTAGGTTACTGGACATCTGATCTCCTACATCGACTTGGCCTATCTGGTAGTTGTAATCGTCAAACACAATAGGTATGTTCATATCTTTAGTGGCTTCGTCTCCAAAGGGAACTCGAGATGTCTTGGCCTTGGAGGAAGTCTTTTTAGCGCTTTCGTTTCCTAGAAATTATCCTGGAACCATCGTAAACTGTACTCATAGCAAGAACAACAGCGTTATCTTTCCAGGCTGTATGTCGTACCTGATTTAAGGGGGTAGGTAGGGCTTTTAGTATGCTCCAAGGGAGAGTGTCATTCTTGTTGTTCTTCTTTATTTCCACAAGTTCTTTGAGCATCCCGGAGCTACTGCGCACTATGCCTGTCACGCCAAAACCAAGAGCACAAGTACTCAAAGAGCTTTGTTAAAGTAAAGAGGTTGTCCATAAAGATATAATACCCCTTCCCAGGTAGGGAAGTGACCAACTTTACAACCATAGCCTATGTTTTATTCCCTCCTTTCCTAGATTTTGTACCTCCTAGCTCTCTTGGTGTCAAGGTGTCTACAGGGCTATTTCCTCTTCTAGGAACGTGGAAATTCCATCTATAAAAAAAATAAGTCGCCCTAGTGCCCAGCCCTTAAATCCAGTGGGAGTAGGCTTAGAAGGAATAGTAGTAGCTTCCTTAGCCCTTCCCTCAAAACGTATTATGCATTCGTCGACAGCTAGCTTGGTTCCAGGTTGCCACACATCAGCATTGACTTCTTGGATGTGAGTGTTTAGGGGTTCGACCTAATAAAGAAGAAGTTAGTAAACAAAGAAGACTAAAATGAAGGAGTTGTTAGAGTAGAAAACTAGCCTTCTCAAAGGGACCTTGAGCTCCTGGCGGATGAACTTTGAACTGTATTCTCAACTCCAGAAATTTGTTTCTACTGATATACATAGTAGGAGGGTTATCTGCTATCATTTTACTAGTACTCTAGTAATCTGCCATTTTAGGAATCTCGATAATAGTTAAGTAAATGTAGATCGCAAGAAAGATATATATCTCTTCCAGGAAGGTCAGGTACCAAGCTGTAGCTCACATATCCTTATTTGAGGGGTCTTGAGGTTCTCGCACATATAAATTCGTATTAAGAACTATTGTATCTATCATTGTAGGAGGATAACATAAGGTAAAAAGACTAATTAGGTCGTCCGAAAAGACATGTATGTAACGAAATGCAAACTCACGGGTGGGTCTAACAAAAGTGACTAAGTCTTCGTCGGTTTGGTCGCAGTAGGAAGTAAGGGTCGCTGGGGTGTTTACTCAAAGGTAAACTCGTTACTTGAACTCAAGATGTCAAAACAAGATGTATTGAATACTAAAGTAAGTTGAGCATGAAGCTCCTATCTAATGGCAGACGTGCCAGTCATATATAGAACCTTCCTGCCTATGGATCTGGGGATCCCCCAGATCCTCTGTCTGGATCTTGGGATCCTCAAGATCCCAGGATCCATCACGTGACTACATACAATGAGATCCATGGACTGAGTAGCTAGCCTAATCAATCCCCTTGTGCTATTGAGGCCTGTTTAAGTGTTTGTCCTGTCAGGACGCCGCCTGGACTTCACTCATCACGTGCTAACACCTGATTCGTGACAATGTAGTGGGAGAGTAATCTCGACTAGTCAGAAGGGAATTTCCATCGGCTCAAAGGCGGAGCCAACATCTTTAATAGGCAGCGCATTAGGGCGTAAGGTCCCTCTATCTGTAGTATCAAATTTAGTGGATTCGAGCATAAAAGTAGCTGTTTATTAAGTAATTTAGCTAAAAAGGGAGTATATTTCATATTCCTGAAGTTTGGTGTTCCTTTGATGCCTGAGGCTAAAAAGTGCTAGTTTACTGCAACCCTGGTGGCAGTTGAGGGGATACTTATTATATTCCTACACTTATTGCATTTCTACACTTATTCAGCTTCTGCTTTTAACCTTCGGGGTTTTATTCTTTTTGTTCCTCATCTATTCCGCTCTCTTCCCGGTAAGTATATGTATAGGCACTTTCTTTGTACTGCCGGTCTACACCGCCTTTAATCACGGCCTATGGAATCCATTCTTCAACACTAAACACCTCTGGATCCAGCACAACGCTGAACGGATCCCAAGATGGCGCCCAAGGCCAATTCCGACTCTGTAGTCGGCGACACATATCTTGGTACGGTAGGTGACGAGTTCTCTTTCAAAATCCTCCAATCTCTCGCCCGCCACAATTCTATCTACTACTGAGTCCCCCACTAGGTCGGAACGATGCCCTGCTACACCTGCAAGCTCCGCGGCAGCCTCACCGACAGCGACAGCAACTGGCGCCTTTGGAATGCCGACATGAAAGTGTATCGCGACGGGGCGGGCAAGGGCGAAGACGAAGAAGAATGGGCTTCGATCGACGACGAAATCATAACCAAGATGGAGCGTCGGCGGAAGGCTATTCTGTGGTTCTCTGTCTCGGAAGAACTGCGAGGGAAACACCTTACGGATATGGGAGGAAGGGATAAGACGTCGGATGATGTGATGAAGAGGTTGTTTGATAATGTAGCGCCCGAGGGGACTATATATCGGCCGTTGGAAAAGTTGACGGTTGAGGAGCATATGAGGGAGTCTATGAGAAGGGCTAGGGAGAGGAGGCGGCAAGAGAAGGAAATGGCATAAAGAATCCAAAAAAATTGTTATCACGGCATCTGCGGATTCGTTTCAGTTATTCGGTGGGAATGCTCGAGTTCTTAGGGCGTCAGACTTGATCGAGCACACGAGCACTGATTTGGCCGGATCTTGGAGACATACTATCTTGCTATGCTGGCGTGCTCACTCACGAGGCGTCAATTCAACGACGCTGATCGCAGAGCCCACTTCTCTGCTCGGTTTTCGAGCTCGATTCCAACTTAGGCCATCGTCGATGGCGATTTGAAGCGGGTAAGCACAAGATGTTCTTCAAGGTCACAATTGAACAAAAGTTGGACTAGGAACCTCAATTTTCATTTTTTGAAGTAATCGTTGTACAGCCATTTGTGTTCATAGGTTGTTGGTTAGGACAAGATAATTCTGGGTTGACTAAGGTAGTTCCTTGACCCCTTCGTCGTCTTGCGGCTTACTCACCTAATTTCGTTCATGGAGAAATCTAGAAAATAGGTTAGTACATACAGAAATGCCAAGTTGGGGCTGCAAGACGTTAAAGGAATACGGGTGTCTCTGTTGATTTATTTCATTGTGCGTTAGATGTCTGCTTATTATCAAATAATTCTTGTCTTGGTTACTTGCTAAGTTAGCTGGACATTGTTGATTTACCCGTGGCTTACTCTTGGATTACTCTTGGTTGGATTACTCGGGGATTACTTGCGAGTAACCTGTGGCTTACTCGTTACTTGATTGACGGCTTACTCGCGACTCAATTCGTTACTTTTTTTTTGTTCATCGTTGCTCTGTTTTTTATATCTATGTATTGCAATTCTCAAGCAAATGTTATACATATGGAGTACTAGCTAAATATACTAGCGGAAAAGACTGAAAGAAGAGAATAGCAATCCAACGCAGCTATAGACACATTCTATACCCCTCCAGCAACGATATCCGCAGCCTTGATAGCAGTCGATAATTTCTATTCCACTACCCTAACAACCATCCCTCCTTGGGAGGAACAGTCTCTTCACTAGTAAAAGTGCAGTACCCGTTATACTCTTCCGCATTCACGTCAGTGAGCTTCTCTCGCTCGACACCCCACAAAACAGGCCCCTCTTCATGCCGAATGTGCGACCGTTTTACTCTCCATTTCCCGGTAATTGGATCTTTTTCTCGAGAATCCGCAGGATGACAAGATGCACTGAGAGAGGCACTGCATGTAGAAGCCAATGGCATATCGGCACTGAGTCTTTGCAGACCAAGTCCCACATTACACCAGAATGCCATGAAAGCTACAATCGTGAAGAACATTATCCCTGGGATTGAATAGCCGACGTGATACATGGACCAAGGGCTTTCTTGTAACCAATGATCGAGAGTCACGACCCTGGCAAAGAAGACGGCTTGAGAGGCGAACCAGTTGAGAAGCGTGCTGGTGGCTCCTAGAAGCAATGCGTATTTTACAGGCAGAGAAAGACGATGAGAAGCTCGTTGACTAGTTTTTGGTACTGGCTTTGTCACTCGTAAACCGCGCTTTTTTGTTCCAGAATACTTGGCATATGAAACCGCCGCTGACATGCATGTGAACTGGTTATTGTATAGAAAGTAGGCCAGGGAAATTGCGAGCTGGGGTGTGTTGGAAAGGATGGTATTGTTAAGAATTACTTTCTTAGACGGCGAATTGTTCCAAGTCCAAGGCTGGAACAAAAACAGGCCATCAGGTTTTCCTAATCCAAGCTGCCGTAGTAGAACTTGAAAGTTGATTCCTAAATCATTATAGTAGTGACTAGCGTTGACGAGGAGAAATATGAGAGGAACGAGCCACAGAATAACGGCCCTGGAGTCTGTTAGAAGCAATCCGTGTAGTTGAGGGGAAATGGAGCTCACAGTACGTTACCCGTGGTCCATCTTCGCAAGCCAATTACTCTAAATTTGGATACTTTTTTCTGGTTGATCCAAGTAATGGGACCGATGGAAAAACATTTAAATTGCCACATTCCACGATCGAAGTGGTTCTTGTCTACGATACTCATGTCAAAAGTATGAGGATCGGGATCAGCTAGGAAAGATGCAACAGCATCTCCTGTGGTAATCAGAAGCTGGTTTTTGGGCGAGGAATCCCGAGCGTGACGATTCAACACCCACAGCACTCCGAAGAAGCAACATACTTTCACGGAATTAGCGGCAAGAACTAACAATCCCGCAACCTGCGAATACTCGAGTTTACAAAACTCCTTCTGCTTCTGACTGTAGCAATGTTTGACCACAGGGTTGCCATAATTTGGGAACTTCCATGATTCAGTATCTTGAAACAAATCTCCCAAACAGTTGAAGTTATCATTCTTATCCGACTTGCAAAGCCACTTATAAGGCCATGCTCCCTGACCTCCACTGGAAACTCCATATATTTTGGAGATATTCGTCTCTGGGAGAATTGGAGTGACTACAACAATCACGTCGCTCCTGTCAACTACAAAGTCATTGGCGTAGGCTTTTTGACAAGCCAAGTTATCGAGCTTCTCGTATATTCGGGTATCCTTGAGTGCTGCTTGCACAAAGTGTAAGTTGTCTGGGTAGGCTTTTTCATCATCCTTCACTGCAATAACTTCCGTGGTTTCAAATGGTAGGCCTGACTCGAATCCTTCGGACACTGTGATTTCCATGTATATATAGGCCACTGGCGAGAAAACAATGACAGAGTTCCAGCTAAGTGTATTCAGCAACAGGGACTGTGGCAGGATGGTTCGAGTTGGTGCAATGGAAAATAACCATGCAATTTGACTTACAGAAGATGTAGGGGTGTTGAACTCATCCCAAGGAACAGCCACAAGCAGGTGCGTGAAATGGAAATATGTCTCTTCCAACAATTCCGAAAACTTTGTAGACCAATATCAACCCATTCTCTCCTTCTATGTGCCTTATCGACATCACCTCGGGTCGGCGAAGCCAAGAGTTGCATACAGTAATTGGAACAAGCGAGAAGAATCTGCAAGAAATCAATTTAATCCAACCATACTTCCTTAGTAACTTACAGTACTCATGATACTGATGATAGCATGTGTTGTCAAACTAAGGTTATTCGCCTGTTTGCAATCGCCTTGAAATATGGTCCACAGTCCGACTGACTCTGAGCTGTGCTTTGTTTGAGCCCACATATGTACTCCGAAATTTGTAATCAACACAGAAGTCGCTGCAAATATGGCGACTCTCACATTTGTTTGCCAGCTATCAAAGGTTTTGTTGAACCATTTTACAATCCACTGTCGCTCAAACCATAGCTCTGAAATCTTCTTCCTCTCTGCGAACCAGTTAGAAATTATACCCCAAAGACTTGAAACTCTTTCTCTTATTTTGCGAAAATGTTTCTCTTTGATTTTCTCAGTAGACGACGCAGGTGTGAGTTCCACTGTCCCCAAGTTGATGGGAATGAAAGTTGTATCTTGACTGTAACGGTTTGGTATAGAATTGGGTATTGCTTGCGGTTCGAGGTGGGCTAGCCCAGTAGTGTCGTGTTCTGAGGCAAGGTGATTGCTGACATTACCGCACCCAGCGGATTCGAACTTCGGAATATATTTGATGATTTTTCTCTTCTTATTTGCCATATTGCTCTCCAAGCTGGTCTCTTAGTTAGTACTCGCATCTATTGGTCAAATGTGCGAACCTACAGGTTTCTTTGCATCCTGCCTTAGTCCAGCTAAAGATTCAATAATTAAAATAAATATTTTTCACGAAACTGACGAAAATGCCACAGAAATTCGGGACCGACTTTGTGAGCTTGATGTATGAGGCTCTGCGTATTTGAGTGCTAGGAAGGGCCTCGCCCGAGAGAGGCTCTCGTAAATTCCGTAATCATGGGTTTGGAATGTTGAGCATGAAACATTGCTGCAGGAGCAGGGAGAGGACTATATTTGTCAATGAACCCAAAAGGATGACAGAACGCGCCTCGGTGCCAGTTCATACGGAAATCAAGTGGACGGCATCCTTTGCTTCGGTAAAATTAAGGAACAACAACTCGGAGGAATAAGAAGAAGTTTCAACAGGCGCTGTGGAATAGAAAAAGTGTGAGCTTATAAGAACGAATCAATTCATCCACAGTAGTATACCGACAAAACTTGAGGCTGAGGCGTCAACTGAGCAGCTCCTATACGTGGTCAAGATCACCACAGAAACAATCCATTCAGATAAAAATCCACTACACTGTAACGTTGTGGCTTTTTATCGGGCGGAGATAGAACTTAGAAACGCCTAATTTTAGTATACTTAGACGCCCAAATACCATGTGGCCATGGGGCACAGCAGGCTGGAGCCTCCTTGAGGCTGTCGGTATGGTGTGGGTGGGGGTTGATTTCGAAGGCTCACCCAAAATTTTGGAACACGAAAGTACAAGTTGGAGTCGAGAAGAGGGGAAACTGCCCCAAATTCAAACCAAATGGACCAGCTCAACACTTCACTTGATTTCAGCGTCAACCCTTGCCCCCCTGGCGGGGATGGACAAAATACCACGAGAAAGTCGAAACTAGGATTGAGTTTTGATGTATTTTGCGGGGCAGACCTTACGACTTACCTGATATACACTGCCGATGACCTGAGTCTTTCGGATTGTGCCGATAAATGCATTTCACAAGGAACACCTCCGCCGGCTGGTTTTGGATTCGTCTATTCAAATACCTCTCAATGTTGGTGCAAGAGCAGGGCAGTGGTTGGTAAGGCACCAACCATGGCCATCAAACAGCCGGGATTGCTGTTAGCAATAGCAAAAGAAAACGAGCTATTGCTCAGACCGGAACAATCTCTATGTCCATATCCAAACCTTTCAACGACAACTCGTCGCGGGATGCTGTTCAAGATTTTTTGCGGAGCCAACATGCCAAACGACGATTTTAGCCCTTGGATACCAATTGCAGACGGGCCCGGGCGGACACAGTATACCGCCGCAGTACACGCTTCAAGTTTTGAGAATTGTATGGATTTCTGTACTTCCAGTCATCCATTGTGCCGGGGTGCTGTTTATGGTGGAATCGATTATGGCTATATGAACTGCTATCTCAAGGAGGCCTCCCGCAACCCTTATTTGTTATTAAGCAGCGGCATATATATAATGCACTCAGCGGTTCCAGTCGAGTCAGATTTTCCAAAAATTGAGAACAGAGGTTGCAACCAGGGAGAAATTTTGAAAACGATGAATGGTCGATCATTCAAGACATTTTGTAGCGACTTCCGTGGAGGCAACAACATCACCACATCACACGAGCTTACGCTTGAAACATGCCTCGAAAGTTGTGCTAATTACAAACCACCACCTGAGGGACCATCCTGTGTGGGGGTGATGTTCGATACCGGCTTTCAGAGCGGATGGGATAATTGCTATCTGAAGAGTGGAATCGGACCAGGAGTCGTGTCGGAAAACTACACCCTTGCCGTCACTAGCACAATTGCTGGAACTGTGACACAAGCTTCAAAGCCGCAGAAAAATGCCAATGGCGGTAGTCGGGATTGGATAGCTGCACCTGTTGTCGGCGGAATGGTACTTCTTGTATTGGGCTTCGTGTACTCGAAATATCCCAAGTTCAGAAACCCATCTCGCTGGAAATGGCGATGGGGACGGAACGGAGAAGCTGCTCAATCGCTGCTGTAAAAACGTGTGCGTTCATTGTTGAAGAATAGATATAGCAATGCTGAAATTTGTATGTACTAGACGATTCGAATAAGTATTTAAAACTCTCAGGGTATATGCCTGAGCTGAAATAGACGATGACTAGACCCAATCTTTTCGAAAACAGCTATGACGAAAACTCTACTGCGCCAGCCTCAATGCCCACAAAATGCGACTTTTGTGGATTTCAACAAAACCAAAACAGGCAGAGGCTTAGACTCCCAGGTCCCCCGTATATGTTCTCGATGATGCCTCTCCGCATTCCTACCCAACAACTTCTCATTAATCGCAACATTTTTAACCTCTTTCAGCGTCTCAGATTTGACTCCACTCCACTCCATAATCACAGGGCAAGTATTGCTCGAAGAAGTGAGAACTTTCAAAGTCCCATGGTTGCCCAAAGAGAAGGAACTCCCCTTCTTGACCTCCTTGGCGTCCCACGCTACTTTTCCAGCAGCATCGAGTTTTTCACGCTTCAACTTCTCACCTTTGAGAATTGATTCGTTGAGTTGGAGGGATGTTTGAAGTACTGGATAGCCTCATGAACTCGAAGAGCATTGTGCTTGTATACACCTTCGTCCATAGCCACCGTGATCAAAGTCGAGACATTCCATAGACACCACCGCCATTGTCAGTGACTCTTTGGAGTCTTCTAGGAATCCCGTCCAAGTGTATTCGGACCTAAAAAGCGTGACAATCCATTCCTCAAAAAAGCTTGAGAGTGGCATGCCTGGCCCTGACGCAGACGATTTTGGATCATCGCCGTCATCTGCTTCCCCATCGGATTCGCCATCAGAATCAAAAGATTCAACCCAAAATACTCTTAGTTCACGGCTCTCTTCATTGAATCCAGTCTCCTCCAATACGTCCAAACAAGTTGAGATAGCATCCCCGACACTTTCTCGATAGTCCGTATTGCTTTTCCAGAATTTCCGGAAAGACTTCGGGCATCGTAACGCTTTGAAGTAAGATTGCTCGCATGACTCTGAAGTCCAGGGGAATGTAATGCCACGCAGGTAATTGCGGATAGTCGGAGAACTCAGTAGGTGTAAGAGTCTTCGCCTTCTGGTATTACCAGTACAAAGAGATATCTCAACACCACTGAAAGCCTCAAGATCCATGGGGTTTCGTAATTTGTGCCTCCAACGTTCGACTAAAGCATCCTTCATTGTGTGCCCCTCTCGGCGTTTGTAAGTGATGATCCCAGCACCAGAGATGACCCCCATCGCGGTGCCCTGGATTTGCACAGCATGAGAGTCAATATAACGTTGAGACCGATAGGTGTTTCGAGTTCGCAACCCGCCCTGCTGGTCCAATTTCGTTTTTGTTGATAGGTACGGTGATATCTGTACAAGAAAGCCTGTTGTTATTTTCTGCAGGCAGCAAGGCAGAAACGAATTGATGGGTTATATAATTAGGAGTTTATCTTTGGAGAAGAAAATTAAGTCTTTCATTCTTGCTTCTTGGAAATACATCGTTGTGAGAAGTGCTGCATTGCAACAGTTTTGATACTGGAAAGCCGCGGCAAAGACGATGTGCAATTTTTGTTGACCAGAAGGCCAAAGTCACTGCTGGCACCCACCAGAAGGGTGTCTGTTTGGAGGAAATGCCTTCTAGGCAGTGATGCCTGATGTAATTCAAGCTCGCTGGCGTTCCAATCTGTCGAAGCGATCCAATGGCAGAAAACCTCAGAAGAGTCTACCTCAATATCCATCTGCTGGTCTTCATTATTTGCCGACCAAGCAACGATGGCCCCATTCCCAATGTCCAATTGCTTGATGAATTCGAGTTCGGCATTGTCAAGAATTTTCCACGACGGACCCCAAAGATTTGTGAGAGCTCCAATGGTAGTCGATAAACAAAGTCTTTTATCTCTATTATTAGAACATTTTTGATGGAGAATCCAAGGTTGTTTCTTCCCCAAGAGTTTATCCAAGCATTGCAGTTGCCGGCGTCGAAAGATAATACTTTGACAACTAGACATGGAGGCGATACCCCGGAAAGCTTCGTCGTGATAAACAAACCTGTGAGGTATTTGGAATGCTTCAACATCAGTAGCCATAAGATCTAGGTCGAAGCGTTGGATATGCGACCCGGCATAGGAGAGTAAAACAATGTCAAGAGTCTGAAAGGTGAACTGCCAGATAACTGAAGAATCATTATTTAATAGAAGATGGGGTAACAGTCCCATAGATATGAGGAGATCCGAGCATCGAGAAGTGAGACGACATTCCTGATCTTGATTCTCGATATACCGATTGACGGACCATCGAGAGGCTTTCGCTATCTGCATCTGTGAGATTGCCATAACAGCAGCCCCCAGAAAGTCTTCAATATCTCGGACAAACTCAAGGATTGATTGAATTTCAATCTGTATTATTTTGGCGACACCTGAACGATCTTGGTCTTTTGTCAAAAATGATATAGAGGCGTCGCAAAAGCTGAAGTCTCGAAGGCAAATCAGATTCGTCCATGTCGTTACATATTCCTGGTGAATAGCACCTTCCACGACAGCCTAGTTGATCCACGTGCTTCGGCTCATGTGAGTGGCTTGCCACTCACATACTTAAGCTCACAGGATCCGACCCCTCTTTACCTTTACTCTTCATGCAATAAAGATATAGGAATACAACCACTTATTGCATCACACTTTATGACTACCAAGTCATACCAATAGTCCATATACGAACAGAAATATTGTATGTTTCCCATATATGAAGGAGCTTCTCTGATTTGGTGAACCGGATAAGGGGTATCACTGCTTCGGCATTTATACCTACAAGAGGTAAGGTAACGACAGGTGGCCGAAGAAACAGATCATCGTCATCGTGGCTGTTGGAAATGCCATTTTTGTAGGCACATATACCAGAATTCTCAAAGACCTCTCTTTCTAATGCTGCAAGTTTGTTGAAGTAGGCTTTGGGATTCGAGATACGTTCTTCCCGTGGCTCATCATAAAGGTCGGGGTCCGATGAAAGATCTGCCGAGTCAGTATCCCACTCCGAATCGAGATCAGGAACCGTGAGGCTAGTAGTAGCAGTGGAGGTAGAAGTCTGTGAGCGTGCATCAAGTGGAATATTCAAATGTAGATTTGGGGAATTCATTTCAGATCCTTGGGCGTACTGTTGTAGCTGCGCGTTCTGACCCAAAGGATGTGATTTTTCGTCGGGGGAAACAAATTGTTTCGTATTATAACGTAGCTTATCGAACGCTGGTCCTCCAACTATGAAGTTTTGGATGTGCTCGAGATTAGGGAATTTAGAGTGATCAATATTGTCACCAATGTCCTCTTCTATATCTGCTTTCTTTTTTCTTTCTTGAGGGGGGTTTTCAGATCCTTTCGATGCTAAGTCGTTCTCGAGACTTTGCACTTTATCAACAGGCCGACTACGGAGCACAGCCATCAACTCCGCATGAGAACTGTTCTCAGGGTCACAGATATCGTAAAGTCTGTTTGCGAACCACTCAGCATGTCGTTGGATGATCCTTGATGCGTCCTTTTCCCGACCATCAGTCACTTTAGCTTGAAGATCGCCGTGGAACATAAGAAGAAGTCGTTTTATGTTATGCACAAATCGAAGTTTGTCATCCGTTTTTCTGACGGCGCCTTTGAACAATTGCTTCAATTCCGAGTCTGAACTAATGATAAAGAGTACTTCATCTTGGGCGGTTTTTGAAAATCCCCCGGAAGACATAGCAGACGGGATGCTTGTGCCAAGTGCGCTGTCACGATATGTATTGAGAGAAGCGATTGACTCGATCTCCCAATCAACTTTCGTTTCTTGCGCATCAGAGAGATTATTGAAAAGACTGCCTAGCAACTCGTGAACAATCGTTCCGTGTGAATTCGGCATAGGGAGGAGATCTGCTTTTGCACGTTTGACACCCGAACTCTCTAGCGAGGAGCCAGGTCGTTTTGTTCCATGTGTCTTGGGTGTCTGCTCACTGGCATTGATACCATCGTTTATATTTTCGTATCCACAGAAGCGGGGCCGATATTTTCATCCATGGTGGACTCTATCAAAACCTGAGGAGATGGGGCATTCTCTCTTGGATTGGGTTTTCGTCGTTCCTCGGTAGGAATTGGAGTGATGTATACATTCGTTGCTTCTTTTGAACTCATATCAGTTGAAGTTTCCATTGCAAAATCCGCTCCGACATCGTCTTTTCCATAATGGCGTGATGTCACAGTACCAGAAAGGGCACTGCCCGTTTTGTTCTGCCGTTTATTTCGTTGTCGCTCGGTCGCATCGACGCGGTTGAGCGGTCATGGGTTGCAATCTGTACACGAGTGATCAAAGTCTTCTCTCGAAGCTTCTTCAATGTGGCCCTAGTAATAACACTCGATATGTTGCCATGTATCGCATCGTTCGCAAAGTACCGTGTTTCCATCGTCGTCAGAGTAGCCGCAGATACACTTGATAGTATAAAACTCTTCAACATAATTCTCAAATCTTGGATTATGACCTACAAGATCATCAGACGGGCTACGAGCATCACACTCGGCACTGAATTCATCCTTTTGCGCAAATCTGGGAGTGATAATGTTTCCATCAGCAAAATATCGTCGCGCAGTCACACCGTATAGTGCGCTTTCAGGACATGTTTCGGGATCACACTATATATTATTAGTAACTGTATGTCAATTCATACGCAATACTCACTTTCGTTCGAGCTTTTTGATGCTTTTTGCAGACAAATTTCGTAAGTCTATTCAACTTGGCTTTTTCCCGTTGCGGCTCAGTCAACTTCCCTTTCCTGCTCTTCTTTATCACGGAACTTCCCCACGTTTCTATTCCTATTGTCGACCGAGTTCTCGTCGTTGACCTCGAGTCGTTGCTGAAAATCGAGGGAACTTCTCCTGTCGATTCGCTGCTAAAAACCGAAGGGTTGCTATGACGCCTTGATTGAGGCGTGGAGACGTCCGGGGCAACTGGCTCGGTCTCTGAATTAAAATATAAATATGGTTTTTGGACCGCTCGTCCTTCCTCCACCGCAACTACATGCGCTATAAGAAGCTTCTTTATCTCTTCTAGGCTCGAATTTCCAGGGAAGTGATAATGTAAAGCATTAGCAAATACGGTCGATCGTGGGTCGGGATAGAAGTGCAAGCTCCAATCAGCTTTGCGAGTGACGGTAAGGGCAAATCGCATTTCAGGGTCCTCCATTTCATCGTACATGACTGCGTAGAGATATAGCGAGTTTGAGTTCGATAAAACGAGGAAAGAGCTCTATCTCAACGCGCAGATGAGAGGGGCCGTGTCGTCCTTCGTGCTCGTTTCCTACGGTGGAAGGATTTCGATTCGATTCGATTCGTAAATTCGTTATAGGACAGCAAAAGAGATTCGTAAATTGATATAAAATATCACCCTGACTGCATCATGTCAGCTCAGCATCCATAAAATGGCATTGTCCCAGAATCAAGTCTCTCCTAACTCACCCCTTCGCTCAGCAGCCCCAGCTCGAGTATCGAGAATGGCGAGAACAAGGCTGGCAGTCGTCCCTCCAATTCAACGAAATCTCCTATCCCCAAAGATAACCAAAGAGGTCCTCGAGGTCTCGTACAATCAAGAGGCAGATAATATATTCAACGAGCGTCGAAAATCGCAACGAAAGAAAAGGACTAGAAGATGGAGATGGCACTGACATTGGGAAATTGGTCTTGCAGTGACTTTCCCATTCGATACAGTAAACGCGGGGTTGTACAGAGGATTGAAATCCACCAAATTCGATGAAACTTGCAATTGAGACTCAACCCTCAAAGTCCGTCAGAGACCATCTCGAATTGCATATCGCCCATCGAACAAGCATCCTTTGCCTCTTCCTCTGATCCAGAAAAGAAGCAATGGAAGCTGGAATGGAGGTCCGATGGCATCTCGCGAATGCTACAACAAGATGGCAGAAACAAAAAAAATCGAGGTGTAACAACTTGACGCGAATTAGTCCTGAAGAACCGGGAAGTGTGAGTGAAGTAACAAGTAACATTGTGAGCATCTTCTGGGTATATTGTGTTGTAAAAACAACGTTGAAGCTGGTGAGGGTTTAAATAAGAGTGCGCTAGATCGCGGAGAGGTCTCCACCAGGACGCAAGAACGTAATAAATTTGAAAATAAACCACAATTCTCCAACGAAACTTAATAGAGCCCAACACTAGTATTAACTAGCTATTAAAGATTTATTCTTGATTTTTTAGGAATTTTTGTAAGTGTTTTTTAGACAGGTTGTTGTGGTTTTCGTGGGGTACGGAGGAAATTCCGACGGTTTTTGAGTCCCTATGGAGGAGGTTTATCCGACCGGGCCCGAGACAAAAATAACAATTGAATGCTCTTCAGACGAGATATTTAACGAATGACTATCATTCATGGGAGATATCATCGGAAGTTCACTTGAACAATTTTAATATGTTAAATAATTCAAGGAATGGAATCATGGTAAGTCTGGTAGAGAGAGAGTAATAATACTTTTAGGGCCTGTTTGGATAGTACTTTTTTGTGGAATATTTAAATATTCACTACTAAAAAGGGGCTTAGTATTATGTCATCATATTTAAGTATTCCGGGCTTTTAGATATGCTGGATCGTTTAGCCTATGTTTCTAAATATGCCGTCTTATTTAATTATTTATTATATACACTACTAAACAAGAACAAAAAGACCAAAGTTCAAATATTCCTTGAATATAACTCTCACCCACCATGAGTACCTCTACTCCGCTGCCACCACCAAGATTACGAAATAAGCAAGACGTATTAAATGTGCACTGAAATATACACTAAACGAGCAAAACGATCATAGAATATATTATGTAAAAAGTTAGAATATAATTAAAATATATACGACGTCACCCAAAAACACTTCTAGCATATTTAATAGAATATTTGAATATGCCACGAAGTAAGCCAACCAGGCCTTGAGAAAGATATCTCGTATTTTCCGAGCCCACTTGAACATCCTTCCTCCATCATTAGCGAGAAAACAAAAACAATAACGCGGTTTACCACCTCGCGACGCATATCACCTCGCGACGCACTTTTACCGGGTTTACTACCCCACCACTCCAACACACGTTTTCTTAATAATTAATAATACAAAATCAAACCAACGAAGCACGAATCACTTTAGCTATTAAAGCTATTCGATCCTCGAAAAAATTGAGTCGTTAGAAGGCTACTAAAACCTACAATGTTCCTAAACCTATACTAGACACTCAAATGACTGGCTGACCATCCTATAGCAATTATCAACTAGTAGGTCATAATTTGACTGAACTAGAAGAGGAAGTGATTGTCAATTATATACTTGATCTAGATTCTCGAGGGTTTTCTCCCTGGCTAGCTGATTTAGAAGATATAGTAAATCACCTCCTTGAAAATCACTGAGCAGAACACATCAGAAAGAACTAGGCATATCGATTTGTAAAGCAACAGAATGATTTAAAGACATGTTTTAATTATGTTTACGACTATCAAAGGGCTTTATGCGAGGATCCTGAGCTGATTGGCGCGTGGTTTCGACTAGTAGAGAATATGTGGATGAAATATAGTGTTGTAAATAGTGATTTTTATAACTTTGACAAGACTAGCTTTATGATAGGCTAGATTTGCCCTGGAATGGTTGTTATACGTGCTGATCAACGTGGCAGAGCCAAAGGAGTACAACTAGGCAATAGAGGATAGGCAACAGCGATTACGTGTATCAATGGCAAAGGAAGTGATATTCCTCCTTTTCTAATTGTTAAAGGCACCTATCACCTTGTAAACTAGTACTCTAAAACTAGCCTCTCTTATGACTAGATTATTAAACCTACGAAAAATAGATGGACAGGCAACAAGACAGGTTTAGAATAGATAAAACACTTCAACAAACACACTGCTGCTAGGGCAAAAGGTGTATATCAAATGCTGGTTTTAGACAGCTATGAGAGTTATGAATTAATTGTATTCTAAGAGTATTGTAAAATTCACAATATTATAACTCTTCGATTACCTCTACATTCCTCTTATTTAACTTAACCACTTAATGTTAAGTGTTTTAGTGTTTTAAAGTAAATATACAGCTAGCAAATCGAAGGGTTTATAAAAGCTTATATTCATTATATCACTAAGGTTGAGTTTCTTATTGCTTTTAAAGCAGCCTACCCACAGTCAATAACTGTCCAAAATGCACAAGCTAGATTCCGTGGAGCTGGTCTAGTTCCTTTTAATCCTCAAGCAGTGTTATCAAAGTTAGATATTAAGTTACGAACTCCTCCACCTACTAGTCCCTCCTCGGCCGACGCTGACCCTTGGGTATCACAAACGCCTCAGAACCTAATTGAAGCTCTTTTGCAAACGACTTTAGTTAAAAATCACATTGCTCTTTATCAAGGAAGCTTGCTAACACAGATATTTAGTACAGTTGCTTTGTTAGCAAAGGGGACAGAGCTCTTAGTACATTAGAATACCCTTTTACTTGCTAAGGTCTGTACCCTTCGAACTGCCAACGAGGCATTAAGCAAGCAGCGCAGGGCCAAAAAAAGTCGCATTCGTCAAGGGGGTACACTGACTATTGAGGATGCACATGATATTTTGGCCCAGGAAGAGGCTGACGCACAGATTCAACGCGATAGGCGCTCTAGAGGGGGTGGACAAAATGAGGGGCAGCTGACTATACAACGCTGTAGTACTTGTAGTAAAACCAGTTATAATGCACGAACTTGTCAGGAAGTTGTAGAAACATCTATTTCATCAGATACTGAGTAGTTTTAATTAATTTAATATGTTGTAGTTGAATAATAGGAATTTAAAGTGATAGAGTATAAAAAAGTGCGTCGCGAGGTGATATGCGTCGCGAGGTGGTAAACCACGTTAATAGAAAATTTTCAAACTAGCAAAGAAAAATCACGGTGCACCAAAACTCAAGCAAAATATCCATCGAGTCATTAAATTCATTCCATCGTATCTATTTGTGTGTCGTTTTCGAATCTAATTCCATCATATCGTACTTTTCTGCATTTCGCGTTTTGTGTGTGTGTTCTGTTCCTCCAGCTTTCGGGCTTAATCATGAATAACATTTCTCTCGTTTATACATCAAGACCCATTGCCTTCATCAGAGCTTCTCTAAAAAATACAGTTCGAGGAGGATGCAAGCCGCTCTTGGGACGGCGCTGGGGGTAAGTCTTGCGTAGTGGTTCCTATTTACAAGATAATATTAGCATCGTTCTTTTGAGTAGATGAAGTGGGGTTGGAAAGGAAGAAAAAATACGAACATGAACATTTGCAAAACTTTCATTATACCATCCAATGGCCCACCTTTGGTTCCTCCAAAACCAACGAAGTGATTCAATCCCCACTCCCAATCCTTCTTCACAACAGGCTTCCTCTTTTGTCCCGGTCTGCCCCCTCCCATACCCATCTCCAATTTACTGAAAAGCGTCTTGCTCACACTACTCAATTCCGCAATAGCTCTAATCGCCCCAGCACCCAGCATAAACGGTATAACACTCGCAATCCCCGCCTTGATAGGATTCCGTTTCGCCCACTTCATCAACCTGCGGACCCAATATGTAATTTTATCCTTCATTCGCTGCATAAAGCCCGGCCGTGGCTGGGGACGAGAGACATTGTATGGAGAAGGAGGTCTGTTGGTAGGAGAGAAATATAGTGGTCGAGGAGGGGGTGTTCGTTTTCGTTGACCGGAGCTTGGACGAGTTGGTCGTTCAGAGTTATCGTGGTAGAGAGGGGGAGAAACGCTGGCGGGTCGTCGGTTGTAAATGGGGTCGCCGGGTCTTTGATTTCGTCCCGAGACGTTAAGATCGTTCAGTTTTTGGGTATGTGGTGCGTAAAAGTGCTCGGGACCATTGCCGATTTGTGCTTGGTTTTGGTAGGGAGGACCGTATGGTTTTGCGTAGGATTGTCTGGGAGAGCTCGGTTCAGAGACGGCGTGGAAGTAGGATTCTTGAGCTGGAATTCGATTCAATGCTAGAGTTTGTTGGGGGGTATCGTAGCTGCGGAAGTCTTGGGTTGTGCGGTAATCGTGCTTGACGTCGTCCTTTGGAGAAGACGTGGGTGGTGGTGTTGGATATGCCATCTTTGAATGTGACGAGACGGTGTACCCTGGAGCTCTGTTGACTTCGAAAGCTCAATTGAGGTGATATGTGCAATTTATGCAGGTCGATAGGGTTGCAATGGAGCTGCAGTAATTGAGCTTCAAAGACCAATGGAGCAAGTGTGAAGGAAAGCAAAAGAGCAAAGCTCAGAGGAAGTCAACTAGATCCTCTGAGCTATTTTTCCGGTGGTTGGTGTTTGGCGGTGAGAAGTCGGGTATCGCGCGGGAGCTCCCATCCTCACCGGGTTGGCCCCTGCCAAGCGTCGATTATTCGCCACCGGCTTTTCGAAGTGTTTTACAAGAGCCGAAGATGGAGTGAGTACTCCGTAAATAAAGAGATTTATGCGTTTAAGTGTTTATTAAATGATATAGTATTTCAGGTAGATAGAGGAAGGGGTGTGAATGGAAAAGAATCATAAGATGGAGTGTTGATAGTACGATGAAAAGAAGATGAGACGAAAAGGTGAAGATGGGATGAAATTCCTAGTAATAAGATGAGAAACATTTTCAAGATCCTGGAGCTATTTGCCCAAATGATTCCACAAATATCACTGTTAAGCGCCATCTTGTAAGCAGGTAAAACTATTCGTGATCGTCTCGTTCCTCAAGAGATCAGGGATATTCTAGAACAATTTCATAAGAAAAATTAGACTTGCAAGAAGACTTCAAACAATTGGTATTTGCCGTTTGTAATCATTTTGCATTGAGTTCATTTATTTATTCTAAAACTTTTGCTTTTTATAAATGTCACTACCTGACTACTCTATGCTCGAATAGTGAAATCAATTAGGCGAATGATTTGCTCTAGTCGGCCAATTGAATCAATCGCTCTAACTGTAAGCACATTATCTTCTCGTGTATGTACGTAGATTGATGAGAGATTCCGTTACCGGGTTCAATATTATTTAGAAATAATTTCATTTGCGTAAGAGTCAAAGAAATGATCAATTCAAAAATAATAGCAGTTGTCGAAATAAGTGCTCCTATGTGCGGGAGTCCGTGTCAACCGTGTCAACTTTCAAAGGATCCCCCCTGAGTATTTCGCGGGGAAATCAAAGCAATAAGCAAACCATCATATCATCCTTACCATGATCTTCCTTCAAACCCTATTTCCATTGAATTCCAGCCAGCACTACCACTTCACTTCCATGACCACTTAAGAGGAACAAACAGAGGGAATCATCCAGAGTCATTGTCTACACACCTACTTTATCTTTTGTTCGCACAGTTTTTTTTAGTGTAACGTACAGGAACTCACACATGAGGGCTGCCTGCAAGATTTTCGGGTTCTCAAGTCTGGGGAAGAAGCTCGCACTACTTCTTCACACCTAGAATTTCAAGACCCTCGACTGTTAAAAATGGGATCCTCAGAACCATTATTTTGCCAATATCCTTATTTTCCTTGTACCTGCATCGCTTAAGCCACCCCACGAGATCTATCATAACCTGAACGCGCGACCAGCCACACCCAAAGCCTATCCTCGCAATAAACTTTTTGACAATAAGATATAATCTTGTTTCAAGTGGGCTGAACTACGCAACATTTTGAGAATCAAAGGACGAAAATGCCCTCTTTGTCTCATGATGCTGAAATTTACGGCTTTCTTCATATTTAACTTGCAGTTCATACCACTTTCCTGTTTTCGGGTCAGAGAATTCCTGGAATGTAGTGTCCAATAAAATCTTTTCATCTAATACGACTAGATTCGCATGGATAGCTAAAGCTTCCCTCCAAGAAAATTTAAGGGTATGTCACCGATGGAGGGACGTCATATATTCCTGATGGGTAATTGTTGCAACTACTAAGCTCACTGATTGAATCCCCTTTATCTCGCTTAGCCAGATGGGTGGTGCCAGCGGTACATATTCACTGTGACAATGGAATAGTCATCTAGACGGCGCCTCTTCAATTCAGGAGTGTCGCCGAACCCATTAGTATTTATTACAATGATGCCCTTACTTTGATGTCCAACTGAGCCACAAAGTTGTTCATCACTAGGATCTTGGATACTCCGTCGGCAAAATGCGCAAACTCGATATCTTCTTCGCACACAAGGCTTTGGAAATACCAGAATTTACGTGCACTCAGCATGTCTTCTGTTATTTGTAGGCACAACCTGTACTGTTATAGTTTGACTCACCGAAACTAACTTTACATCAGGAAAGCAGATTTTAGCGCTGTTCAGGCACAAATTTACTCCCAACAGCCGGTGAACCTCCATGAAGTCTTTACGCCAATCCTGTCATCTCCCCCTGATACCAATTCTTACCACCTTCGATATCCTTGCCCCCCTTTTCCTTTTTCGTATGGTGAATCTAATCCTTTTACAAAGAGAAGCCCAAAACCAAAACCTGATCCTGATGGCCAACCGAACAAGTGACACACCTAATTCTTCCCCTTCTCAAAGAATCCTATTACATTTCTCCTGGTCATGGAGGTGAGTGGATAACAAAGGAGAAAATGGATAACAAATACAGTCAAGAAACTGATGGCTTTGTTGATGGCGGTTGTTATGATATAGACTGGGTTGGGCGACGAAAGGGATTCATCTGAAGAACTTCTGACAGCTTCTCGTACGAAATTCAGCATTGTTGATGCAGCTAGAGGTTATATTTTGAGATGAATAGATTATATTGCATCAGATCCTTCTGTATTTGCATGAGCGTGTCCTTCTTGATCTTGCTCAATCGTATCCAAAACTTGGGCGGCTGAAATTGTCTCCTGGTGTTTCTTTCCGAAAATCTCCTCGTTTAGCTTCAGCAGCTTTCGACATAACTTCTCTGCCTCATCATATTTCACTAGATATTGAACTAGCACCACCAAGTTCTTAAGATTTATCAGAGTACGTGGATGGTTGTCTCCGAGGACATCGCGGGATGCCTCGTATGATTCGCGGAACATTTTCTCAGCTGGCTCAAATTGAGACTCTCCTTGGATTGTACAGGCAAGGTTTATCAGGCTCATTATTGTTTTGGGGTGCCTTCGTCCAAGAATCCTCTCCCTTCCACTTAAAACCACCATATGTATCTCTCTTGCCTCCACGTAATGCTCTTGGAGCTGCAGTATAATACCCAAGTTATTGAGACTCAGTAGAGTATCGAGGTGGTCAGGTCCTAGTACTTTCGTCTTCAACATGACTAATTCCTCACCGATTTCTCTGGCGGAATTAAGCTGTCTCTGTTTCTGAAGAGACATCGCGAGATTGCTTATGCTAGATAGAGTTTCCGAATTCTCTCTTCCAAGCATGACTTCTCTTGTGCTCAAAGCCCGTCGATGCATTTTTTCAGCTTCATGGTATTGGCCTAGTCCCTGAAGTGTTAATCCCAAGTTGTTCAGGCTTGATAATATTTCTACGTGGGTTTCTCCCAATGTGGTTGTCCTGTCGTGGAGCAGTGCCTCGTCGACGATTCTGGCCCCTTCGAAATTGCCTTGATACCGGAGAACGGTGGCAAGGTTACTACGCAGAGTCCGATCTTTTTCATTATCGCCTTCGTTCCACTTCAGTGCATTTCTGGCGAACCTCTCTGCGTCGCCACATGCTCCTCGTACTTGGAAGTATCTGGAGCATTGGTATGCCAAGTGAGCTCGCTTATCATTTTCCACATATTTATTCCGGACTTCGTCTGTCTCTGTCCTGCCATTGTCATCATCTTGGTCATCTATGTTGTAATCTCTCAATACAGCCTCCGCATGGGTTATATAAGAATCCCAAATAGTGAGGAGGACCCCGGAGTCCGCACATGGAAATTTCTCGGCTAGTAGGTGGAGAGCCTTTCTGCATATAGTATTAAACAGCGACTGCTATCTCAGCCAGTTTCTAATGGCCAAGTAAACTAGGCTATGAACGCTGAAACTCCCATTATATTGATTTGTGATCAAACAATAGCCTTTCAAAATCCCCACGGCGTTCACTTGTTGATATCGCAACCTGACAAGATGAGGGTTCTGGGTATTCTGGTGCTGTCCAAGCAGACCATTAAGCACAAGAGGTCTGCCGCTTCGGTATGCTCTCGAACTTTTTTAAACGAGACCATCAAAGTATGAGCCACGGGGCTAGTCATGGTGATGTGATCTGAGCTCAATGCTCGCTGCTGGCTAACACGTCGTCATGGGAGAGCAGTCCTATTTTTGACTCTTCACTTGTGTTGTATCGTCGGATGTACTCTAGTAGTGAGCAATAGTGAGCAAATATGAATGCACCCATATGGGAAATTGTCAGAGGAAGATACTCTAATGAATCAAGTATCTCCATAAACTCGGGTTCAGAGTTTGTCTCTGCACCAATTCGAGATAGTAGCATTGTTTATGCGTCATTAGGGTCAAGTCCGCCAACTTCGATAGTTTTTTGGGGAATTGCTAGACGTGAAGCAGTTACTTTACTCTTGGTCGTGAAGAGTATTGATTCGTTTGAGCAACGCGGTAGCAATGCAAGTATTTGATCGATGTTTTCATTGGCGTCATCGACAATAATCAGCCACTCTCCATTGGTTGTGCAAAGCCATCGTTTGACATCCTCTACCGTGGCTTGAGGGCTTCCTGTTCCACCGTTTGACGTTCCTTGTAGGCCCGTCGGACGAGCAATGTTTAAAGAATCGTTTTGAAGTGAACTTGTGCTTTTCGCATGTATCCAAAATATGGAAAGAGTTGGGAATTGCTCTCGGAGTCGAATGTCGCATTCGAGAGCGATCTCCGACTTTCTGCATTCTTTGTATTAGCCTGGAAAACCTCGGTATAGGGAAGGCAATGCCTCACCCAACCCCTCCTAAACCAAAAATTGCCCATCGGTTGTGCCTGTCCTTGTCTAATTTCGACAGAACATTGCGTATCAAACCCTCTTTACCAGCAAACAGGTGCGTTCTATCAAGGCGAATCGTCGAAAATCTATATGCGGGTAAATAATTAGAAGGAGTATTTAGCTATCTATTTAACTGTTAGTAAAACCTGCGATATAACCTAAAATTTCTCCTAGTGTTTCAAACAGAATCTTTAGTTACTCTTGATATAAACTAGGCATTCTCCTGCTCAGCTTCCTAAATAGCCAATCCTCAATAAACCCCAGACAAAATCAAAGACGTCTTCCGTTTCTCCAAACTTTTACAGATCTTCAAAATTTTCTTCTTCTTCGCCGTCCATTTGCCCAGCTTTCCAAGACGTTTGATGATGCTGTCTCCACTGTTTGGAGGTATCGATTTTAGGATTTCGTGCAAGGTTTTTGCATCCTCCAAACAACCATTTATAAGTGAGATCTAATACTATCAGCGACCAGCCAAGATAACCAAGCAAATTCTATTTAGATGGATGCGAACGGAGCTAATAATCTGAGAAGAAGTGGTCTTATATCTACAGAAGCCTGGCTTTGATTTTGACGAATGAGTTCTGCGATACGGATGAATTCGTGAACCTGCGTAATCTCGTCGAGCACGGCTGAAGGCCAGACTGCAGACCTGAGTTCATTTTAGAAACTAAGGATACTATGTTTGTCGCGTAGACCGCGAGCTGACTGGCTGCCAGAATCCCAACGAGTTCGTCCATGGAATTACACGGTGAGATAACAAAACTTGAAAAAGGCGAATGATATATAACACCTGGTATACGAAGAAGTCGTTTAGGAGAATACCCCGGGCTGTACGATATGACAGAGAAGTTAGTTCCTAGGGATCATCCATATATCGTGGAGTTGAACGAGGTTGTACAGAGGGAAACGGCGCGAAAACCGGTCTTTCATATGTACTACCGATCGTACTGTTGGTTACACAGCCTGGCTCAGTAGGTCATTGTTTCACGGCAGCTGCGTGGATTAGGCACCTGCTCCAATCGCAGTGGCTCAGAAATGCAGAGTGAGGGTTAATTGCTTCGAACGTCCAAGAGAAGCAGAGAGAAGTGTTTTCTATTTATGTAAAAACACATGCCGAATCCATTTAAGCGTAAATGAGTGGCCTTCACGGCCTCCCATTCTGATCGTCAGCATCTAAAGAATATCGTATGCATCTTAATATTTTACTTCTCGGAATAGATAAAGTGCGCCTTCCCACATTTGATCATAAACATAGGTATGACTAGAGCCACATGGGCGTGTACCCTTCGTTGATGTAGCAAGTAAGCACAACATTCGTAAGTTGGAAGCGATAATTTATCATTTTCGTGGCGTAGAATCGCTTAGAATCAGTATAATTGGTGCACGTGACCTAAAATATTCTAGAATCACAGCTTTATGTATATAAATACAACCTCCCTCTTCCTCTTTTTAAGGAGTTTGAGGCACAATAAAAGCATTTTATCGCAATTTTATTATTAGAAAGTTCATCTCATCTTCTTCTTTTCATCTCATCTTATTAATTTATCTCGTCAGCCCATCTGCTGAGCTACTAATTTATCGTGTCATTAAGTCTCCCTCTCATGGCTCTTCCTTTTTCAATTTCCTCCACCTAAAACTCCCGCAATATATTGCAAAGGCGGTAGTAAATAGCTTTCGTTGTTCACTAACTTTTTCTCGCTTATCTCGCGATGATGCGGCCTTTGACGGTAATCAATCACAACTACATGTTGGCAATATCCCCTTTTGGTCCCATTGCTAAGTCTTTAATCAGTTCAGTTTTTATCACGATGGTTCCCAAAATCTGAATCCTACCAGAGCCGCAAAGTTTTCTCCCTTCCTCTTATCACCATCACCGGAGTTCTTGGGTCAGTGTTATGCCCTTTGGCGCCATAAGACATCTATTGAATAACCATCAGGACTTTCAGTCTCTGAGCTGTACTCGGATAATTTTAGAGTAACATTTCCTATTTTATTTAATCACTTCAATTAAATTTGAATAGTTATGTTGAATAAATATTGTTTTAATAAGTCTCTACTAATCCTTAATGACATACTTCAAAAATTCTATACAATTAATCTTATTTTACTTAACGTGGTTTATCAGTACCTCGCCAATATCAGTACCTCGCCACTTGAAATCTCATACAAAAAACGTCTGTGCACAACCGTGCACTTTACGTATGTATTAATAAAAAAATCTAAAATTGAAATTTTAGTTTTATTAATATAAGAGTATTCTTAATTCTTAGTTTTTAAATATTACTTATCTTATATTAAAATGTTATTTAAAAAAGGAAAAATTGCTAACGATTACAGGGGTATTTTTAAGCGAATTGTTAATTAAAACTAGTAAAGAATTAAAATTGATATTGTTATAATATTGAACTCTTGTTTCCTTAATAAAATTTCAATTTTAGATTTTTTTATTAATAAAAACGTAAAGTGCACGGTTGTGCACAGACGTTTTTTGTATAAGATTTCAAGTGGCGAGGTACTGATATTGGCGAGGTACTGATAAACCACGTTAACGTTTTTAAATAATATTTAATAAAGGTACTTTACTTACCAAATGGCAAAAACCATATAATTTCTACAGTCTCTGAAAACTATTTTATTTACATCATTATCCTAAATTATTGAAATAACATAATTAAATTTAATACTATAAAATAGTACCATAATTAGTGAATAAAGCATACCAACTCGCAGAGAATGCCTGGGCCACTTAAATCCGATTCTCTTATCCCTACAGGTGGAGTACACTATAGAAGTACCGTCATATGAATAGTTGACATAGAAGAGCTTTCCGGAAAAGTTTTTCGAGAGGGCAGAACTGAAGTTAGAAGGGTTATCCATGGTACAAGCATAGGTGATGGAAATTCTCGATTAATTTGATTTCCCCACGAAATGTCCAGGGAAAATCCTTCGAGAGCTGACACAGACTCCCGTACAAGGCTCGTAGAAGGTTATTAACAGTAATTCAATTGTAAATTCTATAATTGGTAGTTAAAACATACCACAATCAAAGACATTATTCAAAGTAAAGTCTCCTAGAAACTTCTGGATAACAATTTTAGTACTTCTACCCTTTCTCGCACCCGTTTACGCGGGTACACCAATACCAAAACCCTTATCCCCAACATTACATGCAGTATCATATAACGGCATTTCTATAGCATAGCAAGACAATGCACTGTCCAAGCTCAAAGAGTCAAAATACTCTACATGTTTTCCTACCCGACCATGCTCCCATCCGTACATAACCCTCCGTATTCTATTGGCTATTTTTGCAATGCTAAACCCAAACGCCATCAATATTTACAAGCCCATCAATCAGTCCCCATTCGTGAAATGCTTCGAGACCAACTTTTCAATTTGTCTCAGCATATCCTTCATACGGTAAGGTTTCGTTGTCACATCGTCCTACACATCGTTAGCTAAAATTTCAAACTCGCCATATGAAACAACTTCCCATTCCAGCTTCAATACAAGACTGAATCTGGTCTTTTCTAGCATTCGCTGTAACCGCAATCACAGGAATATGTTGGAGAATCTGTCCTTCTCTTTGCAACTCTCGAATCCGTCTCACGCACGCCATCCCATCCATAACAGGCATCTCCAAATCCATCAACACAACATCAAGCCTTTCTCTGATGTCGTCCTGACAAGGTTTCTCGGCAGCCCAATAATTAGAACGTTGAATGAAATTCATAGCCTCTTCGCCATGATTTGCAACGGATACACTATGCCCAGACTTGCGCAACTGTTTCGTGACGACCTTTTGGTTTACTAGATTGTCTTCGACAACCAAAATGTGGTAGCTTGAATACGCGCGGATTGGAGACTTGTAAGGGGGCTCTGGCTGGGTATCTCCTATTTTCAAATCTGATACTTTCTGGATTACCTCCTGCACAGCAGGAATTTGAATGCCACAAGCCTCGCGAAGGGCATCTTGATTCATCAAAAGCTGGATGTCGTCTCGTGAGGAGGTCCCGTCGTCTGTTTGTGGCGGATCCGTTCTTCGGGTCTTGATATAGAAATGAAAAGTTGAACCTTTCCCCAATTCCGAGGCAACTCCAATTTCGCCTCCCTGCATCTCAACAAGTTGCCTAGAGATGAATAGACCTAGCCCTGATCCTCCGTACTGGACATGAGTCTTGGGACTTGCTTGTTGGAACAGGCGAAAAAGGTTCTCCTTTTCTTCGCTGCTCAACCCACAGCCAGTGTCTTTCACGGTAACGTTGAGGTAGATCATTTCGCCATCACCCCAGTCATGCTTCGTGGTCTGATCTTGACTACTACTATTCTTGCTTTTCGCAACATACTCAACACCAAATTCATTAGTATCCGACGGCTTAGACAAGGAAGCTCCGATTGTGATTTTGATCTGGGAATTACCAAGTGATCGAGTAAACTTGATGGCGTTGGTCATGAGATTTATCAAAACCTGGAGGACGCGGGAAGGATCCAGTAGTGTCCATTGAACACCAAGAGTTTTGAGAGACTCCTCCTCGATAAAATCAAACTTTATCTCAGCACGCTTAAGCTCCGACTCGAACATCTTCATCGCGGATCGTATGAGATTGATGGGCTCACAAGGTTCTGGGAAAACTGGTAGTAAGTTGGAATCCAGTCGGGAGAGAGTCAATATGTCATCGATTATACGTTTCTGATGCATAGCGCAGTAAATTATTGTGTTTGCGGCTTCGATGCTTTCGTCGAGGAGTTGAGAATTTGGCTGCATTTCGCTGCCGGAATGTAGAGAGGAAGGCGCAATAGTACTAGAGTCTCGGAGAGTATTGCAGTAATCTCGCAATGAAGCGATTATTTCGTCGGCGCAGCCAATCAATGCCGAAAGTGGATTTCTCATTTCATGACTTGGAATATGCGTCAGCAATTTCAAGTAATCAACAATTTCGCAAATTTAATGAGGAGCGCAAGACAGTATGTGTAATACTTCTGCCTAGGTGAGAATCGCGAGCTTTGCTCAGAGTACATCCCCTCCCTCCATTACCCTAGAAACTTAACACAATCTCAACTATTATGCGGAAGCATATAGGAGAATGGAGAAATCAGTTTCCCAATTCTTCTAAACCTTCTTAGAGAATGTATCTCGTTTTCCTAGACCCTTTCCCACAATATCTGCGAGAGCGGGTATACTCGGAGCAAAGCCTATGTTTTTTACTCGTCACTCCAGCGGCCTGGATCAAACACTATCAAAAATGCAATTTTATGAAAGTTTGCAGCGTATCACGTCCCAAGCCTGGTGACTTTGAGATATTGTGCGTTGCTTGTAAGAACTGGATAACTTTGTCCTCGTAAGAAACATGGGCTTTGCTCCGAGTACACCTCCTTTACTTTGGTTATGCCCACTAGACTGGGATAACACTGATATTGTCCGAGCAGGTTAAGAAAAAGGAGAAATTCTGACTCTTCATTCTTCTAAACGTTCTCGCATAATATCCTGAGTTTTCACGAAAATCCCGAGGCAACTGAGAGAGTGGGTGTACTTAGAGCAAAGCTCAGAACTCTTACAATTCTTGCCATCTTGGATACTGTGATACCCCGTGACCCCCCTCCCAGTACCTACCAAATTGCATGAAGTAAAATATAAAGAAGAAATGAAATTTACCTTGTCATGTCAATGAAACGTTCTTGCTGTTTCTTCATCTCAATCGCCTGCTCCATTCTCTTTCGTAACTGTCTTTCGGACCACTTTATTTCGCTTATATCAGTGAGACAGGACATGATTGACGCTACTTTTCCGTTCTCGTCGAAATTGGGGTACATCGACAATAGAATGTGTGTACAATTATATTGCTCGTTTCCATCGATATCGACATCTGGGGCTTTCCAGGGTCTGTCAATTGATGTTTGCATCGTGATCGTCTCGCCTCCGGTAATGACACGCTCCCACGCATCAGAAACTCGAGCCAGTTCCCCTGGCATGAGTACCTTTTTCCAATCACCTGCATCGGAATTATCATCCAATTGAGTGAGGTCTTTCCAAAGTTCGTTGACCGTGACAACAGATCCATCAGTTTTAAGAATGCCTAACCCGAACGGAGCTCTGGCTGTAATTCTCGTGAGATTCAACTCGCTTTCTGAAAGCTCTCTCAATAATTTTTCTCGGTGGATGGTCTCTTGTCGTGCAATTTTCTCTCGCTTCTCGCCTTCTTCTCGGAATATGGCAGCCGAGAGCTGGGGTGCTATGATCTGTCGAGTAAGCAGTTCAACAAAATGCCGGTAGTCGTCGTTGAAAGGCCTTCCCGGGTTCAGTACAATTACTAGGACCGCAAGACATTTCTCTGTATCCCTGGAAATGACAGGACAGACCGCAATCTGTGTTGGTGTACCTTGGCCATGCCACTCGACTTGTTGCGTAAGGGGTGCCACCACAATTTCTTTGCATTCTATTGATTTCTGAAGAGAGCTCGCAAGACTCAAAGGATCCGAATCATTCGGTGTGAGAACATCTGGGGTTATCTTATGGCCTCGCTCAATGCCGGTACAGCCTTCGAGTGTATACTTTGCGGCAACCGGATCTCCAGATGAGGGTGATAGTGATCCACTTTGGGAGTAAAGTGAAGCTATTGGAATATCCTTCCCCGCGTCGGTAATTCCAGTGACAACACGTCGCCAAAGATCCTGAGAACTTGTTGCTTGAGCCAATTCCCGGGTTAAGCAGCGAACGATTGTATTCCTTCGATCGCATAGTACGTCTTTCGTGGTCTCTACTACTGTCACGTAGCTGCCCACCACGTATCCCTCCTCACCAATCAGAGGGAGAAATTTCCAGCTGAAGTAAGCCTCTTCCCAGAAATTATGTCGATCCAGCATTACCAATGCATTCGTCTCCACGACGGTCTCGAAGTTCTCTCGCTGCGTGGCCAGCAGCGACTCGAAGCGCTCCCAAAAACCCTTGAAGACAATTTTTGGATCGTTCCCTTGGAGAGCCGGGTGAAATTGGCCAACAACATGGGAGTAAGGCTCGTTGTAAACAATGACCGTAGGTTCATCCCCCCAGTAAATGACTGACGGAGTTGGGTCGCGTTCTATCAGCATGACCATCTGTTTGAGTTGTAGAGGCCATTGCGAGATAGGACCAAGCGGGGAAGTGGCCCAATCAACACCATCTAAGATGAATATTTGAAAAGATGAGATGTTCGTCGGTCTAGGTTCCGATAGCCAGTCAAACACCTTTCTCTTCTTTTCCTTCACGGCGTGTTTGACTTCTTGGTGGTCGACGTCATCGCACATTTCTGAAGCTGGATTGTGGAGGGAGAGGAGGGTACAGTGCACCGACTGATCAATAGTGGCATTACCCCTGAGGCTGAGGATGCAAATACAATATGGTGTTGTCGTTATTTTCCGTTGAAATTATTTTGGAATGGAGGTGGCAACGACGATACACGTAGCTTCCGTTGCACCACAGTGATGAGGGCTAGAACAGCGTCATTCATTAGTGGGGCAAGGTAGGGACGCCGCCTTAATAACCACATTCTGGTGCAATGCTCGAGTCAACCCCTATGCACAATTGAAGGATAGTACCACTACCAGTATGATACCAGTGTTCCAAAACGAAAACCAGATGAGTATTGATAAGTTGAGGTTCCTCCGTTGATTGCTAGGCTCCCTAAAATGCATCTGGGTATGCCCTCACAATTCTGCAATATCTCACGGGCAATTGGTATTCCAGTCAAGCAACCAATGCTAACAATTGAATAGCAAGTCGCATAATATCTTCCATAGTCTTGGGTACCGAATAATTGTCCGATACATACTGGTCTGAATGAAATATTACTTCCGGAAGAAAAACCAAGGACAAGTGCAAAAATAACAAGACCAGCAGTTGTGGAGCCGACTGTAAACCAGATAGTGAGAATGCAGAAGATAATGATGAGGTGGAAGATGATAAAAGTATTGTCACGACCCAAGATATCAGAATAGAGACCAGGGATCGATGGTCCGAAAACGGATCCGGCATTCAGAATTGGCAGGATGGCGCAAAAAAATTCATATGGAAATCCTTCTTTGAGGGCGTACGAGGTAATATATGTAAGTGGTATAAATAGTGCTCTTTCGATGAGAAAGAGACAACTGTCATAGCGAATGCGGGACTGGCGAGAATTCGATAGTTTGAATGTGGTGAATTCGGGGTAGGTGGAAGACGGGATCGAACGAATAGAAATGCCATGATGCATAAAAATAGTATGATAAATCCCATTATTCGAATTGCCCAACCAAAACCAATCTTTGGAATAAGGTTTTGAAGAAGTAGCGGGAAGACAATGCTACCCTATCAATAGGTTAGTCCTGACTTGTGTCGTCGCACTCAAGGAACTTCACCCAGTCATCCAAAAGAAATATTTGGCATAGTGAACAAAAAGAATAAATTGCTCACGAAAGCACCACCACCTGCTGTAATCCCGGTTGCGTAACCTCAGCGTTTGCAGAAAAAATGGGCGACTAGTTGAGAGGCCGCCATCGGTACCCTGTTGGACACTGCTCGAGGAACTTGATTGGGGAGGAGTGCGAGTTCAAGTTGATTGGTTGAATTGATCCATAAGCAATGAATGTTCAATTCTAGTAACTATCAAGCTGTAATGTCTTGATAGAGGACCAAATTCAATGCTTGAAGGAGGTGTATTTGTAGATAAAAGAAGAAGTGAAAGTTTGAGATCGCAGGCAAATATATAGTTTATAGCTTTGGTCACTTAATATCTTGGGAGCTGTTGGAACAAAAAAAGTGAATGGTAATCTCGCTTCAATCCCCTCCGATTTTTTACCCTACCTAGGGTCCATCTCCCTGGAAGATACGATCCAAGTTTAAGTAAAAGAATCTGACACCCAATCACATACATTGAAAAGTGCTGTGCTATTGTCTTGAAGTCAATTGGTAAGTGGTAAGTGCTAACAACCGGAAAAAAGAAATCGCCGACCTGAATCTTTCCCTGGGTGCTCTAAGTGAGGCCAGCTGAACTCCCATTTCAACGATTCACATAGACTGTAAGCAGCAGTAAATGAATTAACCGTTGTTCGAACTTTCCTGGAATATTTTGGAACTTGATTATTCCAAAACATCTGAGTTGATAGTCCCAAATTGCTCCAAGTACGTTGGATAATTTACTTGAATTATCCTGAGAAGATGGGACAACGAGGGCCGGTTAGGCAGGTACGAACCGGCAACTTTTAATGTCCCTCGCAAGACGGCGTGGAATTTTCTACAGTATCGTAGAATATTTATTAAAAGATCTGTAAGGGGGAGGAAGAGTGAAGGGGAAAGAATCATAAGTTGTAGAGTTGATGATACGATGAAGAGAAGATAAGAGGAAATTCAAATCCTTGTTTCCTGGACGAGGAAAGGGACAAGATTAATATGAACTGCTAATTGCTAAGGATAACACTGTAAAAAGAGGTATTTGGATATTGAAAGCCACATCGCAAAATCAAACCAAAAGACGACCAAACCAACCACCAGAACGAATCTGAGATGAGAGAACCCTTACTCACCTACTTGAGATCAATGGAAAACCTGTTGAACAGATCCACTAGTCAACCCCTCATATTGTTTCCCACCAACTTCTCCGCCCTTGATTGTCCCCCCAAACCCTCCAATCAAAGCGTCCTTCCCAGCTCGGAACCAATAAATACAACGCGTGAAGTCGATTTCGAATCGCCAAGCCTCCCCACTACCTGGCGACACCATCTCGAGTACATAACCAGTGAAATCTGATTCCGGTAGAAGAGTAGTAGATCCAGGAGGAGATGATAAGCGAACTGAGCCACTGTTTGTGGAATTGATAGACGAGTAAGCACTCTTATCTGAGCGAGCAGTTGACTGAGTTCGGAAGATAACATTTTTCCCACGCATGAGTACACTGGTGAAAGAAGTTTGGTTGGTGATTTTGGTGTCGTAAGTCCAGATCATGAGAGTGTAGGGTCCAATTGTTGCTCGTGCTTGATCCCAAGCTTTGCTGATATCAGACCATGCAAATGAATTCCAGTTTTGTTCTCTCCCTCCATAACCCTTTAAGATGAATGGGGTGTTGTTGATGGTAAGGTTCGCAGTCGCAACTCCGGTCGGAACGTTCTCAGTCCAATATAAATAAGGAGCAAAGAGGTTATTTGCCGTTGCTCTGGGGTTTGGATAAGTTGATCCATCCGGATAGAAAGACGGGCTTCGAGAATACAGGGTGTAGATTCCTTTGATCGTAGTGGAGCTGAATGTTACCACAGTTTTCGAGAGATCTTTGGAAGCCTCAAATGTCCAGTTCAATCCTGAGGTGGTGTTATACCATGTCCCAATCGTCGAATCATGACATTGCCGAACAATAGATTCTTCGGCGTAGGTTGTCTCCATATATCTTGAGCCATTGGGCCAGACAACTGAAATAAATAAACGCTGGGCTAGAGGATGTCCGACAATGGTACCCCGGCTGAAAGTGAAAGCCATGGCGGCAGTGCTGTCAGAAGAAACAACATCAAATGAATAGTCATCATTGACGGTAGAATTAAAAGAGGTAACCATAGGAGCATCGAGGTGACCCAAAGCGTTTGTGGTCATATCGACTGAACCATTGACGTAGGTATTTGTACTTTGGCGGTCGATGATACAAGGAAGTGCCGGAGGGCTCGTCATAGCCTTTGTAGCAGCCAAGATGAATGACATCAAGACGAATGAAAACATTTTTGGATGGGATCGGTCGTGGAAAAATAAGAAGTCCAATAGGTGGAAAATTGAAGGAAGGAGAAGCTGAATGGTCTATGATAATAGTGTAAGAAAACCTGCAAGTACTTATATCTTTAGCAAGCAGGCAGATTTCATTTGCATCCATTCTGAACACTTCATGCGTATTCGGTTGTTGCTTCAAAATCCCGATGGACGGCAATGGACGCGTGTGAAGGCTCATCCTTCTTGTATGTAGAATCCACGCCTCCAGGGGGTTGGAGAACTTGTTGAAATATGCGGGAATTTTCCAAAAGGTTTGATATCCAATTTGTGTGTAGTTTAAGCTTGGGGCGGAAGTAGGAAGTTGGATTCAAACTCCGGTCGCGTATTCGCTAAAGGGAGGCGAGGTCCAGTTGGCTGGTTGTAACATACCGACCGGTCTTTTTCGAATTTTGGTGCCTAACTCATTGCAAGCGCCTGTTTTGTACTCAAGTCTCCAGTCATGAATTTTGGAATGTTGTTCGGAGTGAATGAGGGGAACGGATCTATATTTATCCGACCCCAGATCGGATAAATACTGCTCGGCATCTTGATTGATCACCAAATCCGTCATCTATCTTGCGACATGCATATTATATTGATATAAGCAAGAGAAGTCTCATTGATTGCAAATCATTCTGTTTTTCAGTTTGCTCTCAGTGGAATTCAATCTTGGAATGACCTCAAACCCTCGTCGCAATCGCTGTCAGCAGCCACATATAGCCTCTCTTTTTCCTCGGTCGCAGAATTTAGAAAACGACACCGCGAACACCAGAAGCGATACCAAACTTCCAGAATGCGCCTCTTGAACACGAGCACACTTGCTTTGGAAGAGTTCTATGGCGAGATCCCCAAGTATGCCATCCTGAGCCACCGATGGGAAAAACAAGAGGTGTCATTTCAAGCTATGAATGCCGGACGGGCGGGGAGAGCATATCAGCTCCTGGGCTACGAAAAGATCAATCGTAGTTGCTTTCAAGCAATGGACGATGGTTTACGATACATCTGGGTTGATACCTGCTGCATTGACAAGACAAGCAGTGCTGAACTCTCTGAAGCCATCAATTCCATGTTTTGGTGGTATCGAAATGCTGAGGTGTGCTATGCTTATCTCTTCGATGTTGATGAGGATTCCGAATTGGACGAGAGCTTATGGTGGACAAGAGGCTGGACTCTCCAGGAACTCTGTCCGTTGTCTTCCCCATCAAACTCGGCATACTAATAGGTTGATAGTAGCACCCAGGAAGGTAGTGTTTTATGGTCGAGCCTGGCACTTCTTGGGAACCAAAGACAGCCTCGAAGATCGAATCTCGGATATCACTGGCATCGGGTCTTTATACAATTTCGAGAACGCATCTGTCGCGCAGAGAATGTCTTGGGCATCCACTAGAACAACCACAAGGATTGAAGATATGGCCTACTGTCTCATGGGGCTCTTTGGGGTACACATGTCGCCTCTCTATGGAGAAGGCAAGAACGCCTTCCAAAGACTTCAGTTGGAGATATTGAGCAAGAGTGACGATGAATCCATATTTGCTTGGACTGAAGACCTCAGTGAAAGTGGCATGTTGGCGTCGTCTCCTGCCGCGTTCCGAGAGTCCGGAGATATCGTTCAACTTGGAGTTGGTGGGATAAACAGGGTCCCCTACTACATGACCAACAAGGGACTACGATTGAAATCAAGCGGTACAGTGGTAGGAGGATCTGCAGGAAAGATTCTGATTCCCATCAATTGCAAGCATAATTTCTCAGAGACAAACCAGCTCGCCATCACGCTTAGACTAGCTCATGGAGATCAATACCTTCGTGTGCCGCATAAATTATCTCGTTTATCGTTGCTTTTCCCGCAGTCGAAAGGCTTAAATTCATCGACAGAACCCTCTGATACTACTACAAGAGTCTTTTATATCCGCCAGCGCGACTCTGATTTACTTTACATTGCGGACGGTGCACCTGGTCAGTACGACTTCGTGATCAGAAATAATATCGCAGTCAGATCAATGGGAGCGATCGCTCGGTGGGGAGAAAATTCTCTTATCGAGATGAAGGGGTGGCGGCGGCCGCTACCTTTTGAAGCCAAGTTATTGGGCGAGGGGGAATATGACCAAGAAGCAATCCTCGGCGTCAATATCTCAACTTCTTTGCCCGGAAGCTGGGCTACGGCCATGTTTGAAACGCGTACAAACTTACTCTTTGGGATAATGTTCTATTTTGACGAAGAGTATCATGTGGGAATCCATGTTTTAGGCTTCTTAGAATCAACGAAAAGCCAAACAATTGAAGTGCAGTCGTACAAACCAACCCCAGAGAACTCGACTAAAGAACCATGGCAAGATTCGAGTATAATATCAGATATATCGAATCGAATTCTTGTTAGAAGAGGGGGAGCTGAAAGCTACAACAAACAGGAGCAAAGGAATTTCGGCAATTCAATCGTAGATGAGATCAGGGAGATGTGGCAAGAGCAAGGTGTTGGAGGGGAAAGTTTGACACTCGATATGTACCTTATGATGGAAGATACATTCCGAAGGTTACTTCTCGAAAAACCACCACGAAAACTTTTGCATGAGCATACATTCACAACAGTCAGCCCAGCTCTCACGGTTCAGGCTAGATTGAATGAAGGTCCACACCTAGGCAAACAACGCTTCGAGGTTCTGCTCGCACTCCGTCCTAAGGTAGTAGCATAGGATATCATCTGTGGGCATTAAAGCCAAACAGAACTTGTGTTATCACTCTTTCTGTTTCAGTCACATTAAGCACACCAGCTTTTGGTTCGACTACATTCGTCATGGTTGAAGCACCAGCGAATGAAACTTTGGAATCTAGGCAATAATCCACTTACACGCTGGCTTACGAAAGAGTTGGGCATATTAGGAGTGGTTGTATTTACCCCACACACCTGCAGCAATTCCCAAGCTTTCGAGAAAGGCCGAGACAGCTCAGCTCAGTTTTCCAATAGCATCACCGAAGATAGTTTGGCATGATAAACTTTCTCAACTCAGGCTCCATATACGATAACTTCAACCGAGGCGCATTGTAGGGTACATCAACTGATTGCGTGGTGGCTGGAAACCAACCAGGCTTCAATGCTTTGTGGTCTGATTGAGAGTATTCTTTGGATGTCTTTTGGTTCAGTACACTAATAATCTCGGCTCCCGCAAGAAAAATTGTCGTAGTTAATTTGGTCTACCCAAATTTTGTACGATCTCCCAGATCGTATGTTTCCCAACTTAGTGGTTTAGGGGGTTGTGCGAGCGTTTTCTAAAAACTCTTTGTCACAACTTTCCTATTCAATTTTCTTCCATATGCATCTGCTTTGTCGTATATTGCTTACTGGCCTTGGGCCGGGAAGAGGCTAAACTCCCCATATTGCCGTTCATTACTAAAGCGTTCAATTTTCTGTTACCTCGTTTTAGTCATATACTACATTTGCTGAGTGGCTACTCACGATTATTTCCCGAAACTTTCCCTTTTCATTGGTCTTCTCTTCGGTTGACGCGAATCTGACTGCATTTGTTCGTATACCTTTCAGGTTGTTGACCTCTTCGGAAGCTCGCCAGTTGTTTTCGGATGTTGGCTAGTAATTACTACATGCTTCATGCATGTAAGAATTTCTCCGCCCCACATTCGGCAATACCCTTGCATAAGCCATAAGCTTTGGCAGAAGTTTAAAGTTAAGGGTAAATAGAGATTTCAGGGTCTCTCTTGGCTTGGGGTTTGAATGTCCGGACGGTCAATGGACTAGTGAGACTAAAGTCAATTCATGCTTCTCTACCCAACAAACTCGCCAGTGATATTATGGCACCACAAAAGAGTGATAGTTGTTGAACTTCATGTATCCTTACAAACCGTGTCTGAGGATTTTTTATTTTACTGTTCAGCTTGCACAAACGTATTTTGTCGTTGTAAGCTAAAATCTTACGTCAAAATTCCAAGCAGGCGAGAACAACAACCGCTTTTCTTGGACCTGTCTTCCAGGTTCTTCGGAAGGAATACGATGTGAGTAGTGAGGGGAAATGGAGCAATCGGAGTTTTAGGAGACGTGCATTGAAACATTTTCTTAGGTTCATATGTATTTCTCTTTTTACGCCGCATTTCATATTAGCTGACTGTATGATGTGGTACAGAATACTATGGAGCTGGTTGATAACTGCCCAATGGTCGCCTCACGTGGTTTTACGAATACCTTTCTACTCCTAAACATCACGATAACTTGTTTGATATTTCTCTCCTTTTTTAGACTGTGGTTAACTCGTAATGCTTTTCTTTGAGATTCACATAATCTTGTGCCATCAGTATGTACAGACCTGGCCGTGACAACTCCAATGGTTGAAATAAACCTTGAAACACGTTGCATGTAAGACTACAAGCAAGTCGATTCTCCAACTTCTACATACAGACTAGTAAGCAAGCCACACTAAGATGAAGAAAGTTTTCTTCCATATTTGTATTTTTCAGAGTAAAGAGGGTACTCAAAATCCTTCCACGGTATTACCGGTAGCAGATTTGGGTTCCAAATCTTCACTGCGAATATTGGACGAGGTCTTCAGGGATAAGCCCATGGTCTCGTACTTCGCAGAGGCTGATACGACATGTGCAGGAACCAATATGTGGAGGCTCTGTGATAGCGTGTCTTTCATTTGTTCAAAGTACTGAAGCGAATTATTTTGGATTGCCCGTCTCCCACACGGTCTAGACTCAAGCAAGGCTGAAAATTTGATTGAACGAGAAGCTCGGTCATAAACTTGATTCTCTCACGTGGTACCGCAGGGACACTTTATCGATGACATGCAGTAGTGAGGTAACGTAATATCCCAGTTGATAGAATTAGAAGATTAATTAATCTCGACAGTGATTCATTGGAGACTTCTTCATTAACCAATACGGAAAATGCCAAGAACTAAGTTGAAATGGAAGGATTTCCAAGAGAAGGCTGGAATAGTTACTGCGGAGCGAAACTTTTGCCAGGCCGTCTCTATATTCAGCTTCAGCGGGAGCCTTGGATTACAGTGTCACAATGCGAACAATTTCATGCTCTCCACTCCAAAGATCTATATAAACTCCCTCTTCCTCCCCCAAACTCCAACTCATCACCATCCTCAACCACTTCGTCACCACTCACTCTTCCGGCTCCAACAAACAACCTACTCTACCATTCAAAATGAAGTTCTCCATCTTCTCCCTCTTCGCGGCCACCGCCCTCGCGGCACCCTCCGCTCTTGCTCCTTCCCCAGAAGTTGCAGCTCTTCCACCAATCTCCCCCGAGGCACTTGCTCGATTCAACGCCAAGGAAGTCGTTCCTAACGGCGTCGTCCCTGCTGAGGCCGTCAACACCGCCACGGAGAAGCGTGCTATTACGCATTTGTATTTCTGCCAAAACGCTGGATTCGGACAACCCTGTCAAAACTTTGAATTACGAACTGGAACTTGCTGTGAGTAGTTCATAATGGTTGTATAAATACTTGGAGAATGGAGTACTCACATTTCGAATAGATAACTTCATCAACGGCTGGAATGATGTTGTCTCTTCTGCCGGCCCTGATGCTGGAACAACTTGCTGCTTATACTGGTATGTTTTTACCCTCTCCAATCACTGTCTTTCCCCTGTAATCAATATTTGAATACAATTACTAATCTCCTTTGAAGGGATGCTGGATGCAGTGGTCGTAGCGTCTGCTTTGTTAACCCTGGTATCTCCAACTTAGTGGACGTTGGGTTCAACGATGTTGCCAGCTCTTTCAGGTGTTCTTAGACTGGCTCTGCCTTCTGTCTTGAAGATTGTAGAATAAAGGTTGGAAGAGATGAGATGGATGAAGTGGAATGGTGATGAAGTTTGGGGGAGTGATAGGCGGGGTTCATATGTTGAAGTGAATTCGTTCAGTCTTTACTACTTTTCTCTGCCATGGGCCCGTGGTAGAGCTTATCAATTTGATTTCTTAATGATAAAAGTATTTTTTAGAACGTTTGTGTTGTCTAATGTGACGTTTCAGTTATTATGTGTTGTGAATTGGTTTAATTAATTATATTATGCAAGAAAGTTGAGATAATCAAGTGAAATGAAAGATTTGATAAACGTTTACAGTAGTCTCACAGAATGAGTTCAACATTACTCGTCGGCGTGTTAAGTGGTTTATAGTATCAAGTGATTATTTACTAGTAATTAAGAAACACGATTTTTTAGCTGACTCGCAGGGCTCGTTGGAGTAACTCTAACGCTTAGGAATTTTTAGGAGTAATTACGTTTATAGTTTTAATAGGGTCTTAGTATATGCTTACTAGAAGTAGTACTAAGACCTTAAAATATTATCACTAAAGAGGGGTATATATTACTCTAAAAGGCTTAAAAGCTTAAATCTAAGGAGTTTTCTTAGTTATAGAATAATTTTCTATTTAAGCTTAGTACTAATCTAAAACTATTAACGTGGTTTATGATCGAGTCAATCACTTTTCCCCGCCCTACTACTTCAAAACGTGAACAATTAGCCACAACATACTAAATTAACTAAAGCTACTCTGAATCTAATGAACTAGATATATCTACTACCTCTTGATAAGTTCGTAGATTATAACTAGTCTTTCTGCAATTGCTACAGCGTCGCCTATTCGATTGCCCCTCGTTTCTACTAACCCCTCTAGAGCGCTTGTTGCGTCAAATCTGCTCGTTTACCTCCTTCTAAGCCAAAATATCATTTGCATCTTCTATAGTAAGTGCACCTCCTTCATAGACCCAAGTCTTTTCAGTTCTACAGCGCCTGCTAAGGGCTTCATTTGCCCGGCGAAGGGTCTGTAGTTCGGCTGCTATTAAAGTCATCTCATGAGCTAATATCTCTGTACCTTTAGCTAATGTAGCTACTGTCTTGAAAATAGGGGTTGGTGAGCTGCCTTGATAATGTACAATACAATTTTTAACTAGAGTAGTTTATTAAAGGGCATCGATTAGGTTGTGAGGTGTCTAAGAGACGTAAGTGTCAGCATCTGCAGAGGGGTCTAAGAGGCGTAGGAGTCTGTAACTGAATATCAAGCTTTGAAATAACTACCTGGGGATCAAGAGGGATCAAATCAGCTCCGCAGAATCCAACCTAAGCGTTTTGAGTAGTTATTGACCACTTGTAAGCTACGTGGAAGGCTAGAAAGAACTCCACCTTAGTAATATAGTTGATATAAGCCTTGATAAAGGTCTCAATTTAACGCCCGTACATGCATTTAAGAACGCTAAAACATCTAACATCAAGTGGCTGGGTTAAATTGGACGAATGAGGAGGTAGACAAAGAGTTATAATGTTGTTGGCTTTGCAGTACTCTTGAAATGCAGCTTATCCGTGACTCTCATGCTCATCTAATACTAGTATTCGATATAGCCCTCTTCCATAACCACGAGTATGTTTATTGAAGTGGTATAGCCATTCTAGACCTGTCTCATTGTTAGTCTATCCATTACTAATAAGTTTGATGACCTAATTATCAGAGAGGCCGCCTTCAGTATACCAACTTGAGAGGTGGTATTTCCCCTGTACTACCAAAAGTGGAGGAATACTCCCACCTTCGCTGCTGATACGAGCAATTGCAGTAGCCCATTCTCGATTGCCTAGCTGAACTGCCTTGCCTCTGCCACGTCGATCTGCGCGAGTAACAACTATAGAAGGAGTGATCATGCCCATCATAAAGCTGGTCTCGTCGAAATTCCAAAAATCTGAGTCTAGAATACTGTATTTTGCCCTTATATTCTCTACTAGTCGAAACCACGCGCTAATAAGCTCAGGGTCTTTGCATAAGGCTCTTTGGAAGTCTTAACCGCGATTAAAACGTGTCTTTAAGGCTGGTTGTCGTTGTACTAATCAATGCGCCCAGGGCTTCCCAACGCGTCTTCCCCCCCCCCCCTTGGGGGGATTCGAGAATATAATTCGCCATATCTTCCACACCAACGAGCTGGAGCGCAAACCCTCTTGAATCCATATCCAATATATATCGAACAATCAACTCCCACTCTAGTTGACTTAAATTATGACGGTTGGGCCTAGCTTCACTACGAGGTAGTCGACCAGCTATTCTGTCGGAGAGTGTAGTGTATGGCACTTTGTAGATCTTTGCAGCAGAGAGGTGACTTAGTTTTTTAGATGATCGACCCGATGATAAACCACGTTAAACACTTCTCACTTAATACTTATTATACGCAATACGCCGACGAGAAGCTGCATGTTATTACTGGAGTGAAGGGAAGGAGAATCATAAGATGGAAACTTGATCATAGGACGAATAGTAAATGATCAGATGAAAAGAAGCGATGCGAAGCGCAGAACATTCACGGAAAGCCACCCCGCCCAAGAGAGCCGTAGTCTTCTAAAACAAGCATAGGACTTTCATCACAAAAGATCGGATTTCATAACGGCAATAAGGCAGAACTTCAGATCGATAACAGAATTCCTCACGAGAGATATTGCTACCAAATTCTAGACAGATAGTGGAACCCCCCACCTAATTCTTCCACAAAATAAGACCGCTTTGTAGTTTTATAGTAAAACGCAACCTTAATGAAATTTGAAACAAATGTTCGAGAGAGAAAGCAAAGGGGTTGAGACTGTTTGTCACTAATAGACACTTCCATCTTCTGAGAAGTCTCAGTTTGCAACCATGATTGCATGGGCCGAAACTTGAAATTCAAACAACCTCAAAAGATCAAGGCCTATATAACCAGAGCCCGAAAAGACGCCCAGTGGCTCAAAATCCAAAGCCCAACCAAGAAAACCAAACCAACCAAATGTTCCTAAAATACCAAAATCCCAAATACGAAAAATCACCGATTCCTCATCCAACTCGCCCAGGGTCACTCATAGCTCCAAGAATGAACGACAACTGGGAAACGCGAGGAACAACACCTCCACCATTGATGGTGCTTTCTGAATACCTCGTCACAGACTCACTTGGTGCTTCATTCATCATGCATGAAGTAACCTTTTTCCGCAATCACCCACCAGATCTCACACTCGAACTCCTCACCAAAAAGCTCAAGGAAGACGGATTCTGCAAAATAGTGCTTCCCAAAGACCACAGTTTTGAGACGGATTCCATTCAGTTGTTGTACAATGGTGCGTTGGACGCAGCAAAGAGCCCACGTTTACTGGAGAAGAATACCAAGTTTGTGGCGACGAGACCGATTTCGGGAAAAGTTTCGAATTGATGAAGACTACGGGATTGGTGGGAAGGTTCTATGTACGATTTGTCGACAAGGCAATAACCCGGAAAGTTGAAAAGGAAACTACTCGGGGAAGATTGGCGGACTTTTGGAGAAAGTAAAGAGAAGCGAAAGGGGATACATGGGTTGGCTGTACCATTCAGGTACCCCTCAGATGGACCAAGATTTTGAGGGAAGGGTTCATCGTGAGAGCTAGAGGAAGAGTGGGTATTACTTATGGATTGTTGAAAGTTGAAGGGCTTTGTGGTGCTTGGGTTGGTTGTGAGATTTGGGATTCGGATCGGAGGAAGCAAGCCTCCGAGATACTGTAGTTCATTGACATCATCACTTTCTATCAGCAGCCACAGGCCAAAACAAAAGCATCAAAACATCTCAATAAATCTTAATTTCTCTCTTCGCTTTCCATTGAAAAGCTTTAAGTGACTCTACACAAGATTAATTTCAAAATGGGCATCCCCCACTCCACTGCTCGCTGGGTCGCACCCCTCTCCTTCGCAATCGATTTCGCCGCTCAACAGTATGGCATGCTTGCTACACCAAACATGAAGGACGTCCACGACGCAAATCTCTCATTTTGGTCCCCACAACCTTATTTCATTGCAGGTTTCTTCTTCCCACAACAATTGTTTCAGGTAGCATGGCTGTACAGACTTTACAAGTTGGATCCCAAGAAGAGTGAGGAAACCAAGAAGGAGGTCGAGACGATGGTGAATTTCGTCCCTTATTATGCTGTGGGAAATCTTTGTATTGCTAGTAAGTAGCATCCATTTGAAGTGAAAGACGGTATACTGATTCAGTGTGATAGCCTGGATGATATTCTGGAACAACTCCGCCCTCAAGACAGCGAATGTCTTTGTTCTCATAAATTCACTCACACAACTATACTTTATCTTCGGCAAACAACCACCAATGAACGCTCGTTCAACTTCTTCTGTTTTGACCCATATCGTATCCAAAACCTTTGCTGGAATCGGTGTCCTCGATTTCCTTCACAATGGTTCAGTCGCCTACTTCAACCACCAGGGACCAACCATGGTTGTCAAGGTACTCACCGGTTTCGGATTTTGTGCTTTGGCAGCTGGAAGTGATTGGATTTTTGGAAGCTGTTTAGTCTATGACTTAGTTGCTCTTGCTGTCGGCCAAAGAGGTATTGGAGATGTTGGCTGGGGTAACTTGTTGGGTGTTTATGCACTTGGTACTGCCGGGATTGTGTCTGCAAGAAATTGGATTAGGTGAGTGAGAGCGACTGTTCTACATTTCTAGCGAAATTTGATGCAATACTTTTTTTTTTCGAGACCTATGCTAAATCAAGTTCCATAGACCTCCATACACCAAGGACGAACTAGTTACTTATGTACCAGCTGCGCCAGAAGAGGAGTCCGAAGAGGAGTTGTAATTCAAATTCCATTGCTAACTAGCTTGTTAAATACTCCGGGATGGGTTCCCTGGCTTTCTTTGCCCTTTAATCACCAGGAGGACACCATCGTCCAGTCAGGTGACCCACTTAGCCAAAAACTTCCCCCCTTTTTCGGAAGCATGTCGGTGAATTTGCAATCTGTACAATAATGTAGCATAATTCAATGCTTTCTGCTTCGAAAAAACACTCGCGTAATGATTCCCAGTCTGTGTGAATTTGAGTCGGCAGTCTTTTAAATTTCAGCCACCATATGTTCAGCCAGAAATACCCTCAACTCATATTGGAAAGGTATTCGGATGATTCTGGGGATGATACAATCTCGACTGCTCAATAACTTCCATCTCATGCCCACTTTCAGACTCTTCAAACTCAAGATCCACATAAGTCTCCTTCCACGGAGAGTTAATGCGAACTCTCAACCCACGCTGAACGCCAACTGTACACATGTTAGCAATCCATCATGCAAAACAAAATAGCAAGAAAGATATGAAAAGAAACCCACAAATCAAAAAGTAAATAAAGTCAGCCTGATTGGGCAACCAAGTAGCAAGTGCCATAACCTGCCCAAACCCCCAGCTACTATCCTCAAATGCCTCATTAATCCTAGTCTTCACCAGATACCTAACCCAAAAAAGCCCACCTAGTGTCAACCAAAGATTAACATATCCATATAAGCAAACTATCCACCACCAAGGAATCCTTCCTATCAACTTGACCGGTGGAAACTTTGCGATCTTCTCTGATAAGGCTTTGGTGACGAGTAATTTGTATAAGAGGACCCAGAAGGAGACGAAGACAGCGATACCGATGAGTAGTTGAAGAAGATAGAAATACGGAGATGGTTCACTCAACGAACTGAATACCTGTGGAAGACAAAGTGTTTCCTTCCTAGTGGTATTCCTTTCCTCCTCTTGTATAGCGATGATCATCGATATTTCCGCAAGCGAAAGGAACATATTCAGTGCCAAAAACCCATTCCTCAACATTTGTCGAGCCTTAATTTCTTTCTGCATTGGCCAGATGGCGAGGACGACGGAGAGTGAGAAACCGGTTACTAAGGTGGCCTGCAACATGTCGTAGACTTTGAATTTAGTTGTGGGGATAGTTACTAGTCCTGCGACGACGATGGAGAGGTTAAATACCATTGCTGTGTTGAGGAAATCTGCGATTGTGAATTCGGCTGCGTTTTTGATTCGCGTGCCAATTTTGTGGGCTATCGGGTTTTGCTTTGGGAGGACTTCTTTGAATGGGGTGGTGTTTTTCGGTCGATGGCGAACTTGGATTGCTCTGAGGAGAAAAATCGCAAGATACATCGTGACCATCACGGCTTCCATACAATATGCGGCCCTCATCTATATCTCGTCAATTTCCGAACTCAACATAATTTGGCGAAGAAAACACTTACTCCTATCCCCGCAATATCAGGATTCCCAGGATACTCAATCTCATGACAAGTCTGTACTTTACAATGATCAAACGAATCTTGATACATTCTTTTCGTCATGTTCGAGTTCGGCTCCGTAACTTCTCTCTCGAACCAATCCATGATGTCGCATCTATTTGGTGGTGATGCACCACGGGGAAGTGCACTGCGAATAAACCTCTCGATCACGCGGGAGGTATTGATGAATTCCGGTCGATCTCCCCAGAAATACTTTCCATTGAAATCGGCGGCTGCAGCACAATTTTGGGTAAAATTCAGCTGTTCCCATGTTAGGTTCGCCTTGGAGAGTACGTTGGACGTCATGTTGGATGATAAGAGTGTGTGAGAGAATTGAAATTATCGTGCGTGTGTTCCAAGACAGTCTTGGTGACTTCGATAAACTTCTCCATGATTTTCTCGGTGTCGTGAATATAAATCAAGATATCACCAGATGACATGTAAGAGCTGAGGGTTCTAAGGATTATATGACGTATGAGTGGCATCAAGCTGAAGCATCTTCTCGTTCTTGAAGACGAATTAGATTTTGAGTTGTCGATCTGTGTAACAATTTGGCGTACTGGAATGGAAATGCGAACCAATCAGATGCGACACTTGTCGACAGCCAGTAAAACACCAGCCCCCAAACCATCATTACTATAGTCGTCAACACACCCAAAAAAAGAGTGCCAACCTAATTTTTGAAGTTTGTGACTCAGCTTGGTCAGGATCGTGGCAAAGGAGGTGGTATGATTAATTTTCCCCAGGATGTTGCAGTCCAAGGTCTACTGAGTCATCTGTGTAGAACCAGTTGACACATAGTCCTATAAGAATCTTTGAAGTTTCGAAGTTTCTAGCGAGTTCTAGGAAGCGAAGGTGAAAATCCGATTGTGCCCATGACTCCATAAATTATGAATCTTTGAGATTGAAGGCCCTGTCTTATCGATGTGATCGAGGATTGGTACTCTATACTGAAGTTCGGATCATGACTCGCCACAGTGGAATTGCTGATGCTGATGAACAATGTCTGTCGGAAGAAGTTGTTGGAAATAAAATGATAGAAATTTTCTTTGCAGGACTAGTGACTGTAAGCACACGAACCTCAAGAAACACAAGTCTCGATGCAAGATATCTCTGATCATTTGTCACCTTTAAATTACCCCCCAAAGCAGCTAGAATAACACCCCCACAAGGAAATTAGCTGAAGGCCTTCTTTCAAAATTGCAAGCAGCCGCGGAGATGGCGGGAGTAAGAAGTGTTGAACTCGTCTTCGTCGGTGTCGCAAACCAGTTTAAGTTAACTCTATTGCACATATCCAGATTCGTATCCCTTTTCTTTACCTCGCTTACTTCACGCCTGAGACAGATTGGCTTAGAAGTCAAGCTGATATAAGCGCACTGTACCATTTAAATCGTTAGTATTCTCCCTCAGTCCACACAGAACACAACAATACAAAAATGGTCAAGAAAAGTTGATCAAGGAAAAAGAATGGAATAAAACACACCTGATCAACCTCTTCCCAAGTATTTCCCGACCAGTTCGGATCCCCTCTGTAAGGTACGGACCTCTTCCAAGGTTAGTCAACAACGCAATCGTAATATCCGTCCCCTCCAACAACCCCACCGCCGTCTCGTTCCCAGGCCGCTTCAACCGGCTTTTCATATCAAGCGTAACACTACATCTCCACCCCGTTTCAAACCTCTGCCAATATTTCATCCTCTTCAAACCACCCCACACATACTGATCCCATTTAAAGAACGAATTGCGACCAATATTGCTTTCACAATCCGCAAGATACATGTCGATCCAAAATTTCTCGTCCACAGGATCAGGAGTTAGGGAAGCGGTATTGTTTACGAATTTGAAAATGAGAGAGCCGCCTGATATTGGGAAGAGACTATGTGTTAAGTTTGGGGGATAAGGTTTGTTGAGGCAACCGGCGAAGAAACCTGGTTGGGTGACGCCGGCTTTGACGTTGTAATCTCCACCGATGTCTGTGGTCCAGAGGGGAGGTGAGATGAGATTCATGTAGGCGGAGGTTGTCCAGGAGGTGCATGGATTTGCTAGTATGAGGAGTAGAGTCGTGATTTGATAAAACATTGTCATATCAGAGCTTGGGGTATGATGAGGGGGAAAACAGAGGAGGAAATATGGGGCTGCTTTTTGAGGCACGGCAACATCGCGATGCACTGCCGGCTAAAGTCTAGATAACAGAGCCTCAACCAGTTGTGTGATACTAGAACGTAAATCATATTAACCTGTAGAAGTTTTGATGAAGGATGTAAGATTGAATTCCTAAGCCGCTAAAATTTTCCACTACCGAGTAGATCATTATCATTGTTAGCCGAGAGCCGTGTCATTCTTCTGCTTGTCTTTGGGGGATTCGTGAATCACCACTAAGATCTTGAATTGAATTATCTCGATTCAGTTCACTCTCTTGAATCACAACAACTGTTGGCTCATGAATTAAGTCTTGGCATTGATTCGTGAATCCCCCCAAAAAAGCTCTATTCGTGATTCGTGAGTCCACGCCCAAGGTAGTATTCACGAAAGCATGTGGATATTAAGATACCTTTCTATAATTAGTAGGGAGCACCTCGAATGCCAAAGGCTACAAAATTATTGCTTATTAATAGATAGAAGTAGCTTGGCGGAGTCCTCCGGCTCTCCCTGAAAGACGTCCAATCTTTGGGGGGCGGAAGGTGTGAGAGGTGTCGGAGTTGATAAGCCAATAGGCTTTGCTTTGAGCTAAATTTCATATGATTAACTTCTATAGTTACCGAGATAACTTTATATACAATGTCTTGGAGAGAGCATTTCGCCATCTACGAGTATTAAGTCGTAGCATACAAAGACCAAATACTAAAGCAAACAACAGAGCTATACCAAGCTCGTCCAACGGCTCAAGACCAGATTAGAGGTTAGTAGAATATATAATATAAGCTGTAGATCCAAGTAGGTTATACTAATTTGAAATCTCTGATTTCTGGCTCCTCGCTCTCAAATCCTTCCCCATACATAACCCCAGGAACATAACATCCCCCCACAACCCCGAAAGTACCATCAGAGGAGGGTCTCAGCAAAACCGGTACCTTGGAACCAAACAAGATACAAAGGACATCTCCCGGCTGCGTCGTATTAGGCGCAAGAACAAGTCCATGCTTCGACATCTCAACTATACATCTTCCCTGCCAAACTCTCACAGCTCTCTCTTCCGCATCAGGTATCCCCTTTAAGAAACTCTTAATATCCTTACTGAAATAGCGAATATCCTGTCTGGTCCGAGGGGATTGGAAACTCGGAATGGAAGCTGTGGAATTAAGAGCCTCTTCAACATCTGAATTGTGGAGACTGTAGCCCGCGGTCATGATATCAAGTGTGGATCTCAAGACCCCTTCTACACTCGTGTTGCCTTGAAGACGCCGCATTAATAGACCGGTGAGGATGTCGTTGAGTCCGGTATGGTAATAGAGATTGATTCTTTTGGAAAGGAGACGGGCTTCTACTTGGTCAATGATGAAACCGGAAACACACAGTGTACCAGATCCGATGTCCCGAATAGAGTCTCTCGTAGCATTGTGTCGCTGGCCTCTGGAGGCGTCGAATGCTTGGTGTGTGCCTAGTAGAATTTCTCGAGATGGCGGGAGTCGCCAATCCGGTACAAAGGAGGGGAGATTAGACCAGCTCTCACTATTTAGATGGCAGTGATCTAGAAAGTCAAGTTGGTCGTGTAATAGACATTTCTGGACGCTGTAGAAATAGGTATCCCTCACTGACATCGAGTAATCGGGTTTCACCTCGTGGCTTGGTTTCGCGCGAGAGCTGGGAAGTGCTTCCGCAATCCAGACTTTATCTCTGGCATCTGAGGCTTCAAACATTCGGACTCGTCCAAGCTGCGAGGTGAAGGAAATGGAAGCATCGTCATGGGATTGTTGAGCCGCGAGAAAGTCTGCTGAAGCAAGGACTTCCAGGAGACCTTTCCTTACTTCGTCGTAGATGATTGACTCTCGCTGCCCGTGAGAGGTTGTCCCGTAAGCCATTTGTGCCGAGTTGATGACCCGATGGAGGATCGAGAGACAATCGACGATATTTGTCCAGTTGGTCTTCTTGTGACCGCATATCAGTTGGACAGGCTTATCTTTGATAGTGGCCTCTTGGATGATCCAGGCTCTCCTCCACCATTTCCGCTGGTATATACGCCGTAGAGCCACCAGCCCGCGCTGAAACTCCATAAGTGCCTCTATAGATACCCCGCCCGATGATGCCTCCGAAATTGGCGATCTTGCTAACATTTCCATCGCAAGGTCACTATCCTCCGATGCAGGACCAAGCCAGGCGATGATTTGGTGGGATTGGCGGTATATGGTTCCCATGAGACTTACTTGTGCTTCTCGCTCCGGCATGTCATTTTGATTGATACATATTGCGTCAATCCAGAATACCCTCGGTTCTGAGGGGATTCGAAGATGCCGCAGTGCTGAGGCAAGGTTTGTTGTTATCTGGGATTGGCGACTGTCAATCTCAATCGGGGTTGTGACGGTTGGATTTCCCCAGACATAAGAAAGTGCCGTATAACTTGGAGGCGCAGTATAATCCGAGGAGCTATGAAGTATGTGCTCCTTGAGACTGATTCTTATAGTATCGGCTTCGCAACCTGGATGTAAGACTGCAATTCGTATCGCGCGACAGTCATCAATAAGAGGTTTATAAACATAGTTTTCTTTGAAAGTTGTTTGGGATCTCGAAAACCAGCGGATATGAAACGATGCCCGAAGAAGAGAGTTCGGTCTTAAGAGCCTAGTTGCACCGCTAACTGAACCAAACACCTTAGGCATTATTTACTCTCCATAAATTTGTAGATTGCACCACGTACACTGGGTTTCATGATGGTGAGGTCGGGTTTTGTTGAGATATTCTGTGGGAGCTGAGAGATGGACAACCAGCTTTCAGCCACCACCGACGGATGGGTTCCGATTCGTCTCCCACGCCAGCCATAAATAGAAACATGAAAAGAAATTATACAACATAAAATTAATGGAAAGTAAATCGACAACACGATACATAGACAGGTCCACCTAGGTACACACTGGCGATATGTGCTCTCGGGGACGTTGGATATAAGGTTATCTTGGTGACTACTAGCCTCGTGACTACAGTATAAACTCTCATACTGGTCTTTCCTGGCTGATTCTTGCTTATTGACTGATCTATGGACGGCTGTCATTTTGCTTCCTCCAAAAACATTAGAAGTTCAATGCTGGCTCGATGCAGACCCGAAAGACCAAGCTTGACTACTACTCACTGGAAGTTCGAAGCGACGAGAGGAAGTCGTGAAATAGTCGGGCAGCACCTTCCGCACTTCAGTGAGACAGGAAGTTAAGCGCCACGGAAGCGCCTGTGGAACGCGAAGGATCAGTTGCCGGGGCAAGAGCCGACTCTATTACCCCTTGAGAACATCGAAATGTATCCTCGACGAAATGAAAAGCCCGAAGGATTGCCAGCTATCATTGCGGCAAGAACCACTGGGGACGAGCCATCATAAGGCTGGCCAATGATAGGCATCACCGCCGCCAAGATGGGGCTAAACCAGCTACATTTGTGCCTTGCAGCCTCGCGCCAGCAAGACCCTCCGTCTCTTCACTTTACCACGACTCAATTCACCTTTACCATCGCTCAAAGCCACACTCTAGATGATGGGCGACTCTCTGCCTACGCTGCATCACTCATTTCCGACAGTGAGATAGGTCATCTCCTCTTGCTGCCTCTCTCTAGCCCTCTTTCCTCTTTCTCTCTCCTCTTTCCCTCCCCTCTTTCCCTCTCCCTCTGTGTTTCTCTCATTCACTCACCCGATTGTATCACCATGTACAACATCTCACCTCTGCCCCTCTCTCTACTCCATTTCTCTTCTCTAGCCTAGAGCGGCTTCAACCTCTCTAATTAGTACCCTGCTGCCTTGACGTCTGTCATCTGTGGGCAGAGTCTTTTCTCCAACTGCTGCCCACAATGACTCTTTCCTCCCAGCGCCTATTTGCTCTTCTCTTCACCATCCTTTCAGCATCACGGATCCAAGCACTTACCTGTGAATACCCAGAGCATTCCCTAGCCAACGCGACCGGCTCAATCTCAATCCCCGGCTTCCAACCCTTCATCAACACAGCCGGTCTCTCTAACAGCACCTGGGTCCTCTCCACCGCTCTCAACCAGCGCCAAAACATCCAAGGCAATAGCTACGTGATGGACCAGAGCTTCCACCTCTCCTCTGTCCCGCGAATTGATAAATCGCCCGATGCTCTACCTTATACAGGCTGTGCCATCTTATTAAAGGGCTTCGCGAAACCACGTATTTCGACGGGCACAAATGGGACAAATAGCTGTGATGGGGTCCTGGAAACAGCTTGTTCGGATGCCATTATCAGTACCATAAATTCCCAGCTTTTAGAGGGCGCAGACACGAGGACAGATATATGTCAGAATATCATCGCTACCCCGCCTGCACAATGCAATAAATCTCCCTGGACCGCCGTAGCTGCAACTCGTAACTCCCCCTTCCTTCCCATTCTCAATTCAAAACAATAACTAATATTTCTATTTTATTACAGAACCCTTTGGAAACCCCACCTACTCCGCAAGCGTCAACTCTTCCTGTCCCTCCAGCATCTGGAATGGCACTGCGAACCTGATCACCACCTCCTCGGGCGTCACTTCCCCCCTAAGCGATACAAGTACATACGATTCGTGGGCTACACAGGCGACACCTTTAATACTGGTGGCTTTCACAAAGAACGTCACGGTTGCGACACCGATTTGGGGGAAGACGGCGATGGTGTGTTTGACGCCTCATAATGCGGGTTTGAAGAGTAGGAAGCCATCAAGTGCTCCAAGCTCGCGAAACAATTGGTCGAGCTGGATGCTGGGCTTGGGGGTTTGGGTGATTTTTATTGGTATTGGGGGGTGGTGATAATGTTTCTACCTCGGATAAAAAGGCGTTCATGAGGTAAGGGCGTTGGGTGTTTTGATTGTTAGTTTGTTGCTTTTCTTGTCTTCGGGTGTTTGTTTGATTCGATAGATGCCCTTGCTATATTCAAATCCATTGCTGTTGTGTTGTATAATTTTCCTTCTTGTCTCTGCCCCTTTTTTCCTTTGTGTCTTAGCAGCAACATTTTCCCCCAGAGTTCGGCTTTTCAACTCCGAGGCGCCTCTAAAACGCGATTAGCGTTGCACTGGCCACCCCCGAATCTTCATTTTGTCGAGAAGAAAGCGGGAGATAGGCGGAGGTTTGGTGTTTCCCATTTTCTGGGGAGGCGCGATCGTGGTTAAGCGAGCTGGTCAAGGCCACGGGTGTTTTATTTTTTGTGTCACGGGAAGGGGCCGCCCGAGTTCCTTTCCTCACGCTGTATCTATTGGAAAGCTTTAACGAAAGGGACCCTGAAAAGAAGCATCAGCATTCTCTCAAAGGATTTCAAGTAGTAAAGATATCTTGTGCTATTTCTGATGCCTTGGTCTTCGCACTATACTTGTACGAGAATTGTAACTGTTGCGTTTATTTTAGGGTTTATTTGTTAACTGTTTACCTCTTTTTTTTCTACTTCTCTTTATGTCTTCGTCATTTTCTCTTGCGGGAATCGCCTTCGACTCCGAGGCTTGAAGTGCGATTGCGTTGGATTGTGGGCGCGATGGCTTCGTATTCGAAGCTTCTTGGTTTATCGGATGAATTAAAGTTTGTTTCGCAAACTTGCATACTTGTTTATGTGTTTAGATTATATAGAGGCTGGTATCTTGGGAGCAAATTTACGAGAATTGTTATTTTACTGCTTTTTCTCCTCAGGGTCAGATATCAAATATCTTTAAGCTTGGGGTTTTGGTTATTGTTCTGCAGTTAAACGAATAAGGGTCTTCAGCAGTAAAAAACAGCTAAGGAACTTTAAGAGATACAAGCCATATGTAGCAAGGTGCGCCCGCGGGTAGTTCAGCGCTGTATCGAGGCCAGGTTTTTAGTAGCCACTCAGGGAACGTACTATCTCTTCAACGGCTCTACACCTTGCTTAATCCGCACATGTTTCGCTTCCTGTTACTTCGGTACAGGTTTTCGCTCGATCGGGAGTAGCAAAAAAGCCCCCTTTAGTCCTAGAACAGGAAGAAGTTGATGCCCGGCTCTCTGGAAGCGTAGAACCTAACGCCCGGATCAACTTTCTACTTGTTCTTTAGCCAAGGATAAGAAACTACCCGCGCCATGCCTTGCTACTTACAGCCTGTTCCTCTACATGTTTTTTGTTGCTGAAGATCTCTAGTCCCAATGAAGAAAAAGAGAAGCTCAAGATGTAACTAGCAGCCTTGGAAAGTTATATATCTGGGGAAAACAATTCGGTATAAATTCCTTCAATGTCAAAATTTTTGTACGATCTCCAGCTCTCAACTAACATTCCAGATCCGCGCTGCCGGTAAGATCCATCTCGCTAGCCTCCCGCCACGCACCCCTTTTCCATAAGCGAAGAACGCCTCTTACGACATGGCCAAAAACCCCACTTTCTCACTGAAACACCCCGCATACCAATTCAAAGAGCACACGCCGTCATCATCTACATGGCATTGTGGTATGGGAATCATGGTGGCTCGGACTCCTCGTCGAGTAATGGACGGGTTATAGTTTACCTTGTCTAGTGCAATGCAAAGCACTCCCCTTTCAGCCCTTCCAGCTCTGCTACTCGTCTGCCACTAGGGTCGTGGCACCTGCGTGGTTTAAAAACATATTCAATAGACTACCGAACCAGCCCTCCTTACGCGGTATCGATGTTCCGGGTCTTGGTGTGCGTTTTGTTTCTTAAGGCATACTCGCCCTCGCCTCCGAGGAAACAATTTTTTCCTTTCTCTGTTTTTGAGAGGAAGAGGCGATTGTGTCTTTTTACACATGTTTACCGGCTGTCATTGAGGTTTCTGTGGTCCTGGAGCAACTAATATTCTTTACTACGGAAGTCGCTAATCTGGCTGGATCAGTTTAATTCTAAATAAACTGACGGCATTTCCACGACCGACACTTCTCTCTTCCCGCTGTCACATCCATATCCTTTAATTCAAAATCTAATTCCAACAACCCTTCCATCAATCACCTCACAATGTCCTCCCCTCGCTCCCCCCCAAAACACGAACTCCCAGTCTACCACGCCGACACCCAACGCGAACACCGCAGCCCCCACCGCTCCTCAACTAACTCCCACAATTCCTACCGCCCACCCTACCAATCACCCCAACAAGCACTCCCCGCCTCCATCATAAAAATTCTCAAAAGCAAGACCGTAAAATGCCACTTCGTCGCCGCATCAGGAGAATTCATAGGAACATTGATGTTTCTCTATTTCGGGTTTGCGGCTCATATTATGGCTATTAGTGAGATGAAGGAGGGGGATGGGGTGACGCCGCAGATTGTTGTTTTTATTAGTTTGGGGTATGGGTTTAGTTTGTTGGTTACTGTGTGGGTTTGGTACCGGATTAGTGGGGGGTTGTTTAATCCTGCTGTATATCTTTCCCTTTCCTCTCTCTCTCCCACCCCATTTCACACCCAAGAATGCTAACATATCCCAGGTAACACTAGGACTCGTCCTCTCAGGCGCTCTACCTCCAATGCGAGGACTCATCCTGTTCCCGGCACAAATCCTCGGTGCTATTGCTGCTGCTGGGATGGTGGAGGGAATGTTTCCCGGTCCGATATCATTGGTAAATACCACTTTACGAACGGGAACTAGTATCGTCCAAGGCCTATTTATCGAAATGTTTCTCACCTGCCTCCTTATAATCACCGTCCTCATGCTGGCAGCGGAGAAAAGTAAAGACACATTCATAGCACCAATCGGTATCGGACTTGCTCTCTTCGTTGCTGAAATCGCTGGTACGTCTTCCCTCCTTCCCTCATTCCCTTACCCCATACCCATAAGCCTTCCCTCACTCCTTCTAATTCCAATATCCTTGCTAATAAATGAACAGGAATCTTCTACACGGGCGGCTCCCTAAACCCAGCCCGCAGTTTCGGTCCCGCAGTCGTAAGCGGTGTTTTCCCGAGTTATCACTGGATTTACTGGGTTGGGCCGGGGTTAGGGGGACTGGTTACTACGGGGTATTTTAGGTTGGTTAAGGCGCTCAATTATGAGGAGGCAAATCCGGGGCAGGATAGTGCAGGGGGAGATTTTGGGCATAATACTTGACAGTTTAAGGGGGGAGAGATAAGGGATACAGTACTTGTAGATAGAGGGCAGTATGGGCTTTTGGAGTTTGGGATTGGTGTAGATTGTATTTGGTACTATATTTAAACATAGCGATTGGAATTAACATGGGATATGAAAGGAATTAAATTACTTATTTGATCGACAATGAGGGATATTGGGTCTCAATTTGACTCTTCTACATTAGCTCGCCAGTAATTGTCTTACACTAAACTGTGGTATTTCATGTCACATACAAATATCTCGCCTCCTTCGGTAGAGCCTCTCCAAAATATCTGCACATTGAGCCGGTAAATTTATTTGACCTCAAAATGTCGATACATTTTTCATTAGCCTCATAATTAAGTCCATGCTCGTCACAATCCGCCGCCGTGAAGTCACAATTCTGCCTCTATTGTGGTTCGCTTATAGGAAACTTCAAAGATTAATAATTATGCAAAAACAAACAACATAAACTTCCAAGAGGATTTGTTCAAGCTTTCCTCTGCTCCCCTTGACAGAAAGTACTCTTTCCTCGAATCCTCGCGCCATAAAACCAGAGAACCCACGGTGTTGGAATCCCAACAACGATCGAAATACCAGCAAGCAATGTCCCCAAGAATCCATAATCTAAAGCTCTTAACAACGTTGGAGCAAAAAGTGGGAATGCGAAGGCGCATACTATGGTAGTTAACACATCTTACTCGAGACTTCCAAGGAATCGAAACTTACGAGATTTTAGAAAAGTGGTTGCTGCTGAGGCAGATGCTGCGTAACCTTGCACACTGATTAGTTTCAAACGCTACGAGAGAAGGTGGAATTGCCTTACCCGAATATGTATCAACTGTATACACAGTACTACATTGATAACAAATCAAACTCCCAGCCATGTATATCCCCACCCCCAAATTTGGAAAGATGGGGTGTAATTTATTCTGCGCGGACCATCCGAACTATCACAAAAATCAATCAGAAAACTTCCCGTAAGAAATTGAAAGGGGGAACTTACCAAGAACAACCCAATAGGTGTAAGCAATGTCCCAAGAACCATCATTGGAAGTCTAAACTCCGGTATTCCCTCCTCGTCCTCTCTATACCCATACCGCTTCTTCAAAAACTTATAAATAACATCATTACAAGGCGCCGCACACTGACTAGCAATCAAACTCCCAATCGCCAAAGAAAAGAAATTCAACCCCGCGGTATCAATTCGTTGTCCATACTTCTTCGTCCACAAATCGTCATAACTCCCAATAAATAAATACATGATTCCGTAATTGTAGGCGTTGAATGAGGCGAGAACTTGTACAATTGGCTGGGTCAATAATAATTTCCACGGTCGCATGAATGCTCGCGAGAGGATTTTTGCTGTTGAGTGGTCGGGGTTTTCGAACTCGGTGTGCAGGGAATTGTTGCTAGTTTCTTTCTTGAGTTTTTGGGCTTTGACGTAGAGAATTGTGGGAGCGTAGGTTTCGCGGAGGAAGATGAAGGCGAAGAGTTGGAGGACGACGTTTGCGATTGTTATGGCCCAAAATCCCCATCTCCAGGTTGTGTTTTGGGCTATGAATCCACCGGCTTTGAGAAAGTTAGTAAAATACGTTTGTGGAGAGAGAATAGGAGAACGAACCAACAGGTCCAAGTGAAGGTCCGAGAGCTTTGTAGAAAATACCAAGTTAGCGAGAAAGTGACACAGCTTGGATATAAGAGTACGAACCAGGAGCCAAACTATAAATACTAAGTCCTCTCCCTCTCTCCTCGGGCCGCCAAACATCACTCAACACACCTCCTCCCACACCGGAAGTAACACTGGCCCCAATCCCAGCCAAAAGTCGAAATACCAAAAGTTGTGGCTGATTCCGAGCCAATCCACACATCAAATTCCAAATAATATACCATATATTCCCAAGTTGTACAACATAAACCCTCCCATATATCTCACTCAGGGGAGAAAACAAGAACGGACCGAAGGAAAAACCAAGTGTGTAGATAGAGAACATGATATTCCTTTCAATCTCCTGCGTAATCATGAACTCAGTTCCGATGGTGGTGAGTGATGGCGATACGACCGATGATGCGAAAGGGGAGAGGAAAGCGAAGGCGGATATGATTGCTGTTACTGCCCATTTCTTTCCTAGACTCCAATTTTTAGGGTTTCGTTTATCGTCTTCGCTTTCCCAGGTAACCTGAAGTAGGTTAGAAATATCAATATATAATATCTGTCTACTGGAGATAATACCAAGTTGGGATCTTCTACAGCTTTTGGGTCTTTTGGCGAGGTTGGCTGTGGCCGATCATCTTGGGGGTATGAGGACTCGAAAGAATAACCCCTCCCGTTACTCGTGAGTTTTTGTCGGTCTTCTTTATCATCGTAGGTTGCCTTTTGTCTCATGTAACTGCTGCGAGAACGCAAGATTCTCATTGGTAGCGAGATTTGCGACTTTTTCACCATGATGAAGATTTTGAATATGGAAGTTGAATCTTTTGTGGCGAGAACTTAGGGCCAAATTGTTGACCATGGGAATTTTACAGTATCTATAACAAAACTGCATGCCTAAAAATGAGGAGATAAAGCTCCTACTTCACAATCCCAGTAATATTTATTTCTAGGGTCGATCTCGCATGGTAATAGCTACGATGTGTGACCTGAGACTAGACTCGCATCGATCCATCTGAACATTCTTCTCGACTCCAAACCTAGTGCACTTGACACCTGTGACCTGAACCTACTCGTACTCCAAGCCACCATGGAGTACGAGTATCTAAATGTGTTTGAGGTATAAGCCTCGGTTTCCATCACTGTTAGTCGATTCGATCTCGCTTAGACTCCCCCACGACAAGTTCCAGAAACGTGGGGTTTGATAATTCGCATGGTTCACACGAGTACAGATTTTAAACCGACCAATGAGGTAGAGTCAAAAAGGGTCGACCAGCTGAATTCAATACGTCATCCCGCACCGGAAGCTTTTGGTTTAAGGTTGTTGGAAGCATGGACGTCTGAATGATTGAAACGTCGCTTAGGCATATTCGAAGTTTCGCTGCGCTTGCTGAGTCGCGTGGTCACGATGATGCCTTCTCTGCTATAGGTGATGGTGCAAGAGTAAAGTATGCCTTGGCAATTTTTCAAAATCGTTCAACAAGGTTTGGGAAACTACACTAACGTCTATGTAACACGTCAATTATCAATAACCTCCCCCTCATCTACATTACCAGGTAGCACATTGTTGGCAGGAGCATAGAGAATTCGTTCTCTATGAGAGTTCCTCCACACCAAGTATAATCTCTACACCCATGTCAACATAGCACCAAGCGCCATCAATGCTGTGCTCACTCCCAGACCTCGAGGATTAGCAGCATCGTTAAGTGAACCCATCGCTTGAATCCTAACCTCTCCCTGCCCAGAGCCCAAGCAATGATGATATTCATCGCACCATAAGTTCCTATACAAGCCAGGAATATAGCAGCGAATGACCACCGAAGATGGCATTCAAAAACAGCAAGATCATGATGGTAAAGCCTGTGACGGAAAAGAGCATACAAGCAACAACGTAATAACCTTGTAATTGCTAACGAAGATAGCTTGCCAGTTGAGAATAGACATATATTTCATAAAGCTAACTAAACCCGGGAGAAGTGGTCCAGCTACAACAATCTCAGCAGGAGATACGGCGACGAACACGGCAGCAGCAGTAGCCATTTTATTGTTTGGAAATTTCGATACCAATAGTAACAACGCCCCAGGAAAGATCGCACCGCTGATCCCAAGCAACGATCGAACGACGAGCAAGAATTCAGTTAAGGGAGCGATTGTTTGCGCCAGAACCAACATGGCTTGTGTACTAGTCGTGATTATGGCGAGCTTGCGGATATTCTCGGTCCCCCATATCAACAGCAACCATGCAAATGCGAAAAGTACGAATTTAGTATCTGTGTATAATTCTTCGGACTCTTCCTGCTTCAGTTTGAAGTGGGTTGCTGATCCGGCCGTTTTTGCTTGTTCAATAACTACTTATGTGGGCTGGTGTTCATAAGGGGAGTACTTGAACAAGACTTACAGAAATCGTCTAATTGCCACCAGGCTTATGGGAGGATAAGGTACAATGTAGAACCTGAATGAGGGGTATTTTGACGGGGGGCCGATTCTCTTTTCTAGATCTCCTGGGGAGGCCATTATTGGTGAGCCAGAGTATATTGTAAAGTGATAGAAAAAGCAGAAAGAGCTGAGACCTTGGAGAACGGCAATCTCACTAATTGAGACTCAAAACTTCTTACTTCATCATCACTCCAAATTCTGAGAGAGTGGCTTAAGGCTTTATTTCCTGCAAAACTTATGCCACTGGGGAAAAAGCCGAACAGGCTGGCGCATTCATGACAAGTTGTGGCGAGTTAGGTCCACTCTCTCTGACTCTCAAAAAGATCCACCAATGGTATAAATTTTCGATCACCCCTTGTGGTAAGACCGAATGATCTTCGCTAACAGTGGGCTATCACAGCACCAGGAAGTGAAATGAATAACATAAATACCGTTCGCTAGTGATGTTAAGTGGGGAGGTCTAAGGCTGTTGGGTATATTTACGTCTGCAGAAAGAATTTCTTTTAAAAGATTGGATAATAAAGTTTATTTTTAAAGTAGACGAAGCAGTGGTTTAATTCCTGTAACCACTACTGTACTTTCGCTTCTAAAACCCACCACTTATCACATTAAATAGATTCTGCAAGTTAATTGTTCCTGCGATTCTTCTGACCATGTTTCCCCTAAGTACTGCTACAGAAGCGACGAAATTAATTTTCGAATTTTGGATTACTTATAAGAGACCTATGTACGCCATTAGTCAAGTTCCGTGAGAGAGAAAAGTGGAGCTTACTTAAGGAGCACACAACCTATAAATCTCAGTGAACTTTCGGCTATTAACGTACCATTGGCAAGTAAAGTCTCGTTATATACGTTCTTGATGGTCTGTCTGATCGTTTTGGCGCAATGCCTAACATGATGAATGCTCCCAATCAATCCCGGGACCATCTCCTTTTTCAGCGCAACTGCCAATGCTAATTTCTACAGAATAAAAGTACAATTCTCATCATGCCAATAATGAGTAAAAGCTCGAAGGGAGTCTCCAGATTCTAGGCGCGAAATATTTGCGGGAATCATCAAATTTGTATCATGGAACCATGACCGGTCCCGAAAAGGTTGGTATTTGTCGTTGGCGTGGGGAAAAGTACACTCTGTAGGTGCCCAATATCGACGCATTGGCTAATAGCTGCAACCTCTTGACCTGGCTTCTTGCGCTGTCTTTCCGAAATCTGTATATGTGTAGTAGCCCGACTCCCCATTCGACCAAGGTAACCGCACAACAGTGATCATAAAAGCTGCTAGTGCAAAGCTAACTGCACAACCGAGTAGAATTGAGAGAATTGGAAAACTGAGGCGTTTGACGGGAGGGAATTCTGCGATATCGCTGGCGCTTTGAGAGACATTGTCTTTGAAACGTTCTTCGTCATCGAGGTCCATGATTGTTGGGGTTCAGTCGAAAAAGTGGGATAGTTGAAGATTGAGGGTGATGCTTTAAAAAAAATTAAGAAGTCGAGAGGTATTCTAAAGGGCCTGTTGAAGCTCAATGTAGCGAAGAAGAAAGAAAAACCTCTAGTGAGTGTCAGAGGGGGAGATGCCGTGCTGGAACGAAGCGAGAAACACATAGGCGATCTGCTACATTAACAATAACTATCCAATAAAATGCAACGCGGCTTATCAGCCTCCATCCACGTATAAATAGGCACTAGTCATGCATGCAAGCCGTGACGACAACGTCACCGATGATAAAGATTGCAACATTTATGAGATTGATGAGGAAGACCGACAGGAGCTCGTAACTTGTGCAATTGAACACACTCCGAGTGAAGGCTCTACCAAGACCATCAACTCATGTCCGCTAACAATAAATTCTGACAACATTGGATAGAGGAGTAAAACATATAAGACTGATGTCCAAGAGGCTTTCATAAACCACTATCACCAACAACTTCACTCCAAACATCCATCTCAACCACTTTCTACTCAAACAACTCTCCTCACCAAGAATTCATTCATCCTTTCAATCGCAATATGAAGTTCACCATCACCACCATTTTCTTAGCCACCATCTTTGAAATAACTATTACTGCCCCAGTCAACAAGAGAGACGGTGCTGTTGCCACCACCGAGACTGGTGCTTTCGATGAAGACAAGACCGTCGTTGTAAGTAGAATAGTTGTGTATATATTTTGACATGAAATATTTGCTAACTGCGATACAGATTGTCCGTGTTAAGGGTGAGGAGGTTGAGAAGTCTGAGTCGTAGATTTGGAGCCTCTGTGATAAGGTCGGGTTGTTTAGAGAAGCTGTGCGAAGGATGAAGGGTTACTGGGTGCATTTCTGCCAAAGATGTCCTGTATGGAGAGATGACGGTGCGGGACCATTCAAACACACTTCTAATAGAATGTGAATTCAAGTCAAAATTCACTCCAAAAATGCCAATGCCTTATATGCTCCACGTGACTTAGGGAGGAAACATCTCAGATCAACGAGCTAGAGCCATCATGTAATGTTCATGGAAAGCAGTTGTGCCAAAGTTCATGGCACAATTACCATCATTTTCGAATTAGATTGTCGGGAAGATGCAAAATATCTCCTCGTGGATACTTTTGTGTCTTCGATTTTCGGGTCTGAAGCTCAGAAATAATTAGCTGAGAGAATCAGTATTTCTCCTCAAAACGCGCAAGTCCATACTTTATACTAGATATTCTTCTATTCTTACGTTTCGAACAGGTCCTGAAACTTTCAATTTAACTTTGCATTTGGTTAGGTAGAAGGAACTGAAAGATTTATTATCGTTTTTTTGTCATTTGCATCAACGGTCTGCTGAAGCCATACTGATATCTAAGTCCTCCTCATACCTTAATATTCCAGAGAGCCCTCTATACTGTCTCCTAAAGGGGGTGGAATTCTTAAAAATTGATACCCGTCCTCATTTTCTCCCCAAAGCTAGTGGTACGGTTTCCTCAAGAAACAAGCTGAATAAAGAAAGCATCCCCTAAAATAAAGCAATACATCCCTTCATAGTCACGGTTACTTTCAAGCCAAGTGATTTCAAATCTGCTATTTCTCTTTGCCATCCTCTCGAACATAATTTCGTGCGACTTTGGCGCAATGCTGAGAATGCTCCTCAGCAGCGGGTTTCGAATCGATGAGCGGCAGGCGTTGCCCCATCGCCATCGCCAGTTTCCTCCAAGTATATAAGCAATGCTCATCGCGATATTGCCAAGTCGTATAAGCGTGACTATAAAAGCCCCTCCTCAAATCCATCATTTCCGTCTCGTTCAAAGGCTGCCTGAGAAACGGATCCGCGAGCCAGCTAAGATCACTCAATACATCCTAGTCTTGTTGGGCTTCGATGAAGTAGCAGGAGTCTGGCACCCATGAGCTGAGCATAGGTTCGTAGTGGCAGCCATACTTGATTGCATCTTCTGGTGTTCTTCCACAGAAAGTATGGTCTGGCACTTCGGGTCGAAAAAGGTTTGCAGAGAGGTGATGCATATGAGAGAAATATAAAAGGAGGATGAGTGAGAAGGACGCAGTTTCATTGCAGCAAGCAAAAGTAGATATTTTGTTTTCGTAGAAATTTGCCGTGGAAGTTTCAAGTTGTCTTTGTCTTTGAGGTCGAGCGCGGCGAACTCGCTAGGGAGTAGGGGATTCTGGGATTCTTCACCTTTCTTTGCCGCCATTTTTGCATCCAAAAATAACTGGAAAGTGAAAACAAAACAGTTGTTGGACCAGTGCAAGAGGTTGTTTGTTGAGATTTACTTAGCAGTGGAAGTATAGCAATCCTCAATAACTTCGCGATCAGAAGCTTCTAGCTTGGCGCAACAATAATATAGGAAGCAAGGAGAGGGAACTTGTTACAAGTTGCTTTCTACGCAACAACTTGCCATGCTTGGCTCGAATGCAAGTAGAGTTGGATCTCGCTTAGCTGCGTTGCATCAGGGGGAGATGTGGAGGCGGGTGACTTTCAATATCCGAGGCTACTCCAGTGTTTTCTGGAGCCAAGTCCACTTAGATGATTTTTGGCATTTTCGGCACTTGAAATGGTTGAATGGTTTAAAGTTTGTATTTTGATTCCTTTGCTAGATGCAGCCTACCACCATTGTTGGTTTCTACACAATCAAGACATCCCAAAATATGAATTCCATAAACTTTGCAGAATTGCTGCTAATCTCCGTGGGTTTCAAACATGCCCTTATCCTCCAGCACTTCTCAAGATCCTCAAGTGACCCCCGAAAAGCTCCTATCCGTACGACATTCAGGGACAACAGCAGACTCCTAAAAAAGAAAAACCATACTGATGCGGCTCTGCAACACATCCTGCCACGCATAATGGCCAGTGCAATTCATTTAATAAATCAGTAGTGTTGATGTAGGCGTACGACCCGATCGCACGACTAACTTCGTGCTGAATTTCTGGCAATTTTGGCAGGACTCCAGATAGAACCACTTCCAAGAACATGAATTGCATTGCGTATATATATATGGAGGAAGATGGGTATGGATTTGAGAAATGATCCGCCGTTGGTAGATGCGAGTAATGCTTATCGGCATGTAACATATTGCTCGGCTAGTCTCGAAAAGATATTGCAAGCTGAGACTGCTCCCGAGGAGGTGGAATCTTTTGCTTGGCCTATGATGTATCATACATGTTATGTACTTAAATACACGGTTTGATTTGGGTGGATTGAACATGCTTCTATCCTAAATTTTAGCTAAACTTGTATCGGAAGGCAAAAGAGATATACCTACTGTGAAATATCCAAAAGACTCTTGAATTCAAAATACAACTTCTACTTGGTAATTGTGAGGAAACGCTTAGAACAATCGAATCTATTATCCGAGATTGTATCGGTGAATCAGAGTATCATCTCCATTTTTCCAACTCTTTCAGACAATATCTACTCTTTCGAAACCATAAAGGAAAATCGCGTTCACAGAAGAAAAGCGAAATCACCAGTCACCCCACAACACCCTTTTTCCCTCCACGCGTTGCTATCCATCTAGTGCATCTTTCTGGGCTTTCGTTAAATTTCCAGCTTGCTTCTCAAACCACGATCTCTCCGCTCCAGCTTCTTCTCCCTTTTCAACATACTCCTCATACCACCTAGGAACCATCTCATCATAAAACGTCCATCCTTCCGGCTCTCTTCCAGCTATTTCATCAGCATGCTCAGTTTGACCTTCAATTCGCCTGTCGTCCTCCGGAAATTCCACAGGTTCAACATGCGCTAAACAATCCAGTTTTTCCCTTATCAGAGCCCAGAATGCATGAGGATCATAATACGCAATCGAACTCGTGTATTCATACTTCAAAACACAACTCTTCACAATTCTAACATGGATGATATATTGCCCCGGCGTGCTTCTCATTGGAAACAGCTCTTCGACTTTGAAGAATGAGTGTTGTAAAACGGATGGAGGTTCACCATCTCCAATTTCGACACCGGTAATGTCAAGTGCGATGGACCAAGTATAGGAATCCCCTATCCTTCTCCGATTATTTAAATTCAGTGAGCGTACGTTTTTATCGTCCTCGGTGGCTGCTTTTTCCCATTTCCATCCAAGACGTTCGTAATTTACCTCCCCATCAACTTTGTAATTCAAGTCATCTCCATTAATTCCGTAAGTCTTTCTTTTGATGAAGCTCAGGTCGGGGAAAAGCGAGTAGGCAAAGTTCCAAGAGATGATGTTCATAACAAGCGTTTGCCGAAAGCCATTCAAGATCGCTTTCAAAGGGGTCCCTATGGTGTAAAGAATCTGGATTCGGATCGGTTCTTCCTTGTTCGGGACTTTCTTTACATATGTTGTAACCTGAACCTGTGTCAGCATACCAGTCGAAGGGATGTTCCTGAAGTAAGAATCCTTCATATAGCACCTCCCTCGATTACTCCAGCTATTATTCTAGGGCAATGACACTCATCCTCTTAAGAATATTTGAAAGAATTCAAACCCGCCACAGATCCTTCTAAATATCCCTAGAAAATTCCTATACACACCCCTTAAAAACGCACCTACACCCAGAAAAAACCCCAACCCTCTTACCTTCGAAACATGCTTAACCCTCCCCACAAACTCCCTCAACCCCCCATTCCCCTCCGTCCTCACATCCCCCACCACAAACCCCTCCCTCTCAACCAACCACTCACCCAACCCATTCTTCCCCTTCTCCCTCTCCCTCACATAAACATCGCACCCCCCCTTCCCCCAACCCCCTCTATCAAAAAACCCCACCGCAAAACCCCCAGAAACAAGCCCCCCAACACTCCCTAACAGACTCCTCAACTTAACAGGATCCCCCACAAACCTCCCAAGCGCCCGATTAACATTCCACTGGCTCCTAAAAAGAGTTTCAAAAAAGGGAGAAAGTTGCCTAGTCGTCTGCCGGAAGGACAAGATGTCTTGGGGGTCGAGATACACGCATATGCTGTCGAAGATGGGATAGCATTTGAAGATGTCTTGCCAGCCCAACGATCGCTTTCTTTCAGGCATTGATATGGATGGGTTTGTGGAGTTGATTTTGATTCTAGGAGGTTGTTGTCCAGTGGAATGAGGGAGCGCCTTCTTCTTCGAGATGCCCCACCCTTTAAATGCTGCGTGCTGCAGTCAGCGAGGAGGTGGAAGCCTAGAGTGCCCACTGATCACGCCTATAAAAGCAACTAGTCACTGTAGCCTGTATTTCATTTTTCGCGGCTCAGGGTTGAGATATATTCAGAGAAAGGCCCAAAGAGGAAGGGAACAGTATTGCTGTTGTACTAACAGATCACTGAGCCCCTCACTTTGCTCGTCTCTTACCCTCTTGGACACAGCGGTGCCCCACCAATCAACTCGTCCGAGGCACTACAATATTTCCGAGATGCTCTTGAAGCAGTGGGATATAGTTGTTAGGTGAGCGAGGCCTTATTGTCGTTCCCCTTGTTTCAACTCAAAGCAAGGTGTCGAGTTCTAGGCGATAACCACTAGTAGGTGTATCAGGTCTATCCCCAACCACAAACACGAACTAACATAGTAGAAAACCCCCCAGAGAATAAGGATATAATCAAAAATTATATAGTAGTTAAGCAACATCTCTCTCTTCGTACAAGTGACATCTATCAGCTGAATCCCAGCTCAGCTCACAAAATAGAGTATCCGATATGCACTAAACTAGATCTTCAGATAAAAAGAATCCGATTTATTCTTTCTGCTCGCTGTCTCTCTTCTGATTCACTACCAGTGATGCATGCCCTCGCTATCAAATCGTACACCCATCAAATGCAAAGCACCCAAAAAAGGAGTATTCCATCGCCAAAAACGCCCGGCACATCGAAAACTCCTTGATGTATGCACCCAATGGTAAAGTACCCTTTCCTTTATCATGACTCCCTTCTCCGAGCCACTTCTTTGATTATCCACGCCCACCTCGGAGAATGCCGGAGCAACTCTCATAAATCCATCCTATATGTTCATACAACCCGATGGAATCGGACAGCCATCCATGCGTTCACTTCACAGCTTCCGCCTGCTTGCTAATGGGCACGCTAGGTGGCGCCATTTGCACACGCTTGACCTCACGTTCAGCTGCCTCCCCTTCAGGAGCACGCTTTTTCTCCTTCTCCGCCTTTATCGCGGCCTCTTTTTGGGATTGCCGCCGCGCTTCTTTATCCTTTCGCTCGTTCTCCTTGCGGAGTGCTTTTGATTCGAATTCGTGCCAGTCGCCTTCCAATTTCGAGAGTCTAAAGTCAAAATATTAGCATAATACGAAGGCGGCGATGGGATGGGGACTTACTCAATAGCTTGTCTCGGTTTTGGCTCCTCCGCAGTGAAGTAAGGATGTTCGAGGACATCCGATGCAGAAGGCCTCTTAACAGGATCATATTGGAACATAGCTTCCAGCAGTTCGTATGCTGCAGGTGTGACACGCTCCCGGTACTTCTCGGCAAAGACGTTTGGTCTCTTAGCCGATGGCCTTAAAAGTTCATACCATGCCATGTCCACCAGTCCAGGCCAATCAGTCCTATTAGGTGTTCCGAGAATGGCATATATCTTTTCCAACTGGCTAATCTCGCCACCGTCACCTGGAAATATAGCGTGGCGAGTAAAGATTTCAACAAGAACACAAGCGGCGCTCCAAATATCAACGGCAGGGCCATACTGCGTTTCGCCGAGGAGAAGTTCTGGAGATCGATACCATATGGTAATGACTCGATTTGTGTAATCAAGTTGTCTGCGCTTGGCATAAAAACGTGCGAGTCCAAAATCCGCGATCTTCAGTATACCTTCGTTGCTAACAAGAATATTTGCTGCCTTGATATCTCGATGAAGGACACCGCGACGGTGCAGGTAGTCTAGGCCCTCAAACATTTGTTTTGCAAGATCTTTCTTATGCGCTGGATCCAATTTAAAAGTAGGATGATTGAGAAGACCAGTAAGATCATGCGAAAGATACTCGAAGACCATGAAACAATCGTTCTTTTCAACCATAACTTCTCGGAGATTGACAATATTGTGGTGCTTCAAAGACTGAAGTAACTTGATTTCTCGAACCGCAGTAACTGGAAATCCATCTCGTTCTCCTTCCATACGAATCTTCTTCAAAGCAACCATGTCTTTTGTATAGACATGAATGCCTTTGAAAACTTTTCCATATGTTCCGGAGCCTACGACGGATTCGTTACCAGGTTTTCGGTAATAGACAGAATCAGATTTCTTGAAATCATCTGTTAATTGTGGTCTCGGTTTTTGTCGTTTCATTATCTTCTTTATTTTTCGCGTCGTAGGAGGTGGTGGTTCACGGAATTCTGGGCGTCTGGTATTCGCTGGCTCAGTCGGCACAGATCGGGTTGGTACTGGCGCAGACCTTGATGGTGTTGGTGCTGACCGCACTGGTGCAGGAGCGGGCCTTGCTGGCGGTACTCGGGTACGTTCAGGGCTCGATTGGACTTCTCTTCGCGCAGGGGCTGCTGTTAATTTCTGGGAAATCTCTGGCTTTGGCGTGGCCGCAGCGACCTTCGTTGAAGCTTTGAAGGCAAAGCTGAATTTCGAGGTTTGTTGGCTCTGGGGCCCAGTGGGAGTTGATTTATTTGGAGTGGGCTTTTCTTCACTGTCCTTCTTCTCAGAGCCCTTCTCTTCCACTTGTAGCTCTTTGGAAGGTCTAAAGAGATCCTCATTGTCCTCTTCATCCTCAGGTTGCGTATTTTGCTGAGGAGCAGTCTGAGAAGTGGCAGCCTGAGGAGGCCCTAAGTTTGGTGGGTGTTGTTGCTGTGGAGAGGTATGTTGGGGTGTGCCTGGCCCAGAGTTGTTGTGATTCCCTCGACCCGCTCCACCTGCGTTCCAGTGGAGGTTTTGGAAATGTCCACCACGGCCACCTCGGAAGTCACCTCGTCCTCCACGCATCCCATTATTAAAGTGGTTTCCACGATACCCACGCTGATTGCCACGAAAGTTTTGTTGGTATGGCTGATTCATAGGCCCAGATGGTGCCATCTGTTGGTATGGAGGAGACTGGGAATTGTTGTTGTAGAAAGGACCCTGCGACCCACCAGGACTATTATTGTAATTGTTGCCACCTTGATGTTGTTGTTGCTGGAAGTTTTGAGCATTTTGGGGGTATTGCCTAAATGGTCTGTTAGCTTTGACAACATACATTTGGAAAGAAGAATGTACGGTTGGGGTGAGTATTGTTGTCCTCCCCATCCACCTCTACCTCCAGAGTATGGCGACTGTGCTTGAGGTGATCCATGATATGAATTTGGCGTCATGTGATGTTGGGGGGACTGAGAATATTGTCTAGGGTCCATGGGAGGGCCCTGGTTGTACTGAGGTTTCAGTGGAAATGCAGCTTGCATCTGTTGATGCGGGTTATAACCCTGCTGTCCGCCATAGAAGCCTCTGTTGTTCATCTTATCCGACTTTTTTTTCACCTCAACGCTGTTTGCACCCGAGGCAGTAGTGGGTGATTCCTTCAAGGGTTTTACCTCGATTCTATTTGCACCCGAAGCGGTAGAAATCCGTGGCCGGCTTGTATTTCTCTTTTCAGATCTGTATTCGCCTCGAGGAGGTCTTTCCTCTTCCCCTCTTGATCTTGGGTCCTTCTCCCTGGGAGATCTGCCTCTGACCTTGAAGTCTTTGTGTGGTACTGGTGAACGTTGTCGAGAACGGCTAGAAGGCTCGTAGCGATCGATATCCGGAGATCGACGTCCAGTTTGAGGTGATGGGGCTCTCTTGCGGTCTTTATCCTTGATTTTCTCAAAAGGGGACCTCTCACGCACCTTTGGGGGGTAGTCTACAGGAGAGCGGCCACGTCTCGAGTGTCGCGAAACAGACCGACGGCGAGTGAATTCTGATCTATCAGTCTTATTGGGTCGTGGGCTTGGAGACCGTTTCCTTCGTTCGTATGTCCCGGATTCTCGATGGTGTTTGTGTTTTCCTTCTGAACGACTGTCCAGAGGTCTCCGTTCGGTTGAGCGTTTCCGAGGTGGAAGTGGGGAGAGAGGCCGTCGTTTCTTTTCAGACCGCAACGACTCTCGTTCCAAATGCGGCGGACTACGGGATGCTTCCCTCCTGGATTTTTTGTGATGACTTCGAGCCGGTGAAGGGCTTCGAGTCTTGCGCCTCTTACTCGATGATGGCGACTGACAAGTTGTGGTACGTTTTGGCTTGTCAGAGCCTCGTGTGTCGAGCAACTCTCTGCCTCTATTCCTTTCCCTCACCTCCTCCCCGGAATCCCTCCTTGGTGATCGTGATGTTCTCCTCCTGCGCTCGTGGCTGCGTTCGCGCGGTCTATCGTGATGGCGGGATATGGGCCTCGGTTTGACAGGCGTATGGTCCCGCTCCTTGGAATCTTCGTGGCGACGTGATGGAGGTGATCGCGATCGTCGTTGATGGGCAACTCCTCGATCGACTCTGCCTCGTTCTCTGCGGTCGTCGCCGTGGCTCCAGCTGTCTTTCATTGCGACATACCGGCCTTGAGAACGTTGTGGGGGAGGTCGTGATTTGGCTGTGTCGCTGGCCGTGAGTTTTGAAGCTAAAATGTGCTTCTCGCCCATCTCGGTTAGGCTGACTAGGAAGCCCGTGACTCTCCGATTGGCATGAACAGAAAGATGAAGTGCAGAGAACGAAACGCGATATGATATGAAGATAGAGAAGACGTAGGAATGAAGAAAGTAAGGCGGCGTCTGTTTCCCCAGCAGAACTCACCGTTTTTAGGAAGTTTGGTCGCGAGGTCGAAGTTGATGTTGGGGTTCAAGGTTTTGGCGTGGTCGTTCGGGGTGTGATGAACCTTGGAAGTCGCTCCGTTGCGCGGCTCCCAAAAAGGCGACCAGGCGAGCGCTCCTGCGACCTCTTTGTGCTCGCACCGAATATTACATATTGAAGTCACACGAGTATGCAAGTTATCTACGGAAAGCGAAAGCTCAGCCTTTTCAGCAAGAGCAGGAAAAAAAGTACCAGATTCCCCCTCTTTCCAGGCCTCAGTTTTGAGCCCATTCGCGCTAGCATGCCATTCACGCCGCTCGGTATATAATGTCACCAAGAAAGAACAAGGAGCACTTGAAACTTCAACCACAACCAAATCTTGTGGCACCACCTGCAAGCAAGGTAGCACAGGCGCTGATGCCTTTGAAAGCCAACCACGAGGTCAAAGGAAGAAAGAGGGTGATGATGTTCTCTCGCCTTCGACAATGTGATGGTGAGTCTCGATGACGAAGGTACCGTATCTGCTACCGCTGCCTTCTCTGATAGCACTCCCACTTCATGCGCAGCACAATCGGAATTAGCCGTCAGCCTCGAGCTGCACAAGCGTTGGAACTGGTGATAGCATGCCCTTGCTAATTGTAAAGGTGGTGGTGCCTCGAAATAATCCACCTTCGAGCGAGTTTATAACGTGAACGAAGGATAGACAAAAGGTATCGACGGCAGTCTATACCAAACAACGTCGATGTACGGGGTCCTGGGGATATATGTTGTACTAGTTGAACACCAACTGTAAATCCAACAACTGAGAACTAAACGCGGCTGTCCTATTCGGAGGTCATAGATTGTTGCTACCCGTGTTCTGGTGTCATGAATGTGGTTGTGACGAAAATGCTCAGCCCACGCTGGTGCGCGGTTGATTTAGAAATTCAAGCACTTCAAGAGTATGAGAATGGCACAAATCATACTCGGCCGGATGGCTCGACGAAATAGGAGTGTGATCTCTTGTCAGTTCCATTTGGACCAAAGGCTGCCCCCCTCGCCTTCAACCCTCAGCCCCCAGCCCCCAATGGCGGATCTGTTCGTATGCGAAAAATGGAAGACTTGGAATGTTGCATATTGGACAGAATGTACACCCAGCCGCCTTCAACCGTTGTCATGAAGAATAATTATTTGATGATCGGGAATAGTGGATTGCGAACGAGCAAGGAGACCAATATCATGGTATCACGCCAAACTGGCCATGGGTTCTCCCCACCATACGAATGAGTTTCGGAACGTCAAATCCGGTCTATCCTCCTCAAACTGGTCCTCGCTCTATGACTTCCATTACAAGAATATGGGGGGTATCTGCGGACTGCGAAGAGGCGTTCATGGACTTTTGATGAAGCTCCATCTTGACGGGCGGTACTGCGGGCGGTGATGACGATCATGGTGGTTACCGTTTCTATCCATTGCGAGCTGCTGCCAGAAAGCGGTTGGAAGCCATGTGGGTAGATGCTGGGGAGGTGGTAGAAGAAGAGTACTCAATATGCGCTGCCGATCGTTGAGGGTAGCTAGAAGACATCGTGAAGCAGCTTTTAGGCGCCCTAGGTGGGAGGATGGAGGTTGTGTTGATTGCCCAGCGTAGGCCAGCCCAGTTATCGTGTGGTGTGCTGAGATGTTCGCTATTTTGGAAACTCACTGTACTAGGCTTGATGTGCACAAGCGCCTCTTATTGCACGTGAATCGGAGTAAGACTGGACACCCCTGCTCCCTACCAAAGAAGGCTGAAAGAAGACCTCAAGGCTCTGCCATACGTAACCTCTCGTGCTTGCGCCAACAGACAATTCTGTACCAATAGACCATAATTCCAACTCCGCTACCAACTGCTTCAACGTGTCTCTCCTCTCGAATAGCTCCCTCTCAGAATGATACCCCGATAACAATTCTTGCATATCACCACTTGCATTGGCCTTCCCAAAAGCCAGAAGCCCCTGTGGCCTTTAAACATCTACTGGGCTCGCGCGAACGAGCTTTCCACCACCACCACACCGATAATTTCAGAGACCATTATAATTCTGCGGCTTGGGGGAGGTTGGCGCCCTGCGTTTATAAGCTGTGATCCATTTGAAAATCAGGGCTGGGACAACTGTTTGAATCATGGCAACTCCCCGGCAATCTATTGATAGTCTCTCCTCGCCCCTCCACTCGCCATTGCGAAATGAATACCCTTTTCCTAGGTACGGACACATGATATGCTTCCTAAAAGTAACTCTTGCTGACGGGTTACAGGCCGGGCTCCAGTCATAGATATATGCCCAGAAGAGGATCAACGGCAAGCTCGATACATTCGATAGGAGGGGCATTAGATACAGCATCAAATTGGCATGGGTTGAATGAGTCCAGTCAAAATGGTAATATAAAGTGGATTGAAAGTGTTCTGTTTCTTGACTAACGCCGTCTAGCAATCTCCACGCTCCTCCAGCCTCCCATTGTTCGAACCGGCCTACTTCCACACACTTCGGCTCCTGCCTCCAGTACCCACAAACCACCTACCTCGCGAGATATCCCACCTGTCACTCTAACGAATATACCCAATGTCGATCCATCCGAGTTCAGGTCATATTTGTCACAAGTCGGGGCCTTGTATGATGCGTTACAGAGGGCCAAAGACAACGAGGATGAAGGGGGGACTCAGCTTTTGAGGAGGGGAAATAAATTGGACGACTTTGCGGACTTACTAGATCCAAACCAACGATCTTCTACTCGGCCGAATCTCTCAAAAAAGGCGTCTCTTGCTTCATTAGCATCATCCATCGAAAGCCCCATGCCACGGCGGAGGTCAAGTGGGGGGATAAGACGTCTGGCACATGCGCCTACACCTTTGTCCACAATTCCGAATGTATATTTTGAGGAAGACTTTCATCTAGAGAATCCCCGTACATTTGATGTTGTCAGTGAACGCTCAGAGGTTGTAAAACCTGCCCCAGGGACGCCAGACGAACGTAAAGGGCAGAATGGAAGTGCTGTTGGACCGAGAAAGGCTCTTGCAACGAATGCGATTCTGCAGGAAAAACTGTCATGGTATATGGACACAATTGAAGTTCATCTCATCTCATCAATTTCAACTGCATCCACGTCTTTCTTCGCTGCGCTGGGCTCACTCCGGGAACTCCACTCTGAGGCTGCGGATTCCGTGGACCGTATCAAGACTTTACGGAAAGAACTAGCAGAGCTAGATCAAGAGATGGCTATAGGGGGTCTAGAAATTGTCAACAAGAAACGGCGGATGGAAAATCTTAAACAACTAGGTGATGCAGTTCAACAATTAAAACGGATTGTGGATGGTGTAGCCAATTGTGAGGTTTTGGTGGATAGTGGCGAAGTTGAGAACGCCTTGGATGCCATTGACAACTTGGAGATGCTCATTGCTGGTGAAACCGAAGAAGGATCCGAGAAGGCTGATATACAACTCCGCGACCTCAGTGGAGCCACTGCATTACAAGGTGTTACGAGTGATCTCGATACTCTGAAACTGCGTATTGGCAAAACTTTCGAAACAAAATTCCTCAACGCTCTAATTGGGGATCTCCGCCGTCATGTTACCTCTGTCGCTACCCCTGACATATTGAAGCGTTGGAGTAGTGCATCTCAAAGATCCAGGGGTGCACACAATCGAGAGCCTTCGGCGTATCCAACATTTCTAACACTAAGCGACGATTTCAGAGCTGAGCTCGCATCAAATCTGAATGGTTTACATCGCGCTAAGTATACATCACCAGCTACTTCTGCTTACCGAGAATCGGTGTTGCGAGAACTTCGTAATATTATCCGACGTCCACTTCCAGCATCGAATGACGATGACGCCGATTCAATGATGTCGACGTCAACAATTGGGGCCGGAAGGCAAAAGTCACAAGCAGAGAAGTCTTCAATACTAGCACGCAATCTGAGGGCCTTGGACGCTGATGACGCAGAAGCTCTTCTCATCAAGACTTATACCGGCGTTGGGGAGACTTTGAGGAGGCTTGGTACTCAAGTCAAGATCCTGTTGGATGTTACAAGTACGCTTGGAGATCCCGACGGCTTAAGCGGGATGAAATCCCCACCAAGGAGCCCAAATATAGCTGCTCTTGACGGTCGAATGGCAGCGGCGCGAGCCAGTGCAGGTCCAAATATCCAAGAAGAGATGCATATAGCCTTGGACATGTCGAACCTCTTAAGTCAGGCTGTTGACATCGCTCAGGACAAGATAGTAAAAGTCCTGAGAGTGAGATCTGAGCAGACCGTTCATCTTCCTGTTGAGAGCTTCCTGAGATATTTCACTCTGAACTTACTCTTCGCTAATGAGTGCGAGGCAGTTTCTGGAAGAAGCGGGACAGCCTTGAAAAATGTCGTCAATGGTCATATAAAAGACTATGTGAATCAACTATGCGATTCTGAGCGGCAGTCTTTGGCTACCGGTATGGATGCTGATCCATGGGCAGCAAAAGATTTCACAGAATCCGATAATGAAGAACTGACTCGCATACTATCTGCAAGCACAGAAGATGCAGAAGCCTGGAGTATCGGAGGCAAAATATGGCAGCCGCTCTCACAACCTCTAACGAGCTCATTATCAATCCTAGCCATTTCTCAAATCAACGGTACCTCTGGCACCTCAACTCCCAACAACGCACCCTCAAAAGCAACAACAAGATCTGCAGTAATCGAAGGCGAATCCTTCATCCTCCCCGCTTCGGCATTCCTCTGTCTCCACGGCATATCATGCTTCCTCTTCCTAAACACCGGCATCCCATCCATGACCTCCGAAATCGCAACCTCCGTCCTCTCATACCTCACCCTCTTCAACTCGCGCTGTACACAACTCATTCTAGGCGCCGGAGCAACACGCTCCGCGGGCTTGAAAAACATCACCACCAAGCATCTCGCTTTAGCATCCCAAGCTTTATCATTCATCAGCACCCTCATCCCTCACATCCGCGAATTCGTCCGTCGCCATGCCGGTTCCGGCGCCGCGGTCTCAAATCTCATGGGCGAGTTTGATAAAGTCCGTCGTGCGTACTTAGAACATCAACAGTCCATCTACGATAAATTAGTCGATATCATGGCTGGGCGGGCGACGGCACATGCTAGATCTATGAAGACGATTGATTGGGAGAAGGAGGATAAGGGGGGTGTGAATGCGTATATGGAGACCTTGACTAAGGAGACGAGTACGCTGCATCGGGTGCTGAATAAACATCTTCCAGCTATGACAGTGAGGATGATTATGGAGCCGGTGTTTAGGAGTTATAAGGATCAGTGGGGGAGGGCTTTTGAGGATGTGGTTTTGGGGGGTGTGGGGGCTCAGACGAGGTATGCGTTATTTTTTTTATAAAAAGGCACGAAGGCCCTCTTACTGACACGACAATAGGATGCTTCGCGATGCGGAATACTTCAAGACTAAAATCGGGGGCTTGGATGGGGCGGGTGATACGGCAGATTTCCTTATCAAGCTTGTGAAGAATAAGAATGTTCCTAAAGCTAAGGAACCGGAAACGACACCGACACCCCAACCCGAGAAGACTGAGACGATAAATGAGAAGAGTAATGGGGTTGAGACTCCGGAGACCAATGGGAAAGATACTAAAGAAAACGGGGCGAAAGAGGAAAAGGGTGTGGAGGAGAAAGCATCATGAAGTAAACGTTATTAACAAGAAGGATTTTGTTTCTTGGGATTTGTGTAAAATATAGATTTTTTTTGATCAATGTATATTTTGGAAGTCCGGTTGTGTTTTGTTTTCTTGTCGTCTACCTCGGTTTTTAGCGCTAGTGTCATCCTCTTCTTACACCATTGAGTTCTTAGACCGCAGAGTATCTTTTGTTGACCTTTGATTCATCGGTCTGCGAAGGCTGATGGAAAGTTGTGGAATTCATGGCCAGAAAAAGCAGTAGTATAAGGGTCGGTACCTCTCGTAGTTCCAACTTTTCAGAACAAGGCGACCTAGAATATCCCCCCAACCCTCCCCCTGCGCCCCCCAAAAAAATCTTGAAGTTGGTGGCTTGGTTAACCAGCTTACTCGTGACTCTTTTTAGGCCCCCAAATTTTCGACGTTGGGCTTACGCGATATGTGCTGGCTTACTGGGTGTTTGCTAGCTTACTCGGTATGTGCTGGCTTACTAGGTATGTGCTGGCTTAACGGGTATCTGCTAGCTTACTTTGTAATTGTTTGGGGTCCAAAAAAAGAGTTGTGTTACACGAAGATGCTTGTACCGCGGCACGGTCTCGAGACTTGCTTGGGGGGAGAGCGGGCCGGGGGGTTGAATTGTATTTTTTGTTTGTTTTTTTTCTTGAAGTAAACAAGTAACACGGGTTTGTTGGGGGTTTGAAGGGAGTATAAGGGGTGAACATGTGAATGAAGAGGTTTGTTGCATTTCGCACTTTCTCAATTGTGTTAAATGTTGGAGAATAAAGAGCGTAGCTGATAGATTGGATGGATTTCTTGAATGTATAGTGGCATGTAGGGAGTGAAGATTGTAGAATGACGTGGTTCTGTTGCAGATCGCGATTTTAAAATTGTCCTAGATTGTTAAGTGGAGATCAGATGAATTTTTGATTGATGAATACTTGGTGAGATGTTTGTGAAGTGAAGATTGTAAATCGTGGTTTTGTTGCATGTCGCACTTTTCTAATTGTCTCAAACGTTGTAAAATAAAGAGCGTAGATGAGATGAAATTTTGAGTTCTCAAATGTTTAGTGGAATGAAGCATGTAAAATTTGGAGTTTGTTGTACATCGCAAATTTGCAATTGTCTCAAATGTTGTAGATTAGATCAGACGAGCTTTGCTTTCTTCGGTTATGGAAGACAAATTATTCCTTTTGTTGAAGATTTTCTATAATCTTGAATCTAGATCGGATGAACTGCTAGCGAGTCAGATATGGAGTGAGGAGTGAGAGAGTTAGTGACTTGTGTTTACTCTTACTCTCACTGTCTGTCGCTGAGCAATGGTGGCCGAAAGGGAAAGCAAATCAGCCCAAAAGAGTGCCGAAAGCGGCAGGGCAGACAATACCAACCCTGCATTTGCATATAACTCACTCTCTCCGCTCAGCCTCGACTCCGATCATCGTCAACTTTGCATCACAAATTTTTGCGCCTTTACGGAATCCGAAATCCAGAGTTATGCTCTAACCATGTCTTTCGGCTGGTCTGCTGGGGATATCGCCCAAGCTATCACCCTTATCGTGAAAGTCGTGAAAGCTCTGGATGGGGTAGATGGAGCGGGAGCCAGTTACCGCGAAGCTGTCGGATTTTTGGCCACGTTGAAACGTACTTTGGAGCCGTTGAAAACTATTACTGCACTTCGGTTGTCGCCAGAGTATAGGGAGGATATCAGAGCAATCGTTGATGATATCAAGGAACCCATCGACAAATTCGTATTATTTTCTGCCAAGTTTGAGCCCAGTCTTAGTACACAATCAGGACATCATCAACATATCGGAAGGAAGCTGCAATGGCGGTTCAAAACATCGAAGAGGGTTGCTGAGTTAAGAACGAGCGTAGAGAGCCGACTTGGTATTTTAAACAACCTGTTGCAACGGCTCATCCTGTAAGCTCATTCTAGCAAAATGTAGGCGCCATGCTAACTGAGGGAACAAGAGAAACGGTGGTATCAATGGAGAAAAAATTCGGTGGCGAGCTTCGAAGAACCTTTCAAGATGTTATCGATCCGAGACTTGTCGCAATTCTCCGGGAACAGTTGCAGTCCGTCACAACAAGTGTAACCAACAATCAGAATTTGGCAATCCAGACTCACGAAGCAATAATTTTGAAATTGGATGGCCAATCCGCAATGCTTGAAACCCTTCAATCCAATCCTCCACCTTCTCAGGCTGTATCGCGTTTGGACTACGAAGTTATGCTGTCGAAATTTGAAAATATCGAATTGACGCAAAAAGCTGCAGTTGACACCATCAAACTGCACATCAACGGCGCCATACAAGATTTGAGGATTAATCAACCTCAGCATGGAAATCTCCTCACAAGAAGAAAGAAGGTAGCCACAAGGTTGGGGCAGAATCAACTAGATGAACCTCTCCAAGTCCTAGAAGAGACATCTAATAATGAAATGAATAATTCTGGCTCCTTGGAAGAGTTGCAAGTACTTCCAATTCTAAAGTTCTTTCCTAATACCAGTCGCTAAGTATTTATGTTGGCTAGATACTATCTTGTTCTCGTCTATCTAGGGTACTTCCTACGCGATCTCTTGTACGTTTCCTCGAATTTCCTCTACTACATAAATATCTCCAACTGACCCCTCTTCTAGCTTTTCTCTCGCTCAAAAGGTCAAGCCTACACCGGGTTTGACACCGATTCTCCTGGCAAAACACCACATATCTTTCTATGACGCCCTCGGCAGGCCTCCACGCGTCCTTGATATCAACTGTTTTCTGAGCTACAAGGTCATCAGTGTAACGAAATCTCTCAAGCAAACAGTTCTAATGGTAGAAACAGGTTTTCAAAGCATTTTTGGAGGATTCTTTTGCTAATACACACGGTGCTTCGGGGGTCAATCGAGGCTCATATACACTGGCAAACGCCAAAGACGACGTTGAATTGACGCCTCAATCTTGGTCGCGAAATATAGTCCCAGGGACCCGGGTGATGATGTATATGCGTGTAGAGGGTCTTTTTCTCCCAACGACAATATGCCCAGCCACCTTCTGCTCAGGGGGTCTCGAGATGAAATCAGAATCACCCTTGAAAACTTGGTTTGTGGTCTATAGCGGCATCTATTATTTATTCTCGTTCTTAGCTAACACTATTTAGTTCTGAATGTGGGATGGAAGTTCGTAGCGATGCTCAAAGGAGAGACGAAAACGAATCTATGTTTGTGTCAGCGGATGAGATGGAGGATGTCCCTCACCTGTCAGAACTACCAAATGCAGTAGTTCGGCTGAAAGGAAACCGAGTATTCGAAAATGTGACGTTCAAACGAGTGGAATGGCGTACGATTAACCCTCCGCCACCCAGACCATTCCTGTCACCCCTTTCGGAACTCCCGTCTCCTAATTTTTCAGGTAGTTCCTTTCGTCCCAGCTGGTACCACTGGGAGGATTCGGGGGAAGATAGACCGGTACAGTTTTGGACGTCCACCTTAATAAACAGTCACTACAACACGGCACATTACAATAACCCGAATTTTCAACCCGAGAAATGGATACCGGAAGCTGACGAGGAATCAACTGCAAGAAAATGATCTAGTTGGAAAACACATGTCGGAGTTTCTATACTACAATTATCTTGAAAAATGAGTTGCAAGTATTCAAATCAATAGGTGGAAAAACAAAGTCTAGGGAATTTTAGGAGAAATAGGTGTAGCATATCTCAAGACAATGTGTTATCAACATCAAGGACGACTTTAACCTTGGGGAAGAATCACTTCCCGAAAAATCTTCGAGGCCATAACCGATTTAAGCAAATGAGACTTCCATCTTATCTTCCAAGTCAAAAACAAAAACGGCAGTTTGGCGTTAATTTAAGGGATTCGCTTTTTATACATATTTTATCTGGAATCCGATCATAAGCGAAGACAAAGCACTTTTATATCCTTAACCAATCAGTTAGTATATTTATTGTCAGCTCCCTTCCTATTACTTGACCTCAAACAAATAGACTGAAATTCAGCAGGAATCTAACCTAACTGCAAAATCAATAAATTAACCTTTGCCATCCAATACATCAAAACCCGCATCACGGTTCACGTACAGAAGACCCCGCACTAGTCACTCTCCTGACCAATAACAATATTCCATCATCACAGCCTGACAACAAACTATTTGAACCTTCTTCGCTGGCATCTGCACGGCAGAAAGTAGTTTGAAAACACTACTACCACCCGTCAGCACTATTTCATCCCGACTTCTTCGCCAAACCCCCGGGAAAAGCTACAAAAACTAGTTGAACTAGAAGAATGGGAAGACGAAGTTCAATTTGTCAGCCTCTGAACTCAATTGCAATTCCCTTCCACTACTTCAATCAATCAAAGTACTTGTAGTCCATCCCCAAATCCATCACTACCTCATAAACAAATCTTCAACCTGCCCGATCACACACATCTCATCCAGTCAATTAACATCCCCACAAAAACCCCAAAAAAGCCAAGCCAATCACAACTCCACCTTCTCTCCAAAATTCTCGCTTCCAATCATCACCTCCCATCCTCCCAACCCCTTCTTTTCCCCTCGTCCACCAGCACCCACACCAAACAAAAACCTGGAAGAAAGCCTGCCAACAAACACATCATGCACGATTGCATTCAAGCAACCCACACACTCGTTCCCCAACCCCAAAACCTCGTATTCAGCCCTCAAAATCCCTGCTAAACCCAGCAAACCCAACCTCCCTAATCCAATTCAAGTTAGCAAGAGCTCCACAATCAGAAGATCTATCGATAAACAATTGATAAGGAAAAACAAGGGGGCACGGCAGGATAAGCGGGAATATTGTGGGGTAGCAACCTACAACCTCCCGTCTTTCATTCGTGCTTGGAATTGAATTAATAGTACTGTGATACACCCCTCATCCATTTCTCCTCGCTGATCGACAGCAGGAGAAAAAAAACAATTCGAGATACAAAAACAAGGTAGTAAAACTTAGAGAGAGCTCATTTATTTATTCATGTATCTGATTAATGCATGCATGACCTGATGAATGTGTAGCGCTGCCGGTAGCTACAAAACTTACCTCTAATTCGTTGGCTTCCCATCACGCCTCGGTACGAGGTGCTTACCTTTCACTTGTGGCGTGGATTTTATTGATTGCATCGATTATTGATTGTTGATTAGTAGGATTCAATGAATAAGCTGCGAGGATTCGGAGCCGGAGGTGAGCGACTCGACACATCATACGAGGCTTTCAGGTACGGGAAACAAGACAAATCAGAAAAAGAAACAGAAATTAATCACAATCACTACAGGGAGAAGCAAGAAACATGATCCATCTGGTGCCAAATTCTTAATTATTATGGAACTGGTGTGATGATCTTCAGAGCAATTAATCCCCCACCATTCATTCGTCCTTTCTTCTCAATAGCTAATTAGCTTACAAACCAAACATTGAAAAATTATATACTAGGTGAAGTGTATGTGTCGAGCCATATGAGCAGAGCGCTTGTTCTCCGATTTTTGTGTTCCGAATGCCGAATATCAAATGCCAAATGAATGTCCTGTTTACTCCTTTCTCCCCTCTAGAATGAACCCCATTGGCCCCGACCATTAAATTCGTGATGCGAGAAATCAAACGGAAAGACGGATTTATAGAACCAAGGCGGCGAAAGCAGCGAAGACAACAGCACCGAATCCGGCAGCGGTCTTCTCACCGTTAGAGGCTTGGATAGGGCCAGTTGGGGTGGCTGATGGGGTGACTGGCTTTCCAGTACCTGGTGCAGATCCACCTCCGACAACTGCTGGAGTGGTGGTAGCAGGAACAACGGCAGTTGGGGTAGGTGGGCTAGCAGCAACTGGAGAGCAGCTGACGACTGGGATGGTGTATGTGCCTGGAGTTGGGACAGGGACGGTAACTGGGTAAGTTGGTCCGTATGTAAGAGTTGTTGGTGCCGGGCAGTACTGAAAGTCACGTTAGCTGAAGAATCACTTCAAAGAGTATAAAATGCTTACGGTAGTGTAGTAGGAAATTGTAGACACAGTCGAGAGAGTGGTGGCTGGGTAGGAAACAGTGCAACCTCCTGGGCACTTGGAGATTGTCAAAGTTGTTGCAGTGGTGACGGTGTATGTCTGGTTTGCTCCAGGAACAACATATGTTGTTGGCAATGGGCAGTAGGTCGTATACGCGGTCAAAGTTGCCGTAACCCAGACTGGTGGAATGACGGTACCATTTGCGGTGATTGGTGGTGGGAGAGTGATGCCAGTTGGGGTTGGAGTTGGAGTTGGCTTTGGGGATGGCTTGGTCAAGGTACATGGGCAGTCAGTGATGGTGAGAGTCTGCTTGGCGGTTGCGGTGCTGTTGAATGTTAGTTGATGCATCTGTGGAAGTGTCGCGTGATCTCGAAGGCGAGAGGCTCGAAAACAGATCGAGGAAAGACTTACTATGTCTTGGTTCCGTGGGTGATAGTAGTGGCCTCTGGGCAGTAGGTAGTATACTCCTTAACAGTGACAGTCTCGTAGACAACCGTGTTGTTGGAGTAGCCACCAGCGCGAGCAACGAAGCTGGCCTGGGCAGCGGCGAGGAGTCCGAAGACGGGGAGGAGAGTCTGAACAGTCTTCATTTTGTAGGTTGAACGATAGTACGGTTTCTGTAACGAAAGTGGTTTTTGCGGCAGATGCGAGAAAAACAGATAAACGGAAACGGAAAGTGGTTGGGTATCGTGATTATTGTCGTGGAACGAATGTGATGATGGAGGAAAGAGAGGGTTGACGGTGGTGAGGAGACGAAAGATATATGGCAGAGGAAAAGCGGGGCCTCTGTGTGCAAGCCGTGTCCCAAAAGAGAAGGAACGACCTGCAGGGTGCCTGGGGAGAAGGCAAGAGAGAGGCTAGCAGGCACTAGCGAGGCCACTAGAGTGAGGCAGAGGATGTACAGCCGCACTCGACGGCAAGAAGAAGCGCATGGAAAGCGAGGAAAGAGCCAGGCAGGGGGGAGGAAGGAGGGGTGTGCTGGTGATGCCGGTGAGGTCAGTAAGCTTATTAGCTTGTTAGTGTCAGCAATACTGGGTGCGAGATTATTTACGCCTCCACGAATCCCTCAGTGATCCAATTGAACCTTTAAACCAAAAATATTATAGGGGATGCCTGAAATGGAGAAAGTGCCTACTTTGCCCGCGAGAAAGAGAGCATCGAAGGCATAGAGAGCTTCAGAACTGGCTGACTTCACCTCCGCACATTTCTCTATCCAAAGCACCTCCAATTCTCTCTCCACTCTCGGGCTCCAAGGTACAGCACCACAACAACCTGATGACATTTGATGCCCACACCACCACCAAAAGTGATGGATCTTCTCCCAGCATGCCGTGTAATACGAGCCTCCAGGGTCTTCCCCTCGTCTCCCCTCGCCTCCCCTCGCCTCTGGCCTGGCAACCGGGCACGCCAAGTGGCTACGCTGACCTTGCTTTGGCCTCTCGGTGTCCTGCACTCGAGAGACTCGCAAATAAACCCTCACCGTCACCCATTTGGGAAGTATTTTGTTATCCAGCCTTGTCCTCTCCTGGCAGTACGTCCGCGAAGATCCAATGATCGTCCAGTCCCACTCGCCAGCGTGGAGGGGTAAACAGGTCGCCCCCATGTCGACAACGACCGTCATATGTTTCTATTTCGGTTCTCCGCTCATCCCCGTCTATCACACTTATCCCATGAGGGTTGCCTTCCGATAACCATCCCATAACCCCAAATCTGGTAAATTATAGGGCTGGGAATGTGTACTTCGTACGGTGGGATGCTCCTGTTTGCGGAGTGCTTGGAGTGGAGTGAACGTATTTTCCTATCTCAATCTGCAGTGCTGATTGTTTGCTGATGCTTGAATCGAGACGAGATTATGCTCTTGTGTCACTTACGGGCACGGCTGAGCCCTAATTGTGACACCTAGTCATCTCTTTTCTTTCATTCGTACGTACCTGACAGCTGCTGAAGCCGTTGAGTGTGCAGACGGATGCACCGAAGCTGCCGAAGAACTTCGCATCTTGGGCTGTGCTGAGTATCTAGCCCTGACAAACAGATCTCCAACATATAACAGCCGCCTCATCGTGTTGATTATCGCTGAAATACGGAGAGTAGCCGCCCTTGAAAGGTGGTAGCATCAGGAATTTACGGAGGTACTCACAAAAAAGATACCCCTTGGCATGATCATGCACCCAGCACAGTCAGCATCACAGACCCAGCCAGCCTCTCCCAATTTTCATGTGGCTTCGAAAACTCATGATGCTGAGTGGTGTGTTGGGCAATATTTACTCGACAGGGAACTCCTTCCCACTTTTCCTCTCTCGTCTCCGGGCCTCTGTTTGGCTGCCTCTGCCAGCGATACGAGGACCACCATTCTCAATCCGGCAATGGGCTTGCAAACACCGCACAACCTGTCCCTTTTTCTGCAAGCCCGGTTTGATATTCAGGGACATGGGAGGAACCCCATTTCATCGCACTGAAACACTTGTTTAATTTCCTCGCAACGGTGGTGGAAATTTGGCAAACCCATCGTGGACGTTCAGTTAAGGAAAAAAGACCGGGTCTTTCGGGCCCGTCATCGTCCTTTTTTTTTTTGACATCTGCCAACTGGCGAGGCTCGAGGGCTCCACTGTTGCAAGGCTCCAGCTTTTTGACATTGCTCTCGGGCCTTCTCATACGAGACCAAGGGATTTTCATTCGGTGACTCGGGGCCGTGACCTCACAACCTGCCAATTTTGGTACGAGCTATTGTCAAAAAACCAACACGGTGGAGAGATTTACAGACAAGACATGAGATTTGAGATTTTCCATACGATGATGGGGAATTACTAAACATCGTGATGTTCATGTACGGATGAATCACAATCTGTGTTGAGATTGATCGTATCATTTCTTTATTTCCATCTTTGTCAATTCTCAATGTCTTGATGCGGAAATTTACAACCTCGTATTTGTCTTTCGTCGGGTACTAATCTGTGAGTACAACGTTGTAACAAACTATTCATCGCCTAGATACGAATCTCGGATGGCGTAGACAATTATAGGTTTCACTTCACTTCACTTCTATCTATCTCATCTTATCTCATCCCAATTTTCCAAAAGCCATCAAACCAGCCGCCAATTCAGGCGTCTAACGAATTACACAAACCCCCTCGAGAGCATCCTCATAAGCCCTTATTTCAAGCTCAACTCCTTCCTCCTTCCTCCTCTTTGGCTGAGAAATCCCCAGATTTACGAACAACACCACAACTCCCAACCATTTACCGCTTATCACCTGATTACTACCATCACCACCCTACAAGTGCCCGGGGACTTTGTTGCCAATATTTCTCGCTGACAGCATGAGAAACATCGCCTAGGTACCTACCGAGACCCTACAGCTGGTGGAAATGAAAATCTGACAGCACTCTGCACAAGTAAGGGAGAAAGAGGGCTGAAGGCTGAGCAAAGTATGTGTGCTAAAAATTGTTGCCGAGTCGCCCAATGCTTTTGTCACACTCGAGTACAGGGGATTATCATACAAAGTTGAGGGTTTCTGCTAATTTCAGATGGGCTGTGGGATTTAATTAGAGAGAGCATTTTCTTCTTTGGTTTTAACGATGGAATGTGGAATACGCTTGTGTACTGGACTTTTTGGTATGCTGTCTTTGCTGACTGCACTTCGGCCTCATTTCACCCACTCATCCTGGGCTCCTGGGCTAGCACTCGAAAACTTTTCATCAAGTTGCAACCATCACCTGCAGCTTTCAACTTCTTATCCAACGATATCTCGACATGTTCTCCAACCACTCCACTCAATAGTCTGACATCAACGTTCTCACACCATGCATGACTCAATGTGCCACACACCAAAATACCTTCACACAAACCTCTGTCGGCCCTTCGCTTGATTGCGTCCTGGGAAAATAGATAGGCAATGCTGTATTACTCAACTGGCATAACCAACAGATAACCGCTCAGTTGCCCCCACACCTCGTCGATATGTTGTACGCATATTCATCTATGGAACAAATACGAATCGCACCCTTTCTTCCGAATCATCTCGGCCGATAGAAGAGGCTGATAGGAAGACTCTCCTTGACGAGTTGGCAGAGGTGTCTGGGAGTGAGAGATATATGGCTCCTCTCGCCCACAAACCTCGTCGAATTTTTTGATATCGACCCAGCTCTAAGGTCTCTCGAATTACTGGTGACAACATGGGAATTCAAAGAGTGACAGCGTTTCCCTGTGACGACACGACAAACTCAAATGCCGACCCATGGCAAAGTCAAGATTCCGATTCCAAGTACCACTTTCAACCAAGGCAATCGAGATAAGGTGGGGAGGACATGTGAGGGGCTTCTACTCAGTTTCCCGGTTCTCACGAATCACCATTTCTTGGAGACCTCCTCTTCCTTCTGCCCATCCATCATTTCCTTCCATCCTCATTCCACGACAGTGGACTTCTTCTCATCCGGAATGAGCTTTCTTTTCTTCAGATTTCCCTGTTTTGGTTTTTTTCCAGCACAGCATTCGATTGATCACCGGGTGGGAAGGGAGGAACTCTTTCTCCGGCCGCTCCTTCCCTGCAATCGATAAGAACGACGCGGTGGGCGCAGGGGGCAAAAGTCCGCCCTCCGTTGCGAGCCCAACGATCTGGGCGTCGGATTCTGGCAGAATCTTCTTTTCTTTGGGAGATCACGATGTTTCCCAATTCGAAGTCTCAGAAGCGTGTGTTCCTGTCTATCATCAGGGTGAGTTTTCCAAAACTGGCCAGCAAATTAACCATTCGTGTCTTTTTAGGAAGGAACATGAGGGTCAGCAAGCTTCGCTGTTCCGGTCCCTGAATTTTTAGTGCGTTGTTCCTGACATGCCCGCATGTCAAAAGGCTGGAAGCCTAGCCGTTCCTGACGGACCTTGGAAGGCGAACATGGTTTACCCACAGAAAAAGCAACTTTTGGCTCGAGTCGAACTTCACAGAACTGCTGTCATCAAGTGCGGCATTTTTGTGATTCGATCAAGTAAAGAGTATCTAAAGAGTATCTCTGCTGTGACAGGTCGCACAGCAACAGCACATTCAATCCCTCCCAGGCAAGGCCAGTCTCGAGTCCTGAGTGTCCCCCATTTCCGATTTTTCTTCCCCTCCGCTCGTGTCTTTTTGATGGGGAATTATGGAGTTGAAGCAGAGGAAAGCAAATTCCATGGAAAACTCTGATGCTGTTTCCAACTTGGAAAATGGGAAGTCCATGTTTTTTTCAATTCGGAAATGCGACCATTTCCTTTCGCAGCTTCCACTCCGTCTCTCGGATTTTGTCCTGTCAGAAGAATCTTTTGAATTTTCAGCAAACCTTGGACGTCTTCCAAGGTCACTCTTGCTTCGGCCATTCAGATACCAGAACAGATGTGATGTGATGACGAGATGTGTGGATTGATGCAAGGGGAAAAGTGTGACCAAGATCATGATTCGCGCCTCTTGCCTTTCCAATCAACAATTTTCTGTTGTGCTGTCAGGCCTCTTCACATCTTGCTTTTCTAGATGCCTGACAAGAATGACTGACAAAGAACTTTCTCACATGCATGCGTCGACTACGGTTCCAAACCAACACAGATTTTGCAGAAATTTTCTAGCACTTCGTAGAAAGACCGAGTGGTCAGTAAACCCCACGGCCGGGTAAATCTCAGGCACCAGATTCTTCTCTCAGGAACCTCTGCTTCCTCGGACACTTTGCAAGCATCTGAGTGGTGGACGTGCCAGCCCACTCATATATTTCTTGCCTTTGCAGCTGTTCGTCCCGTTTTCGCAAGGCGAGCTCGCATGCCGCATCTGTGTGTACCATATCGGGATTTGTTCCTGCATCACCACGATTTTTCTAGCTGCCACACCTCCCAACAACCGGATATCGTCTTGCTGCGCAGGATGTTCGCAAGACGAAAAGACGTGAGCTAAGAGGGGTTTCCTCTTCATTTCTAGATTCAAGAAGAAAACTCTTTATTGATATCATTCTTCCCTAGTAAAAAAGTGACGTTGGAACACCTTTTGATACTTCGTAAGCGTGAGTTGGCCATGGGCGGAGCGTTCCCATCGAACGGGAACGTTGAGCATCTCCCGCTCAGCCCCCGCGATTGGATCTAAGCCCTGTCGAGATCTCCGCACCCCTCAGCTCGCCTGCGAATCCTCACTCTGTTTTGCCCGCCGTCGATGTCAAAATTCACAGACAAGGCCGGCAAAAAGAGAATGGCTCCCGCAACCGATCGTCCCTACGCGCGGCGGACACATGGCGACGGCCGTCTCACACCATCTGCCAGCGATTGATCACATCGGAGTCAGGTACCAGCATTGGTTGGTTTCCTCTCAACGAATCAGCAACTGATCGCAAAGCCATACGCCCCTCATCGGCACCGCTTTACGTGGGCCAAAGTCTTCCTTTCTCTTTCTTTACTAACCTTTTTCGGGACAAACCTTCGTCAACCGCCAATGGATGGACTCCACCTTGGAAATGCGTCAGCCTGGGCTTCAGAAAAACTCGTCCCTGATCTGAACCTTGTGCAAGCGAACGGTTCTCTATGGTGGGAACAGTTCCGGTCCTCCCCCTGGTTTGTTGAGAACCAACATGACAAGGGACACTGCCTTTGAAGAAAGTGGGAACAGAAAAACGTTCTCGAGTCTGGATGCTGTGGATCCTAGTTGCCTCCATCCACGCAAGACCGAGCAGAAGCCGATACGCTGGCTTTGCTCTTCCTCCCCATGCCAACAGGACGTAAGGTTGAGGAAGGGCGGAGTGGAAGCCCATCTGCAAAGAATCTGCTTTTCCTATATCAAGGTGGGTGCCCCCTCCCTCAAGTTCCTCTTTTCCCCAACCACAATCCTTTGGCCTATTACACGTTTTCGGTGACGACGAGATTCCTTGCTCCTTCCTTTTGAATACTATCGATCTGTGATCGCGACATCTATCCTTAAGCAACAGCCTTATACACAACCAGCTAGCTTTTCTGTCCGCGACATCATTGTCTCTACGACACCTCAAGAAAACTCCTCATCACCAGACCATAACTACAGTCTCGACGACTATACATACGCCTTTAAAGAAACACATACAACACTTACTTGCAAGCCAAGTCAAGCAACATCGATCACCTTGATCAACACTCAACAACCGAAAACACACTTTCGAAAAAGCAAAATTCAAACCAACAAAAAAGCAAACATGCAATTCCTCAGTACCCTCTTCCTCGCAGCCTCCGCGCTCGCCTCCCTTGCAGTAGCAAACAGCATCCACTTCATAAACCAAGACTCCACCCCGCGCACCATAATCTTCACGCCCTCCCTCGGCCTCGCCGACATCCCCAAGCTCAAGCTCAACGGCTCCGGCTCAGCAACCGCAAACTTCCCCACGGGCTGGATCGGAAACTGGTACTCGGTCAACACTGGTTCCCGCGAAGATATCCCCGGTATGCTGGGCGAGGTACGCTTCGATGGGTTCGCGGGCGCGACGTACTTTGATGTGTCGGCGATTGTGAACCCGGAGGATGGGAATGGGGTGAAGATGATTATGCCGAAGACGGAGAGTACGCCTGTGAGTGGGTGTCAGAGTTTTCCGTGCGAGAATGCTTATAATCATGATGATGATGTGAGGACTATCTCCACACCCGAAAACGAGCTCGTCTGCCTTGTTGGAAACGAATCTAAAGAGAGAAAGAGGGGGATGGTTGCTAGGGCTTTTGTTTTGGAGTAAACAACAAACTTCTTTCTCGACATGACCTTCTCGACGAAGAGGGAGGATGATATCTGCGCCGCTTGTGCGAGCCGCGATGTTGGAGCGATGACTTTATGACAGACAAACATCACGACATAGATGGATATGGAAACGGGATCTACTTGGAGCTTTCGACTTCGACTACACTCGTTATTCTTTTTGGAACACAAACTTGTGTGCAGGACAACCTTAGAGCGCGTTGGCTTTCTTCAATTCTTTTTGTATATATTTAGGGATATGGACAGGACTACCCCGGGAAAATGGGTTAGGGGGAAAAACAAACAGATTTCTTGGATAAGGGATGATTGGGGGATTTTTATATAAACGATACCATTCTTTTTTGGAAATATGAAATAACTTACTTACACATACTTACCTATGAACTTATCTTTGATGTGCTGGTGTCTTGGTTCTTTCCCTGCACCAAGGGGTTGCAAGAATTTGTGACTGGTAGCCCCCTTCGCGCTCTCCCTTCTCCAACACTTCTAGGAGAATAAAGGTAGTATAGATATAATTGCTCTAGTCGTTTAGGACAATTTAACTTAATTCTCCGCGTTTTGGACGAACAATAGGGGATGTGGAGCAGAGGGTTTCCTACTCTTGGGTCAGTTACGAATTCCTGCGGTGCTTTCAATCTTCGTACTTGAGGTGCTCTCGGCTTGCTTTCGCGAACTTTGAAGACTGTCGACCGGCCTTTATCCTTCTCGATTTTATTTGCAGTCTTTTGCGTCGTCAGTCCATTGCCGTATTCTCGATCCTTCGGACCGCTCGAAGCTATTCCTGTATGTTGAACGTAAGTATCTTGACGATTTCTTGACGTTGGATGTTGGTATGTCGTCAAAAAGCACTCACCCTTGATCGATGTCACGATGTCCAAGCCCCATGTGCCACAATTTTTACGATTTGCCGCTCCCCGAGTTGCCGTTTATCTCTCCGATGTTTCTCCTTGGGTTGTGTCTCAGTTGGGGTTGTCCCATGTAGTTATGCATTATTTAAGCTTCTTTTTTTAAAATTGTGAACGCGGGCACGGGTTTGTGACATGTCGATTCTCCCTTTTTACTTGGAAAAAAGAAAAGCGATATGTGGGAAAGTGTGAATTTGAGAAGTCGTGAAAGGGTGGATTGTGAAATCACTTGTGAATTGTAAATTTGAGATGAATTTTAGAACCTGGTGGACGTTGGATTAGAAAAGTGGGGGACCAGATAGGGAACTCGTGGGGTTTAGGTTTAGCTTCCATTAATTTTTTTTTGAGGTTTCGGAGATAGGGTGGACTGGATATGAGATGTGGGGGAGTTGAGATGAGTGTTGAGCCTGGATACCATTTGAATTTGGAGTTTCGAGATTGAAGTTTCGAGATTGAAGTTTCGGCATTGGATGTTTTGATGGAAAGGAATTTTTGGAACTGAAGGGCTCAAGAAGAGTGAAAGAGGGTTGAGAACTTGAGATGTGATGGGGAAGTGATGCATTGGCGACCTTGAGATTGGGATCTTCGGATGGCCTCAGTGAGTGCTTGATAGGGTTGAGATGTTCGGTATATGATGATCTTTTGTTTCAATGTGAGGTTCGTGGGTTCTGATAACTCGCTGGACAGAAAAAGCGGCAGTGAATGCTAGGTTCGTACTTGTCTATCTTGCTTGTTGTTCCAACATTTTAAAACAATTTAGCTTGATTGTTCTAAAACTTGAGGTTAATATTTTAAATTGTTCGAAGTATCCAGGGTAAGCACTTGGAATTACCCTAGATAATTAGAACAACGAGTTGTGTAGGCAGGTACGAACACTGCCGCTTTTTCTGTCCACAGCGAGACAGAGCAATTGGCGCTCGCCGTTATTCGCCTGCGTCGTTCCATATATACAAAATAAGAGGAACGGGACAGCGCTGTTGAAGACTTCAAGGAGAACCTGGAGAGCACTCGCCACGTATCTAAACAGCGCATTGCCACGAAGGGAAAACTTCTCGTAGGAAACACACACGCAGAAAGGAATATGGTAGGGCTGTATTTTTGATGCGAAAAAGGATGCAAAGGATTTAGACGCGTCCTTGCTCGTAAACGCTGATGCTCCCGACCTGTTTACCAAATGGAGAACCGAGAGGAAGAGGCTTGAACATCCTTTTCCGTACATGTGGCAAGGTTGAAATGGGGATTTTGGACGATGTTTCTTGAAGCGCTGGTGTAAAAAATATAGAAACAGGAGGTTTTGAGAGAGGTTGTGTGATAAATACTTTACAGGTTCTCGTCATTCATTTCGCCCTCGAGCCCCTTTCTCCACCACTCATTATCCGCCTTGGCATCGAATTTACCCATGCCTGAGCCAATCAAACGTAGTGGATAGCTGCCCGCAAGAGATCTCCGATTCTTACTTGAACAGATGGGTTCCTGTCCTCCTCAACTTCAACTCCATCTTACATCTTCCATCTTGAAGCGCCCGTCCGACCAGTGCGATTATTCGCACGTTACACTCCTTGAGTCAATCAATTAATACTAAATGTGTTCTCCACCCTCCTTACAATAAATAAAACACCACCACAGCTTGTCGTCGCTATACGACAAATCACGCTCTTTAATTTCTTCGTTTCCCTCGGTTGTGATTGCTTTTGATTCAGCTTCAAGATGCGTTTTTCAAGCCTCCTCCTCGGAGCCGCAACCGTTGTTCCAGTTGTGCTAGCACAGACTTGGACCGATTGTAATCCCATGAATACGACGTGTCCGAATAACCCAGCGTTGTCTACGAATCACACCTTCATTTTCAACTCCAGCTCCGCTGTCACGGATACCTTCAACATCACCGCTGGGAAACTCAATTATACCGAACAAGGTACCCAATATGCGATCACGAAGCAGGGTGAATCGGCGACGGTTCAATCGAATTGGCATATTATGTTTGGATCCGTCTCGGTGACGATGAAAGCCGCGACTGGTGTTGGGATCATTTCTTCGATTGTGCTGCAGTCCTCGGATTTGGATGAGATTGATTGGGAGTTTATGGGGGGAAACGCAACGCATGCGGAGACCAATTATTTCGGAAAGGGGAATACGACTTCTTACGACCGCGCGGTTTACTATCCAGTATCTTCAGATGTTCGAGCGAATTTCCACAACTATACTATTGTTTGGACGGCCGAGACTTTGGCTTGGATGATTGATGGGGTTACTGTTCGTGTTCTCAAGTACGATCAGGCATATGGAGGCAAGAATTATCCACAAACCCCTATGAATTTGAGGATGGGAATCTGGGCTGGTGGAGATGTCACCAAATTTCCTCAAGGTACTGTTGACTGGGCTGGTGGTGCGACCGACTTCACAAAAGCGCCATTTTCCATGTATGTTCAGCAAGCAGAGGTCAAGGACTATGGTAGCGGAAAAGAATACCAATGGACTGATAAGACTGGTGACTGGACGAGTATCAAAGCCATCGCGTAAGTTGTCTCTCGCTCTTTCCTGCGAGAAACATGTCTAACCATTAATCCAGCGGAAACTCAACAGCAGCCGAGACAATCAACAAATCCGAGACCCCTGATCTCACAATCTCACAAAAATGGGCAGCCTTACCCCAGACCTCCAAGATTGGTGTGTACGCCGGTTCCGCAGGATTCGTTGGCGTCGCATTCGCAGCCTTCCTCTTCATCTTCTTACGACAGCGTAAGGCTGGGCGTATCGAACGCGAAAAATACAACGCAAATATCGAGAAGGAGCGCGAAGAGAAATTCAAGGAACAAATGGAGTTGAAACAAAAGGGACAAGGAGGATGGAACGATCGCGATGTAGCAAGTCAAGGAGAGGATGCTCTTGGTGGGTGGGGAGCTGCTCATGCTACACCCAGTGCTGCTGATCGTGGAAGTGACTTCCCGCTGCGAAGTGAAAATGGAAGCCAGCCATCAACACTTTTGGGGCAGGTTCCTCTGCGAGCCCACGAATGGAATGGAGGAAACCAAGGCGGGAAAATTCATGAAGCTGGTAATGCACGGCAAGGTGCTTACAACGGATCTGAAAGTCCAGCTTTCCCATTCCCAAGACAAGGTTCATCACATTCTAATGAGCGCGGATTAATCGGTTCTGCGCATAGTGCTTATTCTGGTGGATATGCCAGCCCCAACTTCAATAATAGTTTCCCTCTCGCTGGACAGGTACCGCAACAAGGACCGATTAGAGGTGGTTACCAGAGGTTTTAATGAGATTGGAGGTCCGGTTAATTTGTTTATATGCTTGCTTCGATTTGTTAATATACCGGGAGTTTGGGTGTTGTTACATACAGAAATGGACTGTATTTATGATCATGACATAGGAATTTGTCTAGAGTCCTTGAAGACTTCTTTTTCTTTCTTACTGTGATACAAGGCCACCCTATATTTGGCAATGTGCTGGCTGGATTTGTACCTAAGGTTAGGGCTCGATAGTAATTCGATGGCAACCTTGAGGCTTTGACTTATTCATGATAACTAGTTCGAGAAGTAGAAGATTATATAAAGCTATTTACATCCTAATAAACACCCCCCGCTCTTCTCCCCCTACCCTCAACCTCCTCCTCTAACCCTTCCAAAACCTCCTTCAACCCCCTAACCTCCTCCACACTAACCATCTCCCCCTCCTCAAGTACCGCACTACTATGCACCCACCTCGTTCCCGTCTCCCTAATCGCCGCCTCTACATTCCCCCTCCTCACCCCACCACCGATAATGACTTCCAATCCCTTTTCCCTCCCTTTCTCAACCAACTTCTTTAATAACTCCCATCCACCTTCTCCTGCCCTCGGTGCTCCTCCTGAGGTAAGCAGGTATTTAAATCCTAGTCGGGTCAACATATCTAGCTGGAGGAGCATCTCAGAGGGAGGGATGAGATCAAATGCTCGGTGGAATGTACATGGTAATGGATGCGCCGCGCCGATGAGTATAGCTGTGGTTAGTACATCGATTTGATTCCTGCCTGATAAGGCACCGAAGACGAATCCTGTTACTCCTTCTTGGGCTTTGAATGAGGCTATTGAGGAAAGCATTTCTTGGATATCGGTTTCAGAGTAGACGAAGGAGTTGGAGTGGGGTCGGATCATTATGTGGATTGGTGTTGTGGAGAGGGAGTTTGGTGTTGAGGTGGTTGAGTTGGTTGAGGTTGAAGCGGATGATTGTGATTGCGAGACTTCATTTTTGGATAAGAGATCTTTTAGAGTGAGGAAATCGGATATAGAGGGTGTGAGACCGCCTGAGGGGAGGGATGTGCAGAGTTCGATTCTTGAGGCTCCGTTTTGGGCGGCGAGGAGGGCGGAGTTGGGGTTGAAGGAGGCGATTTCTAGGCTGACCATCTTTGAAGTGTTTTTTTTTGGGGGGGGGGGGGGGGGGGGGGG